>CM048747.1:171580100-171952600 GCA_026315105.1 Locusta migratoria | reverse complement strand
TGTAGCATAGCTGGTATATTACATGGCTGCTCTCAGTTCGCCTGGTCTATGATAGAGTAGGATAAGCTTATGACAGGACTAGAATAGGAAGTGCTGGGTGGGAGGATTGGACAGATCTTGCAGTGGGGTCTTCCACAGGGATATGATTCCTATGGCAGTGAGTTGGGTTTCGGAGTGGCATAGGGATGGACTAGGATGTTACGGAGTTTGAGAGGGCAACGGAACACCATTTTAGAAGGGATGGGAGGAATCTAGGGCAGGATGTCTCTCATTTCTGGGCATGAGGTCAGACAATTGAAACCTTGGCGAAGGATGCAGTTTAGTTGTTCAAGTCCAGAATAGTACTGGGTGAGACAGGGAGTGCTCTTTTGTGGATGGTTACTGGCGGTAGAGGGAGGATTTGGGATGTGTGGGGATATGGCTTGGGAGATCTGTTTGCGGACTAGGTCTGTGAAGGCCTTTGTGGGACCCTCAGTGTATTGAGAAAGGGAGTTCTTTTCACTGCAGATACGCCTTCCACGGGCGGCCAGACTAAGGGAGGAATTTTTTTATGTGGAAGGGTTGTCAACTGTCGAAGTGTTGGTCCTTTTGGTTGTTGGTAGGTTCAATACGGACAGAAGTGTGGATGGAGCCATCAGTGAGGTGGAGGTTGACATCCAGGGAAGTAGCATGGTGGGTTGAGGAAGAACAGGTGAAGTGGATAGGGGAGGAGGAGTGGAGGATTTGAAGGAAGGAGGATAGGGTGTCATGGCCCTGAGACCAGATCATGACATCCAGCCCACCCACCCCCACTCCACAGTATGGACTACTCCTGTTGTGCTTGGGAGGGGCAGGGCAACAACAGCAGTTGGCGTTGAAGAGCTCAAAGTCCGAGTCAATGTTAGCTCCACTGCATCAGCAGGAAGGCTCAACAGAGCATGGAGGCGATACGTGGTGGGACCGAAGATGGTGAAGTCCTCAAGGTGATACAATGCATGGACTCATCACTTGTGACAAGTTGCAGGATGGGCTGAAGATCTAATGGGGATATTTTGTCACACTTCACTTGAGGGGAGAAGGAAAGCATGAACTGTGTCTACGTCTGGATAAAGGTGGGGGGGGGGGGGGGAGGTGAAACATTTGAGCAGCTCATACCTGCATTGTTGAGAGGGGGGAGGGAATTGCTAGTGGCCATGCAGATTATGAAGACTGAGCTATCGAATAAAAGGACCAAGAGGTCAGGAGAAAACGGGGGGAGGGGGACAACAGGGACATTGAACTCAACCACTGCAGTTGAGGGAAGGGAAATGTGAGAGAATCCTCAAAATGGAGTAGAAGGGAAGAAGAGGCGGGTGTGTTATGTGAAGCAGAAGCTGAAGAAGTGGTGCAGGAGGGAGGGGTTGACGGAGGTACCTCAAGTGTTGTGAGAGGAGGAAAGGCAGCCTCGTCCTCCGGCAAGGAAACACACTTAACACAACTGGGTTTAACTCGGTTCACCAAGACAGTGGTGGGTTTGCCATTGAGTGAAATGATGAAAGTGTTCGGAGACCTTTTTCTGACCCAATGCGGGCCCAAATGGGGGGAGAGGGGACTGAGACAGGGTCATATGGTGTCATCCCGGAAGATCACTGCCGCAGAGTTCTGATGAAAGGCAGACATTGGCTGGATGGGGGAGAGGGATTCATTCTGGCACAGTGAACTTGTACTCTGTCAACTAAAGTCAGAATATCATTTGGGCTGGGGGGAGGGGAAGAGTTGATAAGCTCTCCTGATAAAATCAAAGGTTGTCCATAGACAAATTCTGTGACAGATCCACATAGGTCCTCCTTGTAGGTTGTCCAAAGGCCGAGGAGTACAAGGGAAAGAGAGTGTCATGGCATCATAGGCAGTTTTTAGAGTGCTGTGCCAATTCTCTTCACCAGCCTGTTGCTCTGAAGGTAGTAGGCAGTGGTGTGGATGTGCTTTATGCCACAGAGGTGGATAAGTTCAGAGAAGAGAGCCAATTCAAACTGTTTGCCTTGGTCGGTGGTTATGACCAAGGGACAGCTAAAGTGTGCAATCCACAATTGAAGTAAATCCCTAGCAACAGTTTCAGCCATGATGGTGAGGGGAGTGGCCTCCACCCAGTGAGTAGTACACTTGTTTGCAGAAAGAATGGAACCTGTCATCAGGAAGAAAAGGGCCAACTAGGTCAATGTGAATGTGTTTAAATCAGCCTGCAAGAACAGGAAAGGGACCCAAAAGAGGTGAAGTGTGTGTCGAGATTTTGTTGTGCTGACAAGGTAGGCAGGAGAGTGCCCATGCATGACAGCATGCTTCATGTATCACCAGACAAAACATTCAGTTAATGGTCTGGTGGAGGTGCAAATTCCAGGATGTGCCAGCTATGGAGTTTTAGACAGGTTTCACTTTGAAGTGGGTGAGAAATTAGGAGGCACAGTTTGCCCATTGAATCATCACACTGAATCTCACTGATGACACCTGGGAGTAAGGTGCATATGGAGTTGAGAGAGGAAGTGTGGTCAGAAACAAGTTGTATGAGGTCGTCGTCAGCTGCTTGTAAGAAAGCAAGGTTAGCAAGATTGATCAGTGAGGGTACAGCATTGACCTGAGAGAGGAAGTAAGTTACAACATTGTCCGCACCCTTGATGTACCTGACATCAGATGTGAACTGGGAGATGAAGTCAAGGTGGCAAAAGCGGCAAGGGGTGGGTCGGCTGGGGGTTCTGAATGGCTGCAGCGAGAGGTTTGTGATCCAAGAGAACGTAAAAGGGACGACCCTCGACATCAGAATGAAAGTGTTTGATTGCTTTGTAAATGGCCAAAAGCTCACACTCAAAGGCCAAATACTTTCAATCCACATTGTGCAGTTCCTTAGAGAAGAGTTGCAGGGATGAAATGTTACCCGTGAGGGCTGAGAACCATTCCGATAGTGGTGTCACTGGTATCTGTTGTAATGAAGATGTACACGTCAGGGAGGGGGTAAGCAATAGTGACAGCACAAGTCAACAGGTCTTTAAGTGCTTTGAATGCATCAGTCATTTCAGGGGTACAGGGCACAAGGCGAGTTCCAGAGGTGTGTATACCTGCTAGCGCATTCATGAGCAGAGTCTGAATTTCAACAGCACCTGACAAGTGGCGTCAATAATAGTTAATTGCACCCGGGAAATGTCTCAGTTCTTTAAAGTTCGAGGGGCGTGGTAGGTACTTAACAGAGTTAACTTTCTAAGCCAGAGGGGAGATGCCATCTGCAGAGACAGTGTAACCTAGAAAGCAGACAGACATTTGATGAAGTTGGCCCTTGTTGTGGTTTAACTCAATACCTGCCTTGGCTAGGGTGTCACAAAGGATCTCCAGGTGTTGTTTATTTTCTTTGACAGAGGCACTAAATATTAATATGTCGACCAGATAATCAAAACAAAATTTTATGGGAAAGAGAACCTCAGTTATAAAACATTGCCTGGTTTGTGTGGTGTTTTCTTAGTCCAAAAGGCCTGAAGCGATCATGATATAAACAGATCAGAGTCATGATGGCAGTTTTGTCAACATCTTCTGGATCCATTGGCATTTGGTGGTCTGTGTCATTCAGAATGGGATACCTGTCCATGACTGTCTTGGCCTTGAGCCTATGGCAGTCTCCACACACACGCCAAGAACAGTCACCTTTTTTTGCTAAGTGAATGGGAGAAGACCAATTGCTTGATGAAGTTTGATAATGCCAGAATCAAGCAGTCTGAAATCTGTACCTCTATCACTGCAAACTTCTCTGCACATGGATGGCATGGTTTGCTGATGACAGGGAATGTTATCTGTCAGTCACAGCTTGAGTGCAGTATCACTGGTGACAAATGAAAACACTGTTGTGAAAGTGTAGTAGAGGAGGAAGCAATAGAGAGTAAAGTGGGATCACACAAACCGTCATGGGTCATGGCAGATAGAGTGTTTGTACGCACTGTTTTGATAGATGGCACCATGTGCAACATGGCAGCTGGTCTAAAGCATGGGCAGTGACTTTATCAGTCATGCTGGCTGCTGGCAGGAGGCAAAGTGGTGATGAGATTGCTGCAGCTGTCACCAGTGCTGCAAGGAGGCTCCACTGGTTTGTGTGAGTAAGATGGCTGCCGAGCCTTGGCTGCAGACAGGTCGATAGGAAGGGTAGTAATCATGGTGGCCGCTGGCAAAGTTGATAGAACCACCTGTACGCAAGGGCAACATTTGCAGCTAGGGGCAACAGACAGGCCAGGAGATGACAAAGTTGTGGATGTGTTCACTGGCATGAGTGGTGGCACCACCGTCTCGGAAACAGAAAGTGGCAGTTGAGCGGCGGGTGTAACAACTGGAACTTGCCCACTCAAAACATCATGAGACATAATGATAGCACTAGAGGACGAGGTGAAAGCTTAAGCAGGAGCACATTTACCATGAGACAAAATTAACTTCTTAGCATAGATCATCAAGGTGACGCAACAGGAAGGTTGCCCTAGAAGCTGGGGAAGTTAAAGTTCCAGTTCTCAGATTGGTGTGAGTTTCGGGCTTCAATGTGCTTGGAGAAGGCGCGGAGGGCAAGATGCATGTGGGGCATTGACAGAACGCAAGGTTGGAATGGCAACTGAGTTATACTTACACACCTTCCTGTAGGAGTTGGGAGAGGGTACCAAACAGAATCATTGTTAACTTTGCGCAACGTCACTGATTGCACTGAGAATACAGGTACTAACCTCAAAACTAGTGTCCTTTGAAGATGCTCAGAGAGGCACAAGATGCTGCTGGGTGGTTGACAGTTGAAACTCTGCATTGGTGATGTGGCAAATGATGTTCTCTCTTTCTCACCGAAGGCACAACACTTGTTCATGTTTGTTAGACCACTCCGACATAAGCGAATCTGACAGTATGGTAGTAGCAAAGCAGTCATGGTTAATGTTATCCCTTTCATGGCACAGTTGAATAGCTTCATTGTGTTCACAGGACCACTTTGACATGAAATTCTTGAACTCACTAATCATTGTCAAATACTCAGGAACTGTCTTTACACACGTGATAAGTGGGGTAAAACTCGACAAACCACCCAAAAAAATATTTGTTTGTGGGATGGTGGAAGACAGAATAACACAAAACATTGGTAGAAAGTTTACGGTGTACCAGAAAACCCATGCTTAGTATCAGTTCTGGAATGTCTGCCACAAACAAGTCCCACTTCAGAATGCACTCTGAAGACAGGTGAACTGAGAGGGAAGTCGAACCCGCACACATTAGTTGAGAGGCATTGACAGCTTGAAGAACTGCTCGATGAGTTCCTAGAGAGCCTGTTACTATGCTAGTAGAAAGCAGTGAGACATCGGTACCCGTGTCAACTAATAAATGAGTGCCAGAGATGCAGTCTTGTAAGCAGAGGTGACCACCCGGATGTGGAGATTGACATATATAATGCAGCATGTGTAGGCACCTATTGTAAGCTGGGCATGAAGCGGCACCTACAACATTCTGTGCCATGCATTTGGGTGAAGGCATGATGGGTGGCACTTCCATGTGACATTACCAAAATGGCTGTGAAAGTAGCAGTATGGATAGTTTGGAACTTGTTTCTGTGGATAGTGAATGACCAGACGCAAACCATGATTATAATCTGTGGTGACAGCTGGTGTGTCGCCTATGGCAGAAGGGTGAGGCTGAGGAGTCCAGGTGGTGAAGCAACGAGGAATGCCAGGAGGGTCGATGAGGTCATCAGGCACATGGGAACAACCTTGGGCAAAGGTGCGGGGCCGAGGTGAGGACTGCAGAGCCTGTGACATTGTGTTGTTACACACCTCCTGTAGGTATGTGAATATGCTCACTTGGTGACTCCAGGATGTTGTAAGTGAGAGCCATCTGAACCGGAAGAGGCATCTTACTGGTCCAGGCTGCCCTGACTCCAGCATCGCATCTTCACTGACCAGCAATCAGAGACATCTCCACAGCTGCAAAGGTTTTCTGTCGCTGAGATGTTTGTCATGCAGGATGTGACGGATTGTGTCATTAGGGGTGTGGGTAACACACTCAAGGATGGTCTGCTTGGCCAAATACTACCTGTGAGAGGTGGGAAGCATCGTCACTAGGTGACAAATAATATCGACATACTCCAGCAGGTGCATTGTCAAGCATAGGTAATGAGTAGCACTGTCAAGAGAGTAGTGGTCGATAATTTGTTCTACCAAGATGAACCATGTTGTCGGTGCATTGAAGGAAAATGGTGGCGGCTTGGGTAGGCAGCCAAGCAGAGAAGATGGAGGAAATTGCTGTACCTAAGACCCAGTTTCTGCAGCAGTGGTGTCTGCCTGTTGTTGCTGTGGCAATGGCATGGCATCACACAGTGTGGCAGAGGTCTCCAGTGGGAGTGGGAAAGCGTGCAGATGCATGTTTCACAGTGTGGTGGGGTGACACAGAAGGCTGATGCAGGGATGGCACCAAAATGTAATGGAGAAATTGGTGGTTGAATGCACAAGAATGTGAATTTGTCATGAGATGGCTTAGTCATGTGAATGGATGAGGATGTCACCAGTGGTCTTGGTGTGGTAGGTTCAGCCCCGGATGCCAAACATGACAGCACATCATATATATTGTCATTAGTCAAAATGTTCATGTGATTTAAGTCACTCAAGAGGTTTTGAGTGTTCAAAGCACTGTCACAATGGAGAAATTGCACTGGCAGCTGCACAAAAGAGGAAGAATGGCACTGCTAGTCACTGAAACTGAGGGCAAAGAAAAAGGTGCAGTGGAAACTTGTGAGCAGGAACTTGAACTATAGACTAAATTTGAGGATAAGTCCAGAATGTGTCCACTAACAGCAGTACAAGGTGTGCCAGATCAAAGAAGGAAGTCCTATGGAAAGAAGTACTGTGCAGCTGTTGGCTGGACACATGTACAATGGAATGATACACTAAAGAACATGGCTGCACAGTAGCGGGCCATAAATTAAATTCAAAGCACTAAAAATGAACTGTTCATGTTCAACACAGGCAGAAGTTGATGACACAAAAAATAGTTCTGTAAAGAAGAGATATTGTTTAAACTATGATCACTGTATTAAATGTTTTGTGTAACAAAGCCTGAGTCCATTGTGAAGACAATTCCACTGTTATGATGGTTCAAAGTGAAAGAATCCTGCAAATACTGCTGGGCTGGTTGCAAAGGTGTTGAAGTAAAGGTGTTCAATGAATCGTGAAGTAGAGGTGAGTTTGTGAACAGTTGTGGGGTCAGAATGCAACACAAAGTAGGTCGCAGGGGAGAAGTCATTGTGGCATGAGACCGTTAGTTCATGACTTGCCATAAAAACAAGAAAAAACAGGCACAGGTGGCATGAAATACACTGAAAACACACATTCAAGGAGTAGAATAAAGCAGTCAGAGACACCATTATGGGATTTAGAGGGGTTGTGGCCCCAATAAAATACCAAATTCTTCATTGACTACACTTTATTCTGTCTCGAGCTAAGTAAGACCACAGACTGTTATGTTAACATATCGGCAGAGAAGAGGCTCACCAAAAAGGTTTATAAAGATAAGAGTTCTTTCTATTGGAGGTCAATAATGCAGTAAGCTATTGCCACCACAACTTTAGCAGCTATAAAAGTTATGTAAACATTTGAAACTGTGTGCAAAGTTCATTGCAAGTTGCTAAATGCTCTCATTAACAAAATCTCATTATTTAGATATTGAATGAGTAGCAATTTTCTGCAACTCTCATTGTTTACGATGTCATATGTCCTGAAGTATGTGTTGTAGTTGGTTCTTATCCCACAGCTGTTGTTGCCAGACAGTAAAGAATATGTTCTCCAAGTTTGGTTGAAATCACTCTTTTAGTTTAGGAGCTGATGTGGAACAATACCACAGTTTGTGGTAGTTTTATGTGCATTTCATTGTTTATGACACCATCCCCCTAAACTATGTGTCATCTCATCCCGACAGCAAATGTTGCTTTGCAGTAAGCAGATATGGCTGCATGAACTGAGACACTATGTCATGGAGCATGCGGACGCTTCCTTTGGATCTTCGAGTTCTTCCTCGGACATGGGTGTGTGTCCCAGTATGCCAAAGTTTGGGAACCACTGGGTTAAATCATCATGGAACTGTCACAAGCCTATCAAATAGCTGACAGAGGCCATCTCAAACATTTACTTTGAAATACGTGAAATAACTCAGGTTTAATGATCTCTTATGGAAGCTCTTATAAGCATTTAATTTCATGTGTTGTGATCATCCAAAGACATAATGTGAAATTTTATTTATTTTTTATTTACCATTATTATTATTATTATTATTATTAAGATGAATAAAGTTCTGTATTTTGAATCATATCTTCCTATTTTCCCTTTGTTTTATCAATAATAGAACACAGATAACAACTCCCTGTGAAGACAATCAATGAGCCATTGACAGACACATAACATAGACAATCGCATTCCAATCTCGATTTTCAATTACTAAATGTTCCCTTTTGTTTTGTTGTTTTCCATACTGTGTACCTGTTATACACATTAAAAGAAACAGTACAAGCATATTCAGGGGCAATGCCAGGTTAAACTATAAATTCTTAGTTAAACATTTTTACACCTTTGCCTTCAATTTTGCCTTTGTTTGCTGTAATGGATGCCATACATAATACAAATCATGATTGATAAATGATTGTAATCTCACTATTACTGAGAAAAAAAGAAAAAAAGAAAAAGAAAAAAATGCTGTTCAATACACTTCCTGAATCACGTCTAGAAATATTTGCACTTAATCATGTCACACCATAGTAACCAAAAATCTTAAAAAGATCTTGACTACTTCACTTTACATAATTACATGATACTCTACTGAAAATTCAGTTAGAAATAGACATAGAGAGGGGAGAGGAGAATATGGACAAAATGAGGAGGTAGGAGGTTGTGCACATTGAGATTGGAAGGGGCTAGAGACGAGAAGACGAATATAGAGAGGGTGGAAGGAATTTAGGATGTGCATGTAATTTCAATTTGTATTATCAGTTGTGAAGCATTGCTAGTAATTTCTAAAAATATACAAAATTATGGGTTTCTCAGTCAAATGCTTTAGAATGAATACTTCTTTGTTACATAAGATAATACAAGATAAGATCTTTATTGGTCCTGGTAATCATGTAGTACACATTTGGTACATTCTGATGTATATATTCCTGCTCTTCAGTATCGGACCTCAGTATGTTCTTCAACCTCAGGCTAGGTAGTCCTCCTGGTGTTTTGTTTCTTAGTTTTATATCTATGGACTGGCTTGGCCTACAGTATTTAAGATGGACAGGAGCACTCTGCTGTCAGACATGCTCCAATGATGGCTGATCATTTTGCAGACGAAATACCAGCAGAAGAAACCATTTGGCTACAGTTGAATTCCCATAATTTTATTGATAATAAAATAATAAAATAAAATAAAATAAGCTATGAGAAAATGAAGAGTCACACCAAGAAAATAAATCAACCAAACCAATGCCCTACTTTATGTAGCAGTTTTTGTGTGTAATCAAACATGGTTAGAAAAAAAGTATCAAAAAAATCATTCATTGGAAAGTCAGTGGAATTACAATGGTTTACTGTCTCTGGGGCATGTGGTTTGGAATTGTTTTGCACTTACTGTCCACCAGCTCTCCATCTCCTTTCTCTGTGCATCTCTTCCTCCTTCTCCTCTGCCTCTTCCCTCTTTCCATTACTGTCCATTACAGCCTTCCACTCCTTCCTGTGTCTATTCAAGAGAAGAACTTACTTTAAATTTTGTAGTAATGATGGCTAGTGCCCAGAAAGTTTCTTTTCCAGAAAAGTAAGCAAAATATCAAAAGCAGTACACAATGATAGTTACAGATTTTGTTACAATGTTTTGGTTTCCACTGCTAACATTATCACTGACCTAACACTTGTGGCATTGCAGTTACCCAGTATGCATGTTTACTGCAAATGAACATCCCTAGAATGTGATTTCATGAAACATTGCTACTTGTGTGTGTCATTTCTCCAACAGCACCTGATCAGTTTGCAGGCAATGCCACATTTTTTTGTGTTCATGTATTATTATTGGAGATTTTAATGCACAATATAGAAAATAACAGCAGTGTTATATGTATAAAAGCCTCTTTTTCCTTTTGCCTTCTTTTATTTTTCACGTATCTGTGACAAAGTACCTTTCAAATTTTATATATATCATTGGCTTATTTGTACAACAATGTTAAAACTTTCATGTTCATTTACTAATATTATGACCTACCAACTTTCATAGTGATCAGTGAAATGGGAAAGTCCACTGTTAAGAATCCACAGACATGCACCAAATGAATTCCTATGTAGACAGCGCTGTTCCTCCTTTTTTGAAAGTCAAGTGTAAAACATTTTATCAAGATCAAAGTAAAACTACAGATTGGTGCCAAAATCTGTTGTAAAGTACCTTCCAACCTTCCTCTATGCATCATACAAAATGTTAAGTAGATAACAACTCACCATACAGAGGCTCACTGAGCTACTGATAGACACGAAAATAGGTAATCACATTCACACAACTTAAATTTTCAGCCCTGATCTTTGTCATAAAAAGAATGAAAGCCATGTAATTGAAAAGTTGATATTTATTTTCTAATATCATAGTCACAAAACATCCACATAAAAAGTGGTGGCTATCTTGACATATAGGTTAAGCTCTATAAGCAGTAATCATTAAAAAACAAAACAGGTCACTCCATACAACAGACACATTTGCCTGACTTCACACAACTCGTTAAACTGACCAACTGCCCTTGACTTTCCTCTCAAGTGTTCTGGTCAAAAAATGTTCAAATGTTTGTAAATCTTTTTCGGACTCAACTGCATGGTCATTAGTCTGCAGCTCACAAACCAATTAAACAAAGGTAAGAAGAACAAAAACACCCATGCCCAAGTGGGGACTCAAACCCCTGATGGCGAACAGCCACATGCACCGCAGCAAAGCACCCCAGTGCACACAGCTAACCTGCCATGGTATGCTCTGGTCAATTACTTCTATAAGATTACAAAAATTAAGGAGAGAATCTTTGAGTTTTTGTACTAAATTTTATAAATAAAATCACAATTAACATGTTAAATTGAGAGAGAAGTACATCTGACGTAAACAGAGTTGACACTATTAGTGTTTTCTGTTTTAAAGTTAATGTAGCCAAAGAAAGTTTTAGTTCAGGTGTGAAATAACATTGTAAAAGTTTTGATTTTGAATATCATGGTGTGTGGTGTGTTTACATTATGAATTAAGTATAATTTAAAGAATTATGAAGTGATTTGGACAAAATCTGAATTGATTTCATTAATAAGGGTTATTAAAATAAACAGTGAATAACCAGCTCTCATTTTATGGGATGTAACTTCCGATTTTCATTCAGGTGAGTGTTTGTGCAATTTATAGTTTAAGATAGTTATAAAATAAGAAAAATCAGAATTCATAATAAAGAAATGTCTTTTAAATTGTGAAATGGTTGATTTTAGCTCTTTACCATTTCACAGGAATATGGTACATTTGTGTGTCCCAATCACTATGTGTTGGTACTTTGAAAACCAAGACACACAAATGTTTAATGATGGGTATCAAACACATCAGTATATCATTCCCATCTTATGTTATAATTACCCCCTGCCCCCATGTTCAATATCTAGAAAGCAACAGGATATATATTTAACTAATATTGCAAAATAAGCAAATACGCTGTTACACATATGTCATATGAGCAGTGACAATAAGAGAATGAAACTTTCACTCTGCATCGGAGTGTACACTGACATGAAACTTCCTGGCAAATTACAATTGTGTGCCGGAACTGGGACTCAAACGTGGGACATTGCCTTTGCGTGCAAGTACTCTACTACTGAGCTATCCTGACACAACTCACGGACCAGCCTCACAACGTTTCTTCGGCCAGTACATTGCCTCCTACTTTCCAAACTTCTCAGAAGTTTTCCTGCAAAACTTGCAGGACTAGCAGTTCTGGAAGAATGGAATGGTGGAGACATGGCTTAGCCACCAGCTAAGGGACATTTTCAGAATGAAACTTTCACTCTGCAGTGGAGTATGCACTGATATGAAGTTTGGAAAGTAGGAGGTGAGGTAACATTGGCAGAAGTAACATTGTGAGGATGGGCCACGAGTCGTGTCAGGATAGCTCAGTGGTAGAGTGCTTGCCCGCGAAAGGCAAAGGTCCCAGGTTCAAATCCTGGTTTCAGCCCACATTTTTAACCTGCCAGGAAGTTTCAATGACAATAAAATTTATACAGTATATACATATCATTATTGAACGCTACATTGTTTTGCTCTACCTCACAAGATGTGTTTAAAGTCAGAAATAGATATAAAGCATTGGAAGTGTGGAAAATATGTTGATAAATTTTTTATAACTTTGGATAAATAAATCCATTATGAGTTCCGTAAAGATATGTTTACACTGTTATTTGTATCAGCACATATATGCATGACATGTATGTGCAACTTCATGACATTTATCAAGACTTATATATGCTGTCAATAGTTACGTGTTTACACCTCTTGATTTGTATCAGTTCATGATGGCTTCCCATGATGATATCGAAGATTTTACATTTTTAAGTGCTGTCTCTGGTTCCTCCTTTGGATGATGAAAGGAAAGAAAGATGAAGGAAGCACAGATGATGGTAATGAGAGTTCCTTCACAAAATTGCTACCCATGGAGCTTACACAATGATTGTTCTAAAATTAACTCTAGAAGAAAGCACATAGGTATTTTTAAAAATGTTAGAATGTGTATGGAATATTTCTTTAGTTTGCTGTCTCTCAAGGCTCCTCTCATGCCTAGAACTAACACAAACTTTTAGGAAGTAAGTCCACCAGAGGATCAGTTGTACGTGCCACTCTGATTTTTTTACACATTAATTTATTTGCATAGAATATCAAAAAGCTGAATAGACAATATTATTATTCAAGTTTCTGAGGCCAATGTGCAAGTTTTTGTCCCAAAAAGGGAAGGTACATTGAATGTTATTAAATTTATAATAAAAATTTGAGTATATAATATACAATACACTTCTTTATCTTATTCTTATTAATTGTTAGGAAGGTGGCACATATGCCTTGCACTCTAAATTTCTCAAATTCTGCTAAAAATGAGACACTTTTTAGTGCTTTGGAATGACTGACATACTTCAGTCACTAACACAATATTACAAATTCTGAGGACATTTTCTGCAGAAATAAGCTATCCAACAACAATAATTTAAATATTTTTAAACATTCTGAAACACAAAACAAAATTAAAATAAAAGGTGGTTACAAATTAGCATTAACCAGATCTTCATTTGCCTCCTGCAGACATTTGTATATCCCATTCTTTAGTTTGGCTATAATCCTAGTCTGGCTATTTTCTATCAAAAAGTGCAGTTTATTGATAACCAGTTCACCCAAATGAGTGAACTGGTCTCTATCCTTCCCTGCCAAATTCTCTCCCACTTCTTCAATGTTTTTATGAACTATTCCCTGCCCTCATCTTGTTGTTCATTTGGCCTTTTTCTTGTTGTTGAAGTACCACTTCAACTCGGACTTTTGACAGAAACAAGAACACAGAGAGGAACACAGCCCCCTGCCATCTCTTCACTCTCTGTATTTGTCATTGGAGTAGTCTCCACTTCCACAATATCTTGGGGAGGAAACACAAATGTCACTTCACCCATTTTGAAGTCCTCCAGGGCAAAATTGGTCTGTCCTTCTGGGGGTGAGGCTTCCTGACCTTTAAAATGCATTACACTTTTCTCAGGCAAAGTGAGCTATATTTTGTGTACACTGTAATCAAGATATCTTAAATCATTGAGATTTTTTTGAAAGTCTGTGTGTAAATGAAATTAAAAATAACAGTTATCTTTCCAGTTTCCTGCTAGTGAAGAGTAATGGCAGAAAATTGCCAAGGTTAAGAAGAAAAATGGAATTTTCCCAAGTGTTTGGGATCTATAGATGGGAGGCACATTGACATTGTGGCACCATCAAATAGTGAACAGTTTACTTTAACTATAAAGAGAGTTTCAGCATTGTTTTGGTAGCAATCACTGATGGTAATTACAAAATAATTATTGCCGATTTTGGCACATAAGGAAAGGGTTCTGCTGGTGGTGTACTAGGCCTGTTCATACATTTCCATGACTGATGAAGCCTTTGGCCTAAACGAAAATATTATTAAACCATTTCCAGATATGCATCAACAAACTAGTGGGCAAAGTAGTTTTAACTACAGACTGTGCACATTGAGAAGCTGGAAATGTAATGGCATTATAAGCTCTCTTTTTCAGAGTTTTGAGGAATCAAATAATGCTGAGTCTACAATTCTGACTCTTTCTTGTGTGTACACACATAACTTTCTTCAAAACATAAAATCCCAAACTTGTGTACCACCAGGAACATATGACATAGAAGCAGATGATGGAAATGTAATACCAGGGTCTTGGAGGGACACTCCCACTTTGCTGGAGCCACTTCTCAGAACTGGAAAATAATAACAGAAAGAATACACTGAATTCTACTGCAGTATTCAGGGCTCCATTCCATGGAAAGATGAAAAATAAATTCATTACATCATGAAATCTTTGTAATTATGTAAAAACATGTTGTCAGATGTATAATTCATAAGATAAAGAAACGAATTTACTTACTGCTGTTACTGCTTTGTGGCTACTACTTTGTGCAAATGGTTTGTAAGTGTCTTTTATAAAGTGCAAACTATCAAGAGCATACCAGAAAGTGGTATACATTATTTGCAGCACTGCCAGTTCCTTGCTGCTTCTTTGAACTCTTCATTGTACTCTTTTGCAAATTTGCTTCCATTTATCAACATGTTTTAACAAATTTTTGCAATCTGTAGATTTAACAATCCATATGCAGGGATGCAATCAAATGGATTCTATGAAATCAAATGTATTTCAACCATGAACTCATTTTTATTTCATGAACAATACAGCACTACTCATTACACTGATCAACAAACCAACAGACCCCAAGAGAGTCTGGTACTGCACATGCACAGCTTTTACAGCTTGTCAAAATAAGACATCAAGAAAGATTGGCACTGTGCATGTGCAAGTTGTAACATTTCTGCTATGTTGCATGTCCCATACATCACAAGTTGCTTGGCATTGCCAACATCACCAACATGAAACATGAGAAATCCTAAATAAAATGTTACCAATGGACATGTAAAATGTCACATTATTACATATTTACCTTTTATTTAAATAAATTAGGGCAGACAATGTTTTATATATCACTGGATCCTAAATTAAATTCTTATCATGATTGCAACACTCATTTCATCTACCCATTTGGTACTAAGGAACTAATGTCAAAATTAACAAAACTACAACTTTATACAAATCTGTATTTATACAAAATTAAACCACAAATTGAAATACTTTAAAATTACAAGTCTAAATAACAAAACACGAAAACTCTAATTACAAACTATTGACTTATATACATAAAAATCATAAATATAATTGGTAATTTGAATGGGCCCAATATGTAAATTTATGAAGGCATGTTCATAATTGTTATTTAGACACCTAGTTTAAATAAAATTATCATAATTGAGTACAACCACATTACCAAAATGTATTGGTGTTATGAAGAGGAAATTCACACAAAATTTATAACCTATTTTTGATCTTGGTTTAACAAGTGTATAAAATTGACGAAATACAGTTTTTTTTTTTTTTTTTTTTTTTTTTTTTTTTTTTTTTTTTTTTTTTTTTTTTTTTTTTTTTTTTTTCAGTACTCTCTCAAATGTTTGGAGAGAGGCCATCTTGTGTAGAATAGTTCGAGCTGTGTTCATGAGTAGAAGTGTTTGTCTTGTTGTCCGTAAAAGATTGTGCAACATGAACATTATTTCTTAAAAGGCAAAACATTTGTTATGAAAGGAAGTACAGCATGAGAGTTCATCATTCAACCTCAACCACCACTTCATTTGTACCAAAAGAGTGAATGTAACTGGAAGACCCTGGATCAACGGACTACTACTATAATGCAGACTGGCCATCTAACACAAGATAAGTAGTTATTGTTTTATAATGTGAACCTCACCATCCCCTGTGTCCTCTTAATAAATCTGTGTCTTGCAGTACGGACACAGTTTGTCCGGACCTATTATAGGGATAGGCAAATGACGGACTCTTTACATAGTTCTACAACATGTCTCATATATGCTGAAAAAGCTATATACTAAATGTATACACCGCATGTAAGCACAGGAAGGTTCACATACATTTTTGGTGAACATTTGTATGAGGTGACGCATTGTGACATGTCAAATTGACATGTCGCTCATACAAGTTGTGATACATGTACCCCAGTGTAAACAAACCTTTATACACACAAAAAAAATTGTTAAAATTTGGGGAAAAAAAGAAGTAGAAGAAGAAGAAAAAAACATTTGGAAATGCTTTTTAACCACCTGTAGATCATATCATTCCCATTTCCTCTCTTTAACATGTTTTCATTATTGTATTTACCAAATTTCTGGAACCTGCTGTTATGTTACCCAGAGTTTAGATTATCTGTACCAGAAGTGTTTGTTAATTAAATCATCAAACTGTAAATCAACTAGTCATTATGTGATTGAAGACTAATTACAAATATAACAGTGATAATCAAAGTGCATCTAGTTCAAATCAAATATCAGCAACTAGCTTCTGTGCCCATGCTTCGCAACGGTTGTTGAAGGATAGAATCCTTGTTGGATCACTCTGTCAATAAACTCAGTTGTCCTAGCCAAGATGACAAATCTAAGTAAACGTAATTGACCAGAATGATGTATCTCCATAAAGTTTTTGATGCAAATAGTGAAATGTGCCAAAAGAAGCAAAGAAATGTTGTTAAGTATTTAATACACAAAGCAAAATCAGTAACACTAAGTTCAATGTTTGTTGGTATTCGTAGACATAAAATTGCTTAATTCTGTCACCGACCTTCGCCTCCTTGTTGTACTACTCCATACTTATTGTGCAGCAGCGGTGTTTATTAGTTCTTTGGTGCGCTACAGCACCTCTATCGCTTGTTTGCTGTACCACACAATCCATACTTCAAGCATAACCTACATCTAAAAAGATACACACATAAAGCTGAATGTATGTTCGAAATTTTATAACAGTATGAGACGTATTTCATGAGATATGAGGACATAAAGAGTAACGTTCGTGGAAAACGGCCCCATCAGGCATCACATTTTAATCTATTAATTCTTTACTACTAACCATATTCGCAACAGATTTTACCGACATACAGCAATTATACCAGAAGATGCCACAGTTAAGGCAACGCCTCGATCACTTCTTACTTTTGTTAGAAGTAAGTTTATTAAAAAAAGTCTTCCCAGTGCCTCCACGTGCATCCAATGAAAATAACTGACCAGAAACTGAATAAATACTATCTAACACTTCATCATAAACAGAGAGCTGCTCAACTGTTAGGGAAGTTAGGTTATTGGAGAGTGCTTCCTTCAATGCATTTGTGTCGTAGTTTATTTCCCTTAAACAATCTGTATTCTGCAAGGCTTCAAGCCATTTTGTTTCAGGTAAGCCATGCTGTGGCAAAGATTGTCCTCCCAACACAAACACTGAGTCTTCAGCCTGTACCAGGCATTTATTGTGTGAATCCTCAAAAATAATATCTGTAGCACAGTGGAAACTTTTCTCAAATTGGTGAATGAAGTCTTCAGATAATTTATTTTTAAACTTCTCCCAAAGGCTCAGCGGATCAGAGAGCTGACAAAATACTAACATTACACTGAACAGCTCTTGTAGTTTAAATGGCGAATCACACAATGCGGCTTCCTCCAGTGTAGTTTCCCAATGCTTATCATCCTCCAGCAAACCGAGAGCTTTACATGCAGACTGAAATGTGGGATGTTGGATGCCATTTACAATCTTAAGATCAGCATAACTTGTGGGTCCTTGAACTTTATGTATTAGTAAGCGTAGATGATAGCATTCAATATTGTTGAAGGAGGGCCTGTGTGTATAATAGCTTTTTAGGGTTCTGGACTTCATTCAGTAAAAATAGAGTCCTTGTTGGATCACTCTGTCAATAAACTCAGTTGTCCTAGCCAAGATGAAAAATCTAAGTAAAAGTCATTGACCAAAATGATGTATCTTCACTTGAGTACATCCAGGTATTGACAGTTCCAAAAACACAGCTCTTTACAGGCAGCGAACGAACTACTTGGCAACATGGCTGCTTTCACTTTCCGCGGCTGGGGTGGTCTCCCAGTCCAGTAGGCAGAGCCAGGGATCACTGTATTCCGGCCCGACTATAATTTCCGTAGCTCTAGCCTGAAAATCGTCCCAATAGTAACGTATTTTCAAAAAGAATTTTTGATCCTCTGTTTGACCCTCTTAGTTGATTTTTTTACAAACACTGAAACATGCATTTTTTAACACCTGACCAAGAGTCCACATCGGACTTTCCAACCAAGTATGCAAATACTATTTTTTGTAATTCTGGGTTCAAAATTGGCTTAGTAGTAACGTATTTTCAAAAAATGTTTCATCCCCTATTTCACCCCCAGTTGATTAATTTTCTGAAAATACCGAAACACGTTTCTTTTTAATCCTGATCAAGAGTCCATATCCTAAGTTTCGTAGTTGTAGCTTAAAATTTGAGTTAACAGCAACATATTTTAGAAAATCAATTTTTTGCATCACCTATTTTACCCCCTTATTTGTCGAATTTCAAAAAATGCTGAAACACGTGTCTTTTAAATTCGAACCCTAAATTAAAATCCGAAATTTTGTAGTTCTTGCTTCAAAATTGCCTAAATAGCTACGTATTTTCAAAAAACGTTTCATCCCTATTTCACCCCCTTACAGACGGAATATTGAAAAATTGCTTCTTAAATGACACCTGCAGAGTAAGATCAACACCCTCCACAAATTTCAAGTTTCAATCTTCAGTGGTTTGGGCTGGGTGATAATGAGTCAGTCAGTCAGTCAATTGGGACACTTCCTTTTATATATAGAGATATACCATAACTATTATAATGCAAAAAGGATATGTAAATAAATTAATCCTAGTAATAATGTCACTGAATAAACATTAATACATAGAATATTTCTTGCTTCAGTGACCCAACAATGTTTTGTTTGAATCATGCAACAATCCCCAACAGTTACACAAAAGAAAATCTTCCAAATTATAATCTACTGGAACATCTGAGGTAACAATTCCCTCAATGACACAAATTAATACATATACAAATATCTCTCAATTGTATAAACTTCCACAAAAAGATACATGAAAAATTATGATAATGGACAAAAATCTTGTGGGATATCTTAGGGGCTGGGGTCCCACAGAAACCACATTGTTATATAGGTATGCACTTTATTCTGAACAGTAAAAGTACATCACAAGACTGAACTTGAATATGGCTGAGGGGAGCAAGAGAGGCTGCTCCCAAAACAGCTTGGGCCACAAAGAAAAAACATTTTTCATGTTATTGTAGTGATCAATATGAGTGGTCACATTGCCACAAAGCAATGCCCCACTCCCCCTGTAGTATGGAGGATGCCTGGTGGCAGAGGGGGGAGGAGTGACCAAGGCGTAGGGTGGCACATGCCAAGGCATGTGTCTGATGTCTGATAGAGACTTCCATCGTGTCCTGGCAGAAGCATTGGCAGGCGACGATGATGGATCGGTAGTGTATCCACAACATAGTCAAGCAGTCTGTAAGGACAGTGGATAGTGTGGGCTGGGCATGACAACACAGGGGCGGGGTCTATGGGGTTGTAAATTAGGAAATTAGGACCTTGATGATAGGTGGAGGAACGCCAGTGCGTCAGGAAGGTGGACCTAACTATGTCGTATAATGTTTTTTAATAAGTGCCACTCAATGTGGGAGGGAGGGGGGGGTGAGCGGGTGGCATAGCAGGAGCATAAGATGAAGACGGAGTGGTCCTGTAGACAAATTAAGAGGTCAGTGCCTACAGGGGATGGGGATGGGGACCACAAATTTGAGGGCTGGAGAAGCAGGAAGGAGGAGATGTAGAAATCCACAGAAGGGCAAGGAAGGGGATGAAGGGTGTCATGTAGCGGTGGTTTGCCTGACTAGCGGACAACCTGCAATGCATTGCACAAGTGCATGGATGCATAACAGTGAGGCATCCCACAGCAGCGGTTCTGGAGTCACCAGAGGACACAATGAGCACTGCCAGAGAGCGCACTAAACCGGAACTATTTTCTTCCACACAGTTACATGAGACCAGCTCGAGACTGCCACATATCACTGCACGCTGACTATTTAGGAGGCCACAGTGCAACACAATGCCAGTTCTTTGCCGACTGTCTATGAGAATCAAAGCTGAGGGATCGAGACCGATGCCTCCGGGGAAGAGTCTTTGCCAGCGACGCCATGCCTCCAGGACTTCCCGCAACTGAATTTGTCATCTGACTCCATCTTCCTGACTGTTCTCTCAAGGCTGTCGTCATCTCCCTGGCTTGTACCTAATTGGTGAAGAAGAAAACTTTTAGTTGATGTTTGTTGTTTTTGCCTTAGTTTCAGAAGTTTGTTACTTTGTTTTTGTCTTGTCAATAAACACAACTTCCATATCAGACAGTGTCTTTCGGTTATTATCTCAGTGGTGAGATATATCAGTGGTGATGAGGATTTTTTTTCGAACTCTTGTGGTCAAGTAGGTAGTTTTCTTTGTTGTCTAGCTCTTTGTTTATCATGGATGGTCAACTAGTCACTGCAACCCCTGACGTATCACAGCAAATTTTACTACTCTTACGTGACATGCAATTGGTACAGCAGGAACTTGTACAGCCAATGGCGGCCATTAGCGCTTCAGCCACAGACGGAGCCCACGACACGCCTCATTCTCTTAATGATAACAAAGGGTTCCGGGGGGCCCCTCCACCCTTCCCATCATTTGATAGGCAGGTGTAATATTGGGCAAACTACATGGCCCACCTTGAACAACATTTCTTAGCTTATGGTATCTTGGTGATGCCCACCGTAGGGGTTTCTTCCTCGCCTATGTTGCTCCTGAGGTTTACCATCTTCTTGAGCAATTAAAACCGCAATTAAAACCAAATGCCCTACCCTATGACCATTTGAAGTTTTGCTTGCAGGAGTACTTTGAGTCACAAGTGCATGTTAAGACAGCTTGACACAGATTCTTTAGCTGTCACAAGAAGCAAGGTCAGTCGTATTGGGAATGGATCGCTACCGTCCAGGGCTTATCAAGGGACTGCTGCTTTCAATGTGCCAATGAAAGCTGCCAACAATTGTATGCAGCATCGCTCGTGAGGGATATGATCTTGGTTCATGCCCCTGACGAGGGCCTCCAGAAGGACTTACTAAAGCTTTGGGACAGTCCCTCCAAGCATCCGCCTCCTTCCATAAGCCATTTGAGGTACATGCGTCCTGCCTCACCTGCCAACAGACACCTCAGCAACCACCGCCCCATCTTCTTTCTGGTAAACAAATCTCCATCACTTGCAGCCTTATGCAGTTACCCTCTTGCAAAGACTGTTTTGTCACACCCTAGGCATCAGTGTCAGTTTCGTCATACCAAATGTAACTCATGTGGCAAAACGGGCCACAGAGCCGAAGTCTGCCGTGCTTCCTTCAGGATGCAAGTTGACTGTACTCAGATCGATCCTGCTTCAGACAACAACCCAGGCACAGCTTATCAGGAGGATCTCCATGTTCATGCAGTGCTTCCTGTTCACGATAAACAAGTAATGCTGTCGGTGTTGGTCAATGGCCACCCAGTCGACTTCCAGGTAGACACTGGGTCTACCTCTTCTATCATTGTGTGGAAAATTTACCTACACTTGGGCTCTTCCCCTCTCCAATTATTCACCCACAACCTTCGCAGTTACAGCAATGACTTAGTGATGGTTAAAGGCCAGATTATGGCACTCATCAAACATGGCAACACAACTTGCAGGATGCGTCTCCTTGTTGTGGATATACCGGGAGCAACGAACTTGCTGGGACTTGACCTTTTTGATACCTTGGGTCTGGAAGTCCACAATACCACAGCATCCAGCCAGGTATCTGCCAGTTCCTCTCTCCAGACTCTTTGCACAAAGAATCATTCCGTGTTCGAGCCTTCTACTGCTGGTGTCCAAGGGTTTGAGGCACACATCATGCTCCTTTCGACAGCCGCACTCCCAGTTCTTGAAAGCCCAGCCTGTACCATTCACTCTTCAAAACAAATTGCAGGCAGAGCTCCAAGGTTTGCAGGAAGCTGGCGTCTTAACACCTGTCTAACAGTTCATGGGCAATGCCCATAGTATTGGTAGACAAACCAGATGGTTCCATCCGTGTATGTGGTGATTTCAGTAAAACCATCAATGCCCAGTCAGTTGTTGATACATATCTCATTGCCAAGGTTGACGAGATCCTCATTTGTCTCAATGGAGTCAAACTCTTAGCGAAAATCGATCTCAAGGACGCATATTTACAGCTTCCTTTAGATGTGGCGCCCCACAACTTGCTGGTTATCGACACTTCTTTTGGACTTTTCCAGTAAAATAGGCTCCCCTTTGGGATCGCGAGTGCCCTAGTGATTTTCCAGAGGTTCCTCGAAACTCTTACAATGGACGTGCCTTGCACTGCCAATTACCTGGATGACATCATTGTTGCTGGACAGTCCGCTCAACACCTAGCGGACAACCTGGACATTCTTTTTTCTGTTCTCCAAACAGCCAACCTCCAGTGCAATTTGGAAAAATATCAATTTTTGTCTCTCAAGTCGAATACTTAGGCCACATCCTCAGTGCCATGGGTAGTCGGCCACTGCCCCATCATGTCCAAGACATGCAGGATTTACCGTCCCCTTCGGACATCAAGCAGCGGCAATCCATATTGGGCTATCTGAATTATTACAGGAAATTCATTCCATATGCCTCAACCATTGCAGCACCATTGTACTGTCTCTTATGTAAGAATGTGACATGGAATTGGGACACAGCTTGTGATAGGGTCTTCCACAGTCTCAAGTAGGCCTTGCTTCGATCCATCACTCCCTGTGACTGTTGCGGCAGATACCTCTGATTATGATGTGGGTGCAGTCCTTTCGCACAGGTTTGATGGGATGGAACGACCACCCAGTTGCCTTCATCTCCAAGAAATTGACACTGGCACAGTGCAACTATGGGCAAATTGAAAAAGAGGCCTTAGCCATAGTTTCGCTTTAAAAAAGTTCCATGACTATGTTTATGGTCGTCATTTTACCATCTTGACCAACCCCAAACCCCTGCTGCCTCTCTGTTGGTGTGATGCAAACATCCCTACCAAAACGGCTAGATGCCTCCAATGGTGGGCCTTATTTCTGGCTAATTACTCTTATTATATTTAGTATCGCTCAACAACCAACCATGTCAATGCCAGTCTCTTCTCCCGGCTACCATTAGGTCAGGATCCTTCATTTGATGCTGACCCAGAAGTGTGCTGCCACTTAGATGCAGAAGAAGAACACACTCTTGTGTCCCTTTCCATTGATGCAAAACTAGTAGCCAAGCAGTCTGCAGTCTGCAGAATCTGGATCAGCAGGGCTGGCCATCAGATCAATGGCAGGTGGTTACCCCAGGGGTTCAAAATTATTGGCATCGACAGCACAAATTCTCTGTCCGTGATGGTGTTCTTCTCATCCAGGGTGAAAATGGCCGCCGACAGGTTGTCACTCCTCCATCTCTACAACACAAGGTTCTCAGCCTGCTTCATCATGATCATTGGGGAGTCGTGCTAACAAAACACCTCATACGTCAACATGTCTACAGGAAGGGGACCAACTCAGATATCGCGTCTATGATAGCAACCTGCCCCTCCTGCCAAAGCAAACAAGCTGCTCCAGCACATCAGTATTTCCCATGGCCAGAGGCATCAACACCTTGGTACAGGCTCCATCTGGACATTGCAGGCCCCTTTCTGGACTCCTCATAGTTTATTGCAGTCGACAATGGCTCTGGGTTTCCTTACGTCTACCGGATATCCTCCACATCATCGACCCACGTCATCCAGGTGCTCACTCGTAACTTCACCATTGAAAGCCTACCAGAGACAATTGTGATTGACAATGGCCCTCACTTTATGTCCACAGAATTCACAGCCTTCTGTGCATCCAATGGCATTGCCCTGGTACACACGGCACCTTTCCACCCCACATCCAATGGACTGGCAGAGCAGATTGTAAGGACTTTCAAGAATCAGGACTTCCTACAATGGAATATGACATCTGCCTCCGTCTCCCTGGCTGTTCTTTCAAGGCTGTCATCATCTCCCTGGCTTGTACCTAATTGGTGAAGAAGAAAACTTTTAGTTGATGTTTGTTGTTTTTGCCCTAGTTTCAGAAGTTTGTTAGTTTGTCTTGTCAATAAACACAATTTCCTTATCAGACAGTGTCTTTCAGTTATTATATCCGAACTGAGATATAGCAAAGGGGACAATGTTGAGGAAGGGAGAGAGGTGATGGCGGGTGTCCCTAGAGACGACATGGGAGAGGAATGGGGCGGGGAGGAGGAAACAGGGGACGGCATGGGACTGCTAGGGATGTCGGTCCCAGGCTGTGGGTTTTCTGCTGTTGAGGAGAGGGGCTCAACATAAGTGGGTCTGAAGCAATTGATTGATACAGTGACCAACATGTCATTGATGGAGATGATAAATGTGTTACCATTCCATTTGAGAATGCGGTAAGGACTAGAATAAGAGGGTTGGAGAGGAAGGCGCACAAAATCGTTGTGAAGGAACACATGAGAACAGACCTCCAGTGACTGTGAGACATGAGGAGAAGGGGGAGAATGACTAGAAAGAAGGGGGGGGGCATTTTAGAGCAGTGGAATTGGACACAATCAAAGAAGGATGGCAGGTTCGAGGGAGAAGGAGGGTGTGAGGGTTGAATCAGCTCACTAGGGAGCTTTAATTTTTATCTATACACAAATTCTGCTAGCAATCCTCTTAAATCCTCCTTGTAGGTAGAGCAGAGGCCAAGCAGAACTAAAGGCAGGGCTCCAAGCCAAAGAGGGTCGTGGCACATTTAAAGCAACTTTCAAGGTGCGGTGCCACTGCTCTGCAAGGCTGTTGCCTTGTGGGTGATAGGCAGTGGTGTGGATGTCACGGATACCAAAGAGGTTGCAGAGGCCCTGAAAGAGGTAAGACTCAAATTGTCTACCCTGGTCAGTAGTAATGATGACCGGGCAGCCAAAGCAAGCAATCAAGGTGTGCAAGAAAGCACAAACCAGTGTCAGAAGTAAAGTTGAGAACTGGTGTGGCCTCTGGCCACCGGGTGGTGCGGTCAATAGCAGTGAGAAGATAATGATAGCCATTGACCAGGGGAAGAGGACCAGTGAGATTGACATTAATGTGTTCAAAGTGTCCAGCAATGGCTGGGAAAAACCCACGGAGAATGTAGTGTGCATTTGACCTTGCTTCACTGGCAGGGAATGCAGGTTCATGCCCAAGCCTGACAGTCCCTCCTATATCACACCAGATGAAACAATCAGTGACTAGTCTGGTGAGCTAGGTTATGTAGTTTAAGATCTCACTTGGAAGACAATGACGGATGTGGGGGCATAGCATGCCATTCGATTCATTGCATCAGACTTTGCCAGAGATGCCGGGAAAGGTGGTGCAGATAGGTCAAATAGAAGGGCTACTATCATGAATAAGTTGCATAGTGTCCTCATCCACAACCTGGAGAGTGGCGGGATGAGAAAGATCTATAAGGGAAGAGACCACATCAATGCAGGACAAAAATCAGTGACAACATTGTCAGCGCCCTTGATGTAACGTACATCGGTAGTAAATTGAGAGACATAATCAAAAAGCAGAACCAGAAAGGAGGAAGATCTGCTGATGGATTGATGATGGCAGTCACAAGAGACTTGTGGTCAGTGAGGATGTAGAAAGAGCAATAGCTGGACGGAAGTGTTCAATGGCCTTATAAATGGCCAAGAGCTCTCGATCAAAAGCAGAATGTGGTCAAAACTTCTCAGGGGGAAGAACAATGTCCTCTATAGAAACAGTGAAGACAAGGAATAGCACAGAGTGCTGGTATAACTTTTTCTTGTTATCATTGAGTCCAATGCCAGCCAAGGCGAGAGTGTCAGAGATGGTCTGAACATGTTTCTTGTTTTCTTCGACAGAATTGCTGAACACTAGTATGTCATCAAAGTAAGCAAAACGAAATTTTAAACAAAGTAGGGTCTCATTGATAAAATGCTGCCAAGTTTGTGTTGCATTTTTAAACCAAATACCAAAAACAATAGTTGAACAACCTGATAGGAGTAGTTATTGCCATTTTTTCAATATCCTTGGGAGCCATTGCAATTTGATGACAAGCACGCTTGCAGTCTACCACAGAAAACACACTTGCAGCAGCCAAGGTCTGTCTGAAGTCTGCACTGTTTGTTATGGGGCAGTTGCCCATGAGAGTTTGTACATTGAATCTGTGATAATCACCACTCATGTGCCAAGTGCCATCTGTCTTGTCCACTAAATGAATGTGGTGACAACCAGTTGCTGGACGATGGTTCAATGACACCTGATTCCAAAAATTCTGAGATTTGTTGTTTGATGGTTACAAGTCATTCAGACCTTGCTTCACTGGCAGGGAATGCAGGTTCATGCCCAAGCCTGACAGTCCCTCCTATATCACACCAGATGAAACAATCAGTGACTAGTCTGGTGAGCTAGGTTATGTAGTTTAAGATCTCACTTGGAAGACAATGACGGATGTGGGGGCATAGCATGCCATTCGATTCATTGCATCAGACTTTGCCAGAGATGCCGGGAAAGGTGGTGCAGATAGGTCAAATAGAAGGGCTACTATCATGAATAAGTTGCATAGTGTCCTCATCCACAACCTGGAGAGTGGCGGGATGAGAAAGATCTATAAGGGAAGAGACCACATCAATGCAGGACAAAAATCAGTGACAACATTGTCAGCGCCCTTGATGTAACGTACATCGGTAGTAAATTGAGAGACATAATCAAAAAGCAGAACCAGAAAGGAGGAAGATCTGCTGATGGATTGATGATGGCAGTCACAAGAGACTTGTGGTCAGTGAGGATGTAGAAAGAGCAATAGCTGGACGGAAGTGTTCAATGGCCTTATAAATGGCCAAGAGCTCTCGATCAAAAGCAGAATGTGGTCAAAACTTCTCAGGGGGAAGAACAATGTCCTCTATAGAAACAGTGAAGACAAGGAATAGCACAGAGTGCTGGTATAACTTTTTCTTGTTATCATTGAGTCCAATGCCAGCCAAGGCGAGAGTGTCAGAGATGGTCTGAACATGTTTCTTGTTTTCTTCGACAGAATTGCTGAACACTAGTATGTCATCAAAGTAAGCAAAACGAAATTTTAAACAAAGTAGGGTCTCATTGATAAAATGCTGCCAAGTTTGTGTTGCATTTTTAAACCAAATACCAAAAACAATAGTTGAACAACCTGATAGGAGTAGTTATTGCCATTTTTTCAATATCCTTGGGAGCCATTGCAATTTGATGACAAGCACGCTTGCAGTCTACCACAGAAAACACACTTGCAGCAGCCAAGGTCTGTCTGAAGTCTGCACTGTTTGTTATGGGGCAGTTGCCCATGAGAGTTTGTACATTGAATCTGTGATAATCACCACTCATGTGCCAAGTGCCATCTGTCTTGTCCACTAAATGAATGTGGTGACAACCAGTTGCTGGACGATGGTTCAATGACACCTGATTCCAAAAATTCTGAGATTTGTTGTTTGATGGTTACAAGTCATTCAGAAGATAGGCAATGTGATTTGCTAGAAATGGGAGGGCCATGTATTAGACAAAGTCTGTACACCATGCCATTCATAACTACCAAAATGTGGCAGCAAGTGTTTGTTTATTAGTGCGCACACCATATGTTGTGACGTGCGAGGAAGCACCAGTCAGGTGGCATGGGGATAAGCAAGTAATGGGTTGGCGTGGTGATGGGAGGGGGCTTGGGAGCTCTTGTGACAGCTGAAGGAAGCTGAGGTGTCGAAGTAGTAGCAGTGTCAGCCACCAGTGCGCACGAGGGTAGCATGGTGGTGAGCAATGGCTCGGAAGCTTTCAGGGCAGCCAAGGAGAGTCGAAGCACTGAGGTAATTGCCGCATTGGCTGCCGGCATATGTGAGGGAGGCACTGTTTGATGAAAACAGGATGTGGCACATGAGATGTGCTTGAGCAGTTCCCAAGACGAATACATACGGGCAGCAGTGAGCAAGTAGGGGAAGTTAAAGTTCCAGATGCAGTGCAGGAGATTGTGAAACAGAAGATGATCAGTGCACATGGGGAGAAAGAATAATGCTGGAGGTGGCCGCTAGAGTAGGAGGAAGTGCTGACAGTGCATCCAAGCGAGGCATTGATATAGCAACCAAGTTTTGTTTACAAACATCTGTGTATGAGTAGCATGAAGACACAAAACTGTCACAAGCACTGGTAATATTGCACACAGGTGTGACATCAGTAATAACACTCATGGTGGTAACAGAAGTACTAACCTTAGAGTATTTGTCTTTCAGAGGTGCTCAGGGAGTTGACATGTGGTACTTAGCAGAGGCCAGCTGAGGCCCTGCATCCTTGAGATGGCAATGTCTTCTTTCTCTTGCCATAGGTGAAGCACATGATCATATTCACTAGACCACTTTCACAAGAACGTATTGAACTTGTTAATAGTTTCAATGCACTTGCGGACAATTTTTGCACATGTGATAGAAGAGCTCAATGGATCTCTCTGAAAATGAGTCTTTGAAGAGTGTTGGAACACTATGCATTGCGAAAAATCAGGAGAAAGTTTGGAGTGTGATAAAAAGTCCTTACTCATGATAGGTTCCAGAATGTTGACCAGCAGAAAGTTCCACTTAAGTTTGCAACTTGGCAACAAGTTGAACTGATACATGGCAGATGAGTGGCATTAACAGCTTAAAGTATGGCATGATGTGGGTGGAGACAGCCAGTAGCCATGGAAGTGGGTAAAAGAAAGGCATCACCACCAATGTCTATGAGGAAACAGGTGCCAGACACACAGTCATGCAGGTACAGGCTGACACCCAGAGGCGAGGCATCGGGCACAGAATGACGCATGGGTAGATGCCTGCCTGCTATTGACAGTGCAGAAGGCAGTACCTACATCCTCCTGCACTCTGTGTTTGGGTGAAGGAACAGTGGATGACACTTCTCTGCACACATCACCAAAAGAGCTGTGGTAATACCAATATGGGTAGTGAGTAGTCTGTTCCTGCAGAAAGCAGATAAGAGCAGGCAGGCCATCATCAAAATCAGATGAGCTGTCAACCGGCAGTGCAGGCAGTCAAGCTGTCACTCGATCGGCGTGTAGGCGATAGTCTGGGCCTTGTGCCTGGGTGTGAATGGCCACACCCAGCAGCAGGTAGGTGATGTGGGGCACGCGGCTCAGAAGTGAGTTTGTGTAGGTAGACCTCTTGCAACCTGTCAGCAGTGTGAATGCACTTGCTCAGAGGTTGCAGGATGTTGTATGTGAGAGCTGACTGCACACCAAGAGGCGGTTTGCTTGACCAGACAGCCTTGTGGCTGGAGTCTGGCATTTCATACCATTTGACCAGCAGGCAGAGATGGTGCCACAGTTGCGAAGGTTCCTTGTCTCCCAAATGCTCTTCATGAATGATGTGTCTGATTGTGTCTTCAGGAGTGTGAGTGACCCTCTCAAGGATGGTCTTCTTGGAGCTGGAATAATGGTCAGCAGAAGGGGGGAGAGGTCACTAGGTTGCAAATGAGGTCGACATGTTCATGAAGGTGCACAATCAGACACAGATAGTAGGCCAGATCATCGAGTGAATAATGATCAAAGATCTGCTTGACGAGAGTGAACCAAGATGTAGGAGTCTCGAAGGAGAAAGACAACAGCTTAGAAAGGCATCCTGGAGATGGAGACTGTGGTGTGTCCAGAACATCAGCCGTGAGGTTGATGCATATATGCTGACATGGCATCAAAGCAGAGCACGGTGTGTCAGGTGTCCCTGGCAGGACCACAAAAGCAAACGGATTAACTGGAGAAGACAGTGATGTGACAGCAGGGAAGTCCGACACAGCTGAGGCACCGGTGTCTGTCGTGAAAGTGGGTGACTGTATTAATGAAAACGTCTGTGACTGTCCATGTGTGTCGGCTGTGTGATAAGGTGGGAGTAACTGTTGCACTCACAGTGTAGCAGACGCATCATGTGATGCAGATTGCACACAGGAGAGACTGGGCTGTATGAATAAAAAGGAGCAGATTTTCCAGAGAAGATTCTCAGAGCAAAAGAACTTTTTTGAGTAAGTCCTCAATTTCATATGAATAAATACTTTGAATTATATGCTCTGAGCAGGAAGTTCATTCTTGCTGTCTCCCCTCCTTCTGGAGTAAGCTCTCCATGTTTCATGTCTCCCACAGAACAGCTGTTCAATAGTGTATTTCTTTAAATTAGCCCCATAAGGCAAATTATTCAGTGTACAAAAGTGGCATATGCATCTAATTGTTCAGGAAGAACTGTACTATGTTTAGATATTAGTTTGTTATGCAGCAGCATATTATTAAGACTAAATAAGCCCTTTTTACAAAAATATATTCTTCTCACAATGATAAAAAATTTTTGGCTTGTGAGTAACTCTATAGTTATTGAAGTTTGGTTAGCACAATTTGCAAATGAAATTTTAAGAATGCATCAATATTCAACTTTTTCAGCATGGAATGCTGTCAGAACTTTCTAACATGAGATATTTGTTGTTCAGTATGAAACCCAACAGTCTGCTCATAAGCGGTAGGCCATGCGATTTTGTTACAAGAAACAGGCTGGCAGGTACATAATTAATCAGTTAGTAATTTTTCTATTGTGTCTGCTTACTTTTAATATAACAGAAGTTATGATTACAAATTCAGAAAACACATCCTAAATAGGCCAACCGGTTTGAATAGAAACAATACTTCAGTATCTGGTATTGCAGCACTATTTAATTTGTGAAGTCCTCAGCTGCACTTTATTTGGAACTAATATCATAAGGCCTTATTAATAGACCCTATTTAAAAATATACAATTTTATTTTACTATGTAGCTGTTTACAGCTTTAAATATGCACTCCAAACAAATGGGTAAAATATGTAGCTGAATCCACTTGTGTTTCATTTCAATGTTAGTAACGGAAACACTTCTCTGATATCACTCTCATCACTATATAAAATTCCTGAAGTATCACACTCAAGATTTATCTGAAGGAAGCTACTCGTCAACAAAATGTATTTATTTGCATTAACTTTTTGGTTCCCCTCATATTTCTTCAGACTAAGTATAAAGTAACTTTTTTGCCTTCTATACTACACAAATTTTGTCATTTTAATTATAAACCACAGTAAAAACTAACCTCAATAGAAGTTACTCTGCTCAAAGTATACTAGAGAGCTCACTTCATAAAACAGAGAATGTTCTCCGGTTCTGAGAACTTCTCTGGTTCTATTTGTACAAAATCAGAGAATGTTCTCTGTTGTGAGGAACTACCCCCACCCTTTTACTCATGCTGAGAATATACTCGGTTGTAGTATATTCTCTGACTTGCTTTATTAATGTGAACTTGAGCATGTTCTCTGGAATCCAGATTATCTGTCTTATTCATACAGCCTACTGACACTTGGAGAAAAATTTAAGTTCATGTAACTGCTGATATGACAGACAGGGAACACCGGATCATTGCTGAACTTTCGCGGTGGCAACAGTTGTAATAATATTGCTAACACAACACAATTATTGTCCAAGTCCATTGTGCGGACAGAAAAAGGTGCATCCATAGTGCAAGAAAGCTGTCCATAATTACTTGAGTGATTCAAGAAGGAACAAGGGGGGACACTGTCAGAGGAAACACTTAGTCCTGAAGCACCAGAAATGTTCGAGTGAGTCAAAGAAACCACACCTTGTTGATAAAAATACCATTGTAGCCATCAGATTATTTTCCCAGTGAACATAAAATATGTAGTGACACTTTGGAAGAGCTTTCATCCTACCATCAGGGCCATCCACAGACTATTTGTCTATTACTTCAGTAATTTATAAAATAAATTTCAATGAAGTAAAATTCTGCTTAGTAGAGTGATTGTTTCAAAGAAAATATAATAATATTTGAGGGTTTATGATATTCTATGACCACCACTTGTTTAATACACAGTAATTTTCTATCCATAAGTTCTTTCTTAAATATAGGTTTATATTATTTACACTTGACTAACACACAATCTAGATACAAGTTTGTTTTTGTTTTTTCGTCTTCAGACTTTTCAAATATATTTTCATTATTTCCTTAAATGCTCCACCCCCACCCCAGTTCTGTGTACACTTTCAACAGCATCACCCTCCAGTTTATACTGATCTTGTAGGGGACTGATCACCTAGCAGTTTAGTCCCTCCCCCCCAAATCCCAACAACAACAACTCACTTTGTTTCCTGAACACACAATGTTTACTTTTACATCATCTTTCTTTACAGTGTCCACATATAGTAAAATATTTTTAATTTTATTAAATTCTATATTCATTATATTTTTCTTAAACATTTTCTTTCTTTTCATGTTTCTCACATTGTGAAGTGTTGCAAAATTATACAATATTCAGTCACATTGGGTTTTCCTTTATATTTTCTGTAACCATCACTAAATCTACATGTGACTTCTACCCTCTATACTGAAAATATGATGTTTCTTATATAGTTTCTCAGAAAAATCCTCAACATTTCCACTGTTTCCATAGTTTTGGTAAAATATCTAAAAACCACTCCCTCCTTTATATTCCAGACAGACATTACATCTTAAATCTTTACTTAAAATTCTGCATAGACTCTCACTCATAAGTGTATCAAAATACTAATTTGCTGTAGTGGATGGTCTAATACCAGGTCACTATGAATAACTTCAACATCTTCAAGTTCTACAATATCTTCCATATATTCAAACACATTGGCTATAAAAACTTCAACATCAACTACAAAATCATCTACGTTGGCAACAACACAGGGGTCAGTATGGGATATATGTTTGGGGCAGCCAAGCTTAATGTAAAGATGTTTGTTGTTGTGATGTTCAGTCTGCAGACTGGTTTGATGCAGCTTTCCATGCTACCCTGTCCAGTGCAAGCTGCTTTATCTGATAATGAGAACTGCAAACTACATCATTTTGAATCTGCTTACTATGTTCATTCCTCGATCTCCCTCTTCAATTATTACCACCCACATTTCCTTCTAATGATAAGTTGATGATTCCTTGGTGTCGCAGAATGTGTCCCACCAACCTATCTCTTCTCTTAGTTGGATATCAAGGAAATCCCTTTTCTCCCCAATTCTGTTGAGCACATCCTAATTGCTTATGAGATCTACCCACCCAATCTTCAACATTCATGTATAGCTTCACATTTCAAAAGCTTCTATCATCTTTTTTGTCTGAACTCCTTATCATCCAAGTATCACTCCCATACAATGCTACACTCCAGACAAATGATTTCCAAACATTTCAATTAAAACTGGATGTCAACAAATTTTGCTTCTTCAGAAACATTTTTCTTCCCATAGCCATCATTTTACATCTTCTTTACTTTGGACATTAGTAGTTATTTTGTGACCAAATAACAAAATTCATCTAACATTGACAAGTCATCTATGTCACAATTTTTGATTGTATAAGACATGTAATGTGATAATAAAAATTGAATTGAACTTTTATCGTCTCATTCCTTCAGCATCGCCTGATTTTCTGACACTATATTCCATTACCATTATTTTGCTCTTGTCAATGTTCATCTTATACTCTCCTTTCAAGACCCTCCCCATTCCATTCAATTACTCTTCTAGGTCCTTTGCTGTCTCTGACTGAATTATTATGTCTTTGGCAGCTCACTAAGTTTTTATTTCTTCTCCCTGAATTTTAATTTCCTTTCCAAGTCCATCCTTGCATTCCTTCACAGCTTGCTCAAAGTACAGATGGAATGACATTGGAGAAAGGCTACAACACTGTCTTACTCCCTTCTCAATCACCATGTTGCTTTCATGCCCTTCAACTATTACAACTGCTGTCTGGTTTTTGTACAAGTTGAATATAACTCTTCACTCCATACATTTGAAGCCTGTTGTCTCCAGAATTTGAAAGAGTGTATTCCAGTCAACATTGTCAAAAGCTTTCTCCAGAGCCACAAATGCTATAAACTTAGGTTTGCTATTCCTTAACCTATCATCTAAGGTAAGTCGTAATGTATTTCCTCCCATTTTCCTACATTTTTCCTAAATCCAACTGATCTGTCCTGAGGTCAGAGGTCTTATTAAACTGAATATTTCTGTAATTTTCACATTTGTCTGCCCTTGTTTTCTTAGGAATTGTAATCACTATAATCTTCTTGAAGTCTGAGGGTATTTCCCCTGTCTCTGACATCTTACATACCAGGTGGAACAATTTATTCATGACTGGCTCTCCTAATGATATCAGCAGTTCAGGCAGAATATCGTCTACTCCAGAGGCCTTGTTTCAACTCAGATCTTTCAGTGCTCTCCCAAATTCTCTCGCAGTACTGTATCTGTTCTCTCATCTTCCTCTACTTCATATTCCATTTCTATAACACTGCCTGCAAGTTTATTTCTCTTGTATAGGCCTTCTTTAGATTCTTTCCATCCATCAGCTTTATCTTCTTTGATTACTACTGGTTTTCCATCTGAGATCTTGATATTCATATCGCTACTTTTTTGTTTCCAAATACCTCTTTTATTTTCATGTAGACAGTATCTATCTTTCCCCCAGTTTATACATTTTTCTACAGTCTTGCATTTCTCCTCAAGCCATTCCTGCTTAGCCAGTCTGTACTTCCTGTTAACCTCATTTTTTAGATTTCTGTACTCCCTTTTGCCTGCTTCACTTGATAAATTTTTATATTTTCTCCTTTCATCAATTAAGTTCAGTACCTCCTGTGTTATCCAAGGATTTCTTCTGCCTATATGATCCTCTGCGGCCTACACTACCCTATCTCTCAGAGCTACCCATTCTTCTTCTCCTGTATTACTTTCCTCCAATCCTTGCCTAATGCTCCTGAAACTCTCAATCACTTCTGGTTCCTTCAATTTGTCCAGGTTCCCTCTCCCAGGGAAGGGGAGGGAGAGGAAAGCCAAATGTGGGGAGGAGTGGAACAGGAGGGGGAAGGAGAGGGGACGTAAAATATGGGAAAGGATTAAGATTGGTAGGATGGGTAGATGTCGAGACAGAGAGCACCATCCCATGGGGGAGGTAAAGGAAGTTGCCCCCGGAGAGGATATGGAGAGTGTGAAGGTGAAAGGAAGGATGGGTAACAAAGTAATGGCATGGCAGTGGCCCGGAATGCAACAAGAGACAGGATACAATTGGGTGCTGGAAGTCAAGTTTGTGGGATACATATCTGAGGCTGCAGATGTTCACAACATGTTGCCAACACCTACTCTATGGTCGACAGGATCAAGTGATTCTAAATCTTCATTTTATGAGGCCAATTACTTTTACTGATCAGACAAGGGTACATACAAGAATGTGTCAACTATAGAGCAGCTACAGCATGTTTTATTTAACCTATGATCTGTACGAAACAATCATCAAGTAATTCTAAATCTTCATTTTACGAGGCCAATAACTGCTACTGACCGGACAAGGGTACCTTCAAGAACCTGTCAACCATAGAGCAGGTATAGTATGTTTCATTTATTTTATCATCTGTACGAAAGTGTAATCAAGTGATTTCGAAAATAAAATAATTGAAACTTCATGTTAACACCTTAATTTTCACATCTTGTAAACATTGCTTTCTTTCGTGTATAAAAATATTACGGCATATTTAATTTCCGGCGTCAAAAATTCTTATTTGCATGTTGCCGCGGCGGCAAGGTTTGGTTATCATTGGCTGACCACGCCACTCTGCCTTTGTTCCGTGATTCGCTAACGACATCATCACGTGGTCTGTGCCGAAATGAGCATCGCGTTGCGAAGCCTTCAATTCAGGCGATCGGAAGCAAATGTGTCGTATTTTGTATTTATACTTCAATATTACGAAAGTGGGCGGTTAAATGCAACGGCGCTTGAAAGACGTTTGCAAAACGCGTATTTTAAGTACGGTATGTCGTAATTAAGTACGGAAAAATTATGCCTACATGAATAAAACCTTTCTTATATATTAAAATAAATGAATTGCCTTTACATAATTCTTCAAACAAACCTTGACAAATTGTATGAACTATTTTAGATATTTTACAACATGCTTTGAAATATGAAATAAATATGCTAGACTTTGGTGCGAATGACCTGTTGCAAATAAACGGAGGGTTACAGGAAGTCTGCGTTTCATACGGGTTTCCTACCTGAAAATCGTGTCTTTTTTCCCCTAAAAAAAACGAGCCGTTTAATATTTAACAAAATTTAAAAATCTGAAGGCGTCATCTTTGTGAAATTACGAAAGCTAGAGCCGTTTTCCACTTTCCGTTCACATAGCCTGTCATTCCCATTACGACTTTTATAACATGTTTCGGTCCACCTCCTATGAGGTCTTCTTTATTGATCCATCAATAATAACTCAGCTCTACAAGCTAAAGTTTTTTCCTCCTCACTTGACAGAGCTTAGCTCTGAGAACTCTTGTAACGCAAATACACGCAGTAGCTCACTGTAGCAGATAATATAAATACAAATTACAAATGTTCGTCGCCAGTGTAGTCGCTATCATGAACAATGTTCTCAACAAACTCTGTTGCGAACAAAAACATGTTCCGAACTTCAGTATAAAAGCGCCTTTAGGCGCATCCCGACCAACTTTTCTTGTCGGATCGTTGGTCGGATCTGGACGTCCGATCCCCGATATCCCAACCACTTCAACAAATTGTGCCGTGTGTAGCGCAGTTCGACCTGGTCGCTTGTTCGCTGTCCGCATTTTATCGTCTTCTGCCTGACTGTGAACAGGGTCGCATTGGGATGCATTTTTTGGTATATTTGTAACAGGGAGGCAAGTGCTTGGTTCCTCTCTTCTTTCTTAATATAACCTGCATATGCTGTGTCCCAAAGACAACTGAAATCCCTATAATTTTTTTTTTTTTTTTTTTTTTTGGAAACTCTGTCATTCTTACCATTATTACTTTTTTTTTTTTTTTACACATATTCGACACTGAAACCAATTTCCTGCCTGCGATCGTCTGCTGTCTGGACAGCGAACACGCGAAAACAAAAACAGTTCGTCAAACAGACACCAAAACAGGGAGGCGCTGCGTGCAGTTGGTCGGAACGTGTGTAGTTTGCTACGAATTTGGTTGGTTCGTTGGTCAGTCAGTTGGTTGGAAGATAAATTTATGCGTGTGTAGGGGCCTTTTATAATATTATTTGACCAACTCCGCGACTGCCGATCGTCTGTTGTCTGAACCCGCGTATTTTGTTTGCTACTTGGCAGTGTCGAATATGGGTGAAGATAGAGTAATAATGACAGAGTTTCTAAATAAATATAGGGATTTCAGATGTCTTTGGGACACAGCATATGAAGGTTATAGTAATAAAGTAGCGAGGGACCAAGCACTCGTTTCCCTGTTACACATATACCAAAAAATCCATCCCAATGCGACACTGCTCACAATGAAGCGGAAGATAGATAACATGCGGACGGCGTACAAGCGAGAAGTGAAGAAGGCAAGACACCCGTATAAAGAGAAATATGTCAATATCATTGTAATGTACAGATTACACGAATGCTGATAACTTTTACGAATAGGTGTCGAGATAGTGCACTAATTTCATAACCGTATTGAATGTTATTTCAGGTTAAAGAAGCGATGGCTGGTGCTGGCACCATTTACATTCCTCGTTTATGGTACTATGGCCTTCTTACGTTCCTAGACGAAAAGAGCATGTCGACCCGACAGAGTAGAGACACAATGTCACAGGAAGACGAAGAAGAGTATGTTACCATTAATGTAAGAGAAGTAATTATCTTTTTTTATCAGTTCATTCGTCATTTCTATCTTTTACCTTGATGTTGACATTGCTGCTTGAAATGATACTAGTCCCTCAATGTTTATCATCACCCGTCCAGAAAATTTTGATTCAGTTGTTGTTATGGTCTTCAGTCCGGAGACTGGTTTGATGCAGCTCTCCGCCCTACTCTATCCTGAGCAAGCCTTTTCATCTCCTCATAAGAACGGCAACCCACATCCACTTGAATCTGCTTACTATACGTGTCTCTTGGCCTCCCTCTGCGATTTTTACCCCACACACTTCCCACCAATGCTAAATTTACGATTCCTCGATGTCTAAGAATGTGTCCTACCAAGCGATCCCTTCTTTTAGTTAGGGTATGCCAAAAATTCCTTTTCTCGCCAATTCTGTTCAGTACCTCTTCATTAGTTATGTGATCTACCCACCTAATCTTCAGCATTCTTCCGTAGCACCACATTTCAAAAGCCTCTATTCTCTTCCTATCCGCACTGCTTATCGTCCATGTTTCACTCCCGTACAAGGCAACACTCCACACAAATGCCTTCAGAAAAGACTTCCTTACACTTAAATTAATATTCGATGTTAGCAAATTTCTCTTTTTCAAAAATGCTTTTCTTCCCATTGCCATTCTGCATTTTATATCCTCTGTACTGTGACCATCGCATGTTATTTTGCTACCTAAGTAACAAAACTCATCTACCACCTTCATTGTTTCGTTACCTAATCTAATTCCTTCAGCATCGCCTGATTTTCTAAGACCGCATTCCATTATTTTTGTTTTGCTCTTGTTAATGTTCATTTTGTACGCTCTCTTCAACACACTGTCCATTCCATTCAACTGCTCTTCCAGGTCGTTCGCTGTCTCTGACAGAATTACAATGTCATCAGCAAAACGCAATTTTTTTATTTCTTCCCCCTGCACTTTAATCCCTATTCCAAAATTTTCCTTGCTTTCCTTCATCGCCTGCTCAATGTACAAATTGAATAACATCGGAGAAAGGCTACAACCCTGTCTTACTCCCTTCCCAACTGATGCTTACCTTTCATGCCTTTCGAGTCTAATAACTGCGGTCTGGCTTTTGTACAAGTTGTAGATAACTCTTCTTTCCCTGTATTTTACCCCTGCTGAATTCAGAATTTGAAAGAGTGTAGTCCAGTCAACATTGTCAAACGCTTTCTCCAAATCTACAAAGGCTAAAAATGTAGATTTGCCTTTCCTTAATCTATCTTCTAAGATAAGACGTAAGGTAAGTATTGCCTCCCGGGTTCCTACGTTCCTCCTGAATCCAAACTGATCTTCCCCTAGGTCAGCTTCTACCAGCTTTTCCATTCTCCTGTAGATAATTCGTGTTAAAATTTTGCAACCATGACTTATCAAACTGATGGTTCTGTAATTTTCACACCTGTCTGCACCTGATTTCTTTGGAATGGGGATTATTACATTTTTCTTAAAGTCTGAGGGCATTTCGCCTGTCTCGTATATCCTACACACCAGTTCAAATAGTCTTGTCATGGCTGGGTCTCCCAGAGACTTTATTAGCTCTGAGGGCATATCATCTACTCCTGGGGCCTTGTTCCGGCCTAGGTCTTTCAAGGCTCTGTCAAATTCATCTCTGAGTATAGTATCTCCTATTTCATCTTGATCTACTTCCTCTTCCCCTCCTACAACATCGTCTCTAAGTTCATTTCCTTTGTAGAGCTGCTCTATGTACTCTTTCCACCTTTCAGCCTTCCCTTCTTTGCTGAGAACTGGTTTCCCATCTGAGTTCTTGATATTTGTAGAATTGCTTTTCTTGTCCCCAAATGTCTCTCTGATTTTCCTGTAGGCGGTATCTACTTTTCCCCTTCTTATACATTCTTCTACAGATTTGCATTTGGCTTCTAGCCACTCCTGCTTAGCCATTTTGCACTTCCTATCAATCTCATTTCTTAGTCGTCTGTACTCCATTTTGCCTGTTTCATTTACTGCATTTTTATATTTTCTCCTTTCATCAATTAAATTTAGTATGCCCTGTGACATCCAAGGATTTTTTGCTGGTCTTGCCTTTCTACCTATTTTGTCCTCTGCTGCCTTCACTATTTCATCTCTCAATGCTACCCATTCCTCTTCTACTGTTTTATTTTCCCCTGTTTCTGTCAATTGTTGCCTAAATCTCCCTCTGAAATTCACCAGAACTTCACGTTCCTTCAATTTATCTAGGTCCCATCTCCTTATTTTCCTACCTTTCAAAAGTTTTTTCAGTTTCAGCCTACAGTTCATGACTAACAAGTTATGGTCAGAGTCTATATCTGCCCCTGGGTATGTCTTGCAGTTTATAACCTGATTCCGGAATCTATATTTTACCATTATAAAATCTATCTGATACCTTCCAGTGTCTCCTGGTCTCTTCCAAGTATACAACCTTCTTTTGTGATTCTTAAACCACGTGTTTGTTATGATTAAATTATGTTCCATGCAAAATTCTAACAGGCGACTTCCTCTTTCATTCCTCCTGCCCAGTCCATATTCACCTACTATTTTTCCTTCTCTTCCTTTTCCTACTACTGAATTCCAGTCTCCCATCACAATTAAGTTTTCCTCTCCCTTAACGGTCTGAATAATTTCCTTTAGCTCCTCATATATTTCTTCTATATCCTCATCATCGGCAGAGCTAGTTGGCATATAAACCTGTACTACTGTTGTCGGTGTTGGCTTCGTATTTATCTTGACAATGATAATGCGATCACTGTGCTGGTCATAGTAGTTTACCCGCATTCCTATTTTCTTATTCATTATCAGTCCTACTCCTGTGATACCCCCAACTGATTTTGTATTTATAATCCTGTACTCACCTGACCAGAAATCCTGTTCATCCTGCCACTGAACTTCACTAATCCCCACTATATCCAACTTCAACCTATCCATTTCTCTTTTTAAATTTTCTAATTTTCCTACCCGATTAAGGGATCTAACATTCCACGCTCCGATCCGTAGAATGCCAGTGTTGTCTTTCCTGATGATAACATCCTCCTGAGTAGTCCCCGCCCGGAGATCCGAATGGGGGACTATTTTACCTCCGGAATATTTTACCCGAGAGGATGCCATCATCATATTTTCATACAGTAGAGCTGCATGTCCTCGGGAAAAGTAACGGCTGTAGTTTCCCCTTGCTTTCAGCCGTTCGCAGTAACCGTTTGGCAAAGCCACATTAGCTGATGTTACAAGGCCAGCTCAGTCAATCATCCAGACTGTTGCCCCTGTAACTACTGAAAAGGCTGCTGCCCCTCTTCTGATTCAGAAGCATTGTCAAAATGTAAAAGTTCCCCTTAAAACAATTTGTGCCGTAGACCTGTTGTGTTGTTATGGTTTTCAGTCCGCAGGCTGGATTGATGCAGCACCCCGCACTACCCTGTCTCGTGCAAGCCTCTTCATCTAAGAATATGTACGGAAAACCACATCCTTTTGGATCTTCTTACTGTTTTCATCTCTCAGTCTCTTTCTACGATTTTTACCCCAAACACTTCTTCTAATGATAAGTTGATGATACCTTGATGTCAGACTGTGACCTGCTAACCTATCCCTTCTCTTAGTCAGGATACACCAGAAACTCCTTTTCTCCCCTATTCTGTTCATCTACATCGATACTCTGCAAATCACATTTAAGTGCCTGGCAGAGGGTTCATTAACCACCTTCATAACTTTTCTCTACCGTTCCATTCTCTAATAGCGCGCGGGAAGAAAGAACACCTAAATCGTTCCGTTTTCGATCTGATTGCTCTTATTTTATTGGGATGGTCATGTCTCCCTAAGTAGGTGGGTGCTAGCAAAATATTTTCACATTCAGAACTAAAAGTCGGTGATTGAAACTTCGCAAACAGATCACGCCGCAATGAATAACGTCTTTCTTTTAATGATTTCCACCCCAATTGAGCCCCTCTTCATTAGTTACATGAACTACCCATCTAATTTTCATCATTCGTCTGTAGCACCACATTTCGAAAGCTTCTGTCATCTTTTTGTCTGAACTCCATATTATCCACGTTTCACTTCCATACAATGTTACACTCCAGACAAAGTCTTTCAGAAAAGGCTTCCTAACATCAAGACTAATATTGAATGTCAACAAATTTCACTTAGAACTTCAGAAATGCTTTCCTTCCCATAGCCTACATTTCATATCTTCTTTACTTAGGCCATCACAAGTTACCTTGCTATCTAAGTAACAAAACTCATTTTCTTTTTTTAATGTCTCATTACCTAATCTAATTCCTTCCACACTGCCTGACTGCCCGACACTACACTCCATTACTTTTGTTAATGTTTATCTTATGCCTTCCTTTCAAGACACTGTCCATTTCATTTAATTGCTCTTCCAGGTCTTTTGCTGTCTCTGACAGAATTACTATGTTGTCAGCAAACCACAAGTTTTTTATACCCTCTCCAAATGTCTCCTTTCATTCCTTCACAGCCTGCTCAATGTGCAGATTGAACAACATTTGGGAAAGGCTACAACCCTGTCTTACTCTCTTCCCAACCTCTGTGTCGAATATAACTCTTTGTTTCCTATATTTTATCCCTGTTACCTTCAGTATTTGAAAGAGTTCATTCCAGTCAACATTGTCAAAAGCTTTCTACAAATGCTAAGAATGTAGGTTTGCTTTTCCTTAGCCTATCTTCTAAGATAAGTTGTAATGTGAGTATTGCCTTGCGTATTCCTACATTTCTCCTAAATCCAAATTGATCTTCCCCAAGGTTGGATTTCATCAGTTTTTCCATTCGTCTGTAAATAATCTATGTTAGAATTTTGCAACCATGATTTATTAAACTGATATTTCTGTAATTTTAACATTTATGTGCACACACTTTCTTAGGAATTGTAATCACTATATTCTTCTTGAAATCTGAGGGTATGTCGCCTGTCTTATAAATCTTGCATACCAGGTGGAACAATTTCTTCATGACTGGCTCTCCGAGCAATATCAGCAGTTCAGGCAGAATATTGTCTACTCCAGAGGCCTTGTTTCAACTCAGACCTTACAGTGCTCTCTCAAATTATTCTCACAGTATCATATCTGTTATCTCATCTTCCTGTACTTTGTCTTCCATTTCTAGAATACTGCCTTAAAGTTTATTTCCTTTGTACAAGCCTTCTGTATACCGTATTGCTTCCACCTTTCAGCTTTCCATTCTTTGCTTAGTACTGGTTTTCCATTTAAGTTCTTGATATTCATGCTGCTGCTTTTCTTGTCTCCAAATATCTCTGTTATTTTCCTGTAGGCTATATCTATCTATTTCCTAGTTAGACAGTTTTCTACGGTCTTTCATTTCACCTCAAGCCACTACGGTGTTTCATTTCACCTCAAGCCACTCCTGCCTAGCCAGTCTGCACTTCCTGTCATCCTCATTCTTCAGTTATCTACACTCCCTTTTGCCTGATTCACTTGATGCATTTTTATATTTTCTCCTGTCATCAATTAAGTTCAGTATCTCCTGTATTATCCAGGGATTTCTATTGGGCCTGGTCCTTCTGCCTATATGATCCTCTGCAGCCTTCACTACTTTCTCTCTCTCTCTCTCTCTCTCTCTCTCTCTCTCTCTCTCTCTCTCTCTCTCTCTCTCTCTCTCTGAGCTACCCATTTTTCTTCTACTGTACTGTATACTGTAGACATATATCATACATAATTTACCCCAGAACATCTCAATATAAAGGTCAAGTGCATACTGACATCTTGAACGTCCAGCGACTACGTAGAGAATCCATCTCTCTAACCACCATTTTTTTGGTAACTTACAATGTTTTATACAATTTTAAAAACTGAGTGTTGTACAGAAATGTTTAGTTTATTTTTACAATTTCACATGAGTGCTATACAAAAGATTTTCTGTTACACTATAGTCTTACATCTTTGAGGCCAGATAGTATTAAACAAACATTGCTGAGATACACAAATCACAGTCTCTTTACATAATTTAGGTGAGGGGAAACTGTGGGGTGGGGGAGGAAAGTGAAATGAGGACCGTCACTATATAGATTACAACTATCACTCAATGGTGATTCCTGTAACACACAAGATTGCATGTTGTATTTCCCATTTATCCCAAAGATTTCTGTTACATAAATAATAATATGTAATAATTACACAAAGGAAAAGTGACAAGAGTTAAGTTGTGGGGGTGGATGATGGGGGGGGGGGGAGATATAAGGTTATTTTTGGGTGCAGAAGGCAGAGCAATTAAGAGAGTAGGATAAAATGAAAATGTTAAATTACAATGTTTGCTTAGTACCTGCAGTACAGTGTATTAAAGTAGTAAAGTTTGAGACTAATGACCAAGCAGTCTAGTCTCCTCTAAACAACAACAACAGTAAAGTTTGAGTGAAGTACAATATATGTTTCTAGTACCCTTAATCCTTTCAGTCCCACATTATGAAATCAGGTTTGGAAAATTTAAAATTCAGTGTTTCTGTATTAATGTGTTGTAAATTTTTTTTTTTTTTTTTCCCCACCTTTTTTTTTTTTTTTTCATGCACAGCACAGACTTTGTATCAAGGTATTTTATCACTTGGATGTTATTTTGTTGGTAGTTAACACTGCCTGATGAATAACACTAGCATAATCTTAGTGACAGCACCAAAGACAAGACAATTCAAAGCCTCAGAAGTGGCTTCACATTGTACCCAGCAGCAAAATCTCCTACTAGAAACACGTTGTTCATGCACAAAAAAATAAACTTTTAATATGTTGTTGTCCAGAAACAACACTGGGAATGAAAAGTGTTATTTCTGGTTAGGTCCCTTTTACACTGAGTTGGAAACATTGTCCGTGGCTGCTAATAGACTACTGATGTTCACAACATGTTGGCAACACAGAAAACGGTATTCCGGGGCTGTGTTGGTAAAATCATAGAATATTGTTATGTGGCCTGCTATGACGAACTGCTGCTACACAGTGCTAGTGTTAGTTTTAATTTTGCTACTGATTTGAATATTTTGTCATAGTTTTTGGTGTTTTCATGCATGTGTTTTACGAGATGGAGTAGAGCAGGGAGAAAATTTACCATCTGATTTCATTATATGAGGGAGAACAGTGCTTGTGAAATGTGCATTGGACAAATTACAAGAACATGAGAGAAACATGATTCTCCCCCCCCCCCCCCCCCCAAAAAAAAAAAAAAAAAAAAAAAATGTTGTGTACCAGCAGTAGTGACATATATAATTTTGTGTTGTAATACTGGTGGAAGAAAAGAAAAATAGAAGACAGTAAAAAAAGTCAGGGTTAAAGTGCAGTTTGAGTTATGAGTGTGCTTGACATGTAGACGTTGAGAACGGCGCAATGTATGGTGGGAGGTGAAGGTGGCCAATGAGGGATCATGTTCAGGTGGCCAATAAGATTGTGTGTTTGATGTATAGTAAATTTTCTGTCAGTTTTAAAATTTGTTATGGTGATGGTGTGCAGCATTTTTGGCAACAAAATTGATATTTCATTTATAATCTGAACTAATTGTTTTTACCAGTTTTTACAATATATATGAAAGGTGTGATATACTGAACAACTGACTATTTAATGGGTAATACTTTACAACACGATTCCACTTGTCTCCTTTGACCCATGACGCCATCAATATGGTGGCAATGACATATGTACTCTTAGACATTATGGCAACAAAAACACTCGCGTAACATAAAATGACAGTAACAGGACAAGTGCGACAGTGTGGGGGTGTTGGGCAGGGACATTCTATCTGGAAAAATATTACAAAAAGCCAATTAAAAACACAGAAAAATATGAAAATACACTAAATAAATGAAAATAACCTAAGAAACTATGCACAGGATCGAATAGTTCACTTAATCTAATAATCAAACGAAGAAAGCGATACGAATCAACACCTGCCAAATAGCATAAAATAGTGTTGAATACTTCAATTAACCTATACTAAACATAAAAGCAAGAAAACGATACCAATCAAGGACCTCCCCATTTCCATCAACATTAAAATGTTATCAAATACCAAAATTGACAAATAATACACCTGAAATGAAGATGGTGGTAACAATTATCGGCAACATTTTACAACGCGATTCCACTCATCTGCTTTGACCCAAGATATTAACATGTTGGAAAACCCTTACCACCATGTGGGGCAAGTGTAACCGGGGGAGGGGGGGGGGTTACAAAAATTAGTGATTTAAGGGATCCACAAGTGATTTTCCTCAGATGCAAAAATAAGACAAACCCTAGTACCATATTCTAGTGGCCTGATAGAAGAGATGAGACAGAAGTTCCATCCTCTGATGTCATTTCAGTGCTGGGTTGCAGGGGAGGCCTGACATTTGGTGTTAAATTTGATTCATACAACTTTCATTGACTAAATAATAGTTAGAGCCTAAGTGTGAATGTAATAAATTGAATTGGCATTAAGCACAAATTGCCAACAACTTTAGTTCAATTACTATGAAGAATAATAGAAAGTGACTGAACTTATAAAGTTATGTTTACTTTCGCTTGATATTTTATTATTTTTGTTAAATTGCCTAGTAATGAAAATATATTACTTTTGTAGAATTTAAACTAATAAATTACTGCCCCCCCCCCCCCCCGTAAAATATATATATATATATATATATATATATATATATATTGTTTTAGTGTTAGGCTAACACTCATTTTTTAGTTTAGCTAACATTTTCTGTGTATTTCATAATAAACAAAGAGGCACCTGCAAAAAGTTCATATCTCGAGTAAAATTTAAGATACTTTAATAATTTAAAAATCTTCATTCACTAAAAATTGGGTAATCAGGGCACTTACTCCAAGTCTCTTTTACAGTCTAAACCAAAATGGATATTGTTTAAAAGTCAATAAGTCAAACTTTAAGCATTTGAAATTTCAAAATCATATCTTCAATAACAAGTTGGCAATTTGGTGTCAAAGTTGAACTATGCCAAAACGTGGTAACCCTTCACCCTAATTAAGGTTTTTCTTTTTTTAAGTGACATATTCCACATAATTATGAAATCTCATATTCATGAGCTATGGAATTAGATTGCATTAATCTTATCTATGAATTTTAAAACTCTTACTGACAAAGCATATATAAGAGAATAATTTTAATAGCATGGCATGTTGAGGACCCCCAGCAGTTAGAATAAATTTCTGGATCATTCCATGTCAATTCAATGCAGTAAAGTAACATTTTCAACCTTACCATTTCTTTCAAATTTGGTACATTCAATGACCCAGATAAGAGATGGAAAAATACCAATTTGCAGGGCTTTATTACAACTGCGTAGAAAGTTAGAGGTCTGAAATGTTTGGAATTTGTGCGAAATTTACATGCGTCTGCTCTCAACATAAGAAGACTGTAATTCTGGTTCTAATTAAGTTAAATCAATGACAGTGGTACCATTGGAAAGCTAATGAACAGACCTTTACACTGATATGGCACGTGGCAGGTTTCTGAATATTTTTATTCTAAAGGTCATTGACTTTGACTTTGATCTTGAATATCTCATAACACCCCATCTTCAAATTTTCTGGAAAAAATATATTTTATTGTTCCATTAAATTACTACAAATATGGTAAATATCAAGATGGCACACCAAAAGTATCATTCACAAAAAATTATTTTGTCAGCATCAATACACTATTGAAGTGAAGAAGGTAACTCATATGTGAAACACAAATTAAAAATAACATACAATCTGTAAGTAATATTCTACAAAAATATTGTTTGCATTATTATAATGATATTATGAACCATTTACATTACAATTTTAATGAAAAGGCAATGAAAAGTGATTAGATCTCTCCTCACAATTCTCAAACTAAATTGTTGATGTTCACCAGATCTGATGCAGGGAGACAGTATGTCCTTCCAGTTGGTGTCACTGGATCGATGAAACAAGTATCTGGTTTGGCACAAATGATGGAGACGGTCCATGTGGATGCAAGAAGTTGACCTTTACTTCATCTGTTTCTTCACAAGTCATATGCAACCCACCAATGATTGTCATACAAACAGCTAACAGATCTTTGTATATCTGTTAACAGCATTTCATTCGCCATAGCAATCGCTGACTCTTCTCTACTCAGTGAAGAAGCAGAATAGGTCTTCGTCCTTACTAAACCTTTGGTAACAGGTGTTACGCAATGAAGCTTATGGGTTCGTCGAATTGTCCTTGTATTTTTTAAATGTTGTTTCAGCTTGGCCGATTATCTTAATTATGATAGAAAACTGATGTATAATGGAAGATACATGAAGAAATATTTTGCTTGCACCACTCAAACAACTGTCTTGTTGTCAGAATAAGATTTTTATTAGGTCACTTGAGGTTGGCAAGCCTTGCTAATCTCTTTACAGTCCCTGCTACTCCATCACAAGTTCCTTTACCATGTTCTGTAGCAAAAAATGCCATTCTACTGTAACATTAAAATCTTCCTGATGGTAGGACAGATTCATAAAGTTCTTTCTGTTTTTGTATTGGGGAGCACATCCATCTGAAAAGTAATAAATGTGCTTTTAATTTGAAAACTGACATTTTAAAAAATTGATTAACCCTTAACTGCCCGAATTTTTCAAAATGGAATACTTTGTTTTATTTCCAAATTATTGCATTCTTGTTCACTTAAATAATGCACACAAGCTATTATTTTTATTTTATCTGCCTTAGTATTTCTGTAACATCATGTGTCTATATGGACATACTCGTCACTTAGTTTATTTTAATTTCATTGTATGACTATGAAATTCAATTAGAGACATATCTTTAAAACAAATTTTAATGTAAATAAGGCAGAATTTGTACAAAACATATTTTATCAACACACTTGCAAATACATAAACACAGGCATTTGGAATAATATACTTATTGACATTCACTGTTAAATCACCTATCATCTGAATGAGTGGTGCAGTAGCCTTACCAAATTGATCTTCATAAGCTGTATTTGCATTTGGTGATTTTCCTTGGTGAAAGGAAAAATTTATAAGGTATTCAAAGGTGGCGCACAGACACCAAGCTTAGTATCCAAATCGTATGGGCTTTCCCCTGATAAACTGCTTGCAAGAGTGTCTTCCAAAATGTTTTATCATTAATTCATCGTAAGAGAGATCTTGAGGAACAAAAAGTCTATTAGATTTGTCTCTTACTCTTTCAATAAAGGGTATAATTTTCCACATCTTGTCCCTTTTGTCAAATTTGTTGTTGTCATTACAATGCAGAAATCTGAGAATTTGTTCAAAATGACTTCTTCCCATAGCATTGCATACCAACTCGTTTCTTGTATCAAAATTTGAATCCCAGTATAACCTATTATTTGGGAGAGGATTATAGCTACTTAGAATGAGTATTCTAAGGAAACGTCTAATTTCTTCACATGTTATATTAGGATTTGACAAGTTCTTGAAAAGTGCACAGTTATTTGTGACTGCCCAACCAAGAATTTTATCAGATTGTCATCAAAAAACAGCTCAAAAATTTCCACAGCAGATTTACCATCATATGTGTTTGAATAAGGAAAAGCTTTTAAATTTGATGTTAGTAGACCTTCGACCCAGGTTTTCTGTTTGTTTCTGTAATCTGAAATTTTCAACTCTGATTTTATTTGCGAATCTGTCAATTTTATTTCAGTTTTGGCCCAGAGTTGTCAATGGTTATGATTATCCGGTATCTCCCCTTCATCCTCATCACCTGAATCCTCGTCCATCAAAATTGATGAATCAGGCGGCGCTATGTAAATTGCATCAGCGTTAGGAGCATTTATATCCTCAAACGGAATATCCAAGACATACTGCATCGTTACACCCGCTTCTAAAGATGCAGTGAGAGCCCTGCTATGAAATAAAGGACAAAATGAGATGAAATTAATTTTGACCCCACAACTGCCCACTGTGTCCACATGTACACGGCTGAAATAACACATCAAAAATAAAATTTGAATTGACAGATAACATTGGCCCTTCTAAAAAATTTTTTAGACTTAGTCTAAACACTTCCACTTGTAAGATTTAACACATGTTCACAAAAAACTACTTACTTCACATCAATGTGCTCCATTGCTGTTGTCACGCCGCTGCCTGTAATTCAGTCTGTTGTGAGCAACAAGGAAGTGGCAACAATGGGGTTTTCAAACAATGCACATGATATTCAGAACTTCTCAGACAGAAATGAATTGTTGCCATTGCTAAAAGCATTATATAAGGTTGTCAAACTGAAGGAACAAAAATGATTCAACAGTTGTCCATATGGACACACTGGAAAGTTATGGGTTAAATTTTTCTGGAAAGAATAAAAGCACACTGTATCGTGCTGAAGGCAGTCAGATATTTCCACGTATGATACATGTCATGTTTCATTAATGCTTGAGTCTCTGTAGTAAGCTACAAATTGGTGCCTGTGAATTATTCCAGTGGAATCCCTGTACCTCATCCTGAATGGTGAAAGAGTAATTTTCTGCAAAGTCACAAAGAACAAGATACTCATTTACTTTGAGAACTTCTTCAGTGATTTTAAAGAAATGTGACTGCTGCTGGGAGATAAACGAATGTGCCAGGAGCTGTATTAACCTCGATTAAATCATCTGTTGACTTTGTTACGGCCACTGGGATTACCCTGCCTGTAGTTAACCAACACTCATATGTAATTTCATCAACACTGTTCTTACAAAACAAATCATACAGATAATCAGTTAGTCTTGTTACACTTGGACAGGAGAAACATGAATCTAAGATAAATGCCGGTAGTGCAGGATTGCATGTAACAAATGCTACACAGTGCTTGCATGATGGTAAGCTGTGTTCTTCAATCTTTGTTAATGCTTTCAGTTTACACCTTTCAATCATTAACTTGAAATTCTGATGTGAGACACACATGCGCGCGAGCACACACACACACACACACACACACACACACACACACACACACACACACACAAACAAACAAACAAACAAACAAACAATATGGATCCCCCACACACATTGGAAAGAACACAGTACTTTTGCCGCAACTCACAAAATTTTGAGAATCTAATATTTATATCTCAATATTTATCTTTGAAATAGGATATAGTTCCTTAAGATTGTGCAACACTAGCTGTTTTCTTTCACAGACATTGTCTTTTCTTTCTGGCATGATATGACTCAAGTTATGATCACATTAAAAATCACACACACACTGAATGGTTTTCTCATATAATGTCTTACCTGGCTTTGGATTTGGTGTTCTGCTACTAACTTTTTTGCTTTCTATACCATGTAATTTGAAGCAGAATATTCTTTCATAGTTTTCCTTGTACTCCAACTCTTTGGAAGTACAGTTAGAATTTGTATTTTGTCGCACATAAGGTCTGAATTGTGAAACATATCATTCAGCTGGGTGATGATTTCACTCTCTCCACTTTCACTCTCTTCTTTTTCAGTTGTGCAACATAAGTATGGTCCAACACAGAAGCTATTTTTTCAGTTTTTGCTTTGGGTACTTTTTTTCACTCTGAAGCCTCTTTTTCTTCACTGGAGATTCACCTAAATACTAAAGGCTGCTATTTAAAGAATCAAGTGCCAGATCTGAAGCTACTTCATCTTCACTTAAATCTTCTCTGGAAGTATCTGGCTCAACTGAGGCTACATCTGCAGTGCTTGTTGGGATTTCTGATATTTTCTTTCTACATTTACTGCTAATTTTTCCACCTAAAAATATATTAGGACTTTTATCATCCACTCCTGAACATTCCTTAAATTCTTCTGCATTCTTGCATGACTTACTTCCCTAAATGGATTGCAACAATACAATTTTGATATGAAATCCATTTTTTAGAAACTATTACTAAATGTATATGTGAATGCAGACTTTCTTGGCGGGTCTCGATGAGGAAATCTTCTCGGGTTGACAGCCGAGTCAGTGCCTCGTTATTTGGCAATGTTTCGGCAAGTTGCTTACTTGCCATCTTCAGGCGAAGATGGCCTGAAGATGGCAAGTAAGCAACTTGCCGAAACGTTGCCAGATAACGAGGGACTGACTCGGCTGTCAACCCAAGAAGATTTCCTCATATTACTAAATGTTTCTTTACAACACATGTACACAACACTTTGATTAAATGACCCACAGCCATAAAACAGTCTAATGGTGATTAAATAAGTCTCTTTGATCGGCTGTTCACTAAAACAGGCTAAAGCTGATTGGTTGATTGGTCTCTCTGATCAGCTGTTCACAGCTTAAATATTACAGAATTGGTCAGAATAAAAGTAACTGCTATCAGCTGGTTTTCTAGAAACAAATGGATCTAGGCTAATAGCTGCTTACTGCATGTTTATGGTGTACTTAAGTTGACAAAATAATTTTTTGTTAATGATGTCCTTGGTGTGCCATCTTGATATTTACCATATTTGTAGTAACATAATGGAACAATAAAATATAGTTTTTCCAGAAAGTTTGGAGATATGGTGTTTTGAGAAATTTAAAGTCAAAAGTCAAGGTCAATGACCAATGACCTTTAGAATAAAAATATTCAGAAATCTGCCATGTGGCATATCAGTGTAAATGTATATTCATTATCTTTCCAATGGTACCATTTTCATTGCTGTAACTTAATTAGAACCAGAATTACAGTCTTTTATGTTGAGACAGACACGTGTAAATTTTGCACAAATTCCAAACTTTCCAGACCTGTAACTTTCTTCACAGTTGTAATACAGCTCTTCAAATTGGTATTTTTCCATGCACTAAATTTGAAAGAAATTTGAGACGGTCAGGTTGAGATGTGCATTGAATTGCTAAAGTATCTAGTGTGAATTCTAAGAACCTCTTCTGTGCAATGTAGACTTCATTAGACTGTTGCTGGGTTTTTCAGTATGACAACATATTTTGGTCATAAGTTAATGGAAAAGTCCAAGGTGTAGACCTTTCATTTCCCCCCCCCCCCTCCCCCAAGTGGCAAACAAATGCAAGTTAGTTAACAAATTCTGCTGCAAATGGCTGTCAGTTTAGCAGTACTTATTTGGCCATGGTACACTTCCAACTGGGCTGACAAAATACGGTAATTCACTAATTCATCATGAATTTCTTTGTGTACAGCTGAACTTTATTGGATGTGTTTTGGAATGGAATGTTTGCTTCAATGTCTCTTCTCCATGACCCTGGGATTACTCGACCTATCTGTTCGTTGCAAGAAACCAAGCTCTCTAGTGGGTTTTACAATCTCCTGGACTAGTCATTGTTATAATTTGTGCCTTAGCAGGTTGTAGCAGCATTGGTTTGCGGAATACTGAGACAATTGTGCCAAATGTGTTCTCTACAATCATCCTGGACCTAGACAAACTGTAATTATATATTCTTTCTTTTGAATCCTGGTTGTGCTTTCCTGGAGAGGGCTTCAAGATGTTTTCTTGTAACGGAAAAGCATCATTTACTATAAATACAAATGGTAATGGCTTTGACCTTCCTGGTAACCATTCTGGTGGTGGTAAATTCAATTTTTTGCCTTTATTAATTTACGTAGTGGTATTTTTAAAAACACCGCCATCTGATATTTTGCCTTGGCAGTCAACATCAGCATGCAGAAAATTGTAATCAGAATCTATAGTAGCCAGAAAGACAATACTGAATTTCCCTTTATAATATTCACTGTCACTGGCAGCAGGTCACTATAGAAGTATGTGTTTCCCATCCATTGCTCCTACACAATGGGGGAAGTGGAGGGCCTGGCGGAAAGTAATTTCCTTTTTATGCCGTTCCTCTTCTGTTGCTGGCATCTGAAACAAATTAATTTGTCATCAGGTTTCACACGACTTTGCAGTCACTGCAACAAATGAGTCGGGAGCAGCAGTGGCAGCATCACCACGACCACAAAAACGGATGAAGATGGGTGGGAGAAGCGATCCTGTAGAGAAAGCTGCTGTAATGCTGGAGAAAGTGATGGAGAAGCAGCTAGAAAGAAAACAACAAAATGACTCAGTCGCAGACTTTGGCAAGTTTGTGGTTAGCAAATTAAAGGATCTTCCACCCTACAATCGGGCAGTGGCCACAAAACGAATTTATGAGGTTTTGTACGAGGAAGAATTGAAAGCTTTGGGGTGCAGTAATATGATGACCCAACACATGGATGTTACAGGGTAATCCTCATCAACTTCTATTTTAGCTTCTACTTCTACTTCTGATTCCCCTGTAACATTCATTGGCACATGAACAGACCTCAGTAATGAAGAAATTATTTTTGTTTCTAATGAGCAAGATTGATTTTTGTATTGTAATGTAAAATAAAAATATACATACAATAAAAATACATCACACCCCAGCAGGAAGTGTGACACAATACGAAATGCAATACTTGATAAAATATAACTGTGTGAAACATAATGAGAATTTTTTTAATTTCAATCAAGTATTTAACAGAAGTAAATTCTATTACATTATGCAGAATTGTAAAACTTTACTTGTTAGTTATTAATATTTTTCAGCAAAACCTTGCTGCAATCATTCAGCTTGGGTCACATTTATTGCTGTGGATGTGAGATGTTTCATTGCTATTAAAATAACTGAACTACCTTTACATAATCCTTCAACCAAAGCTTCACAAACTGAAGGCACTATTTTCAATATAGCTAGCTTGGAAATGTTAAATAAATATACTAGACTTGGTAGGAATTTCCTGTTGCAAGAAAAAGGAGGGTTACACAGCCAGTCTTTGTTTCACACAAACACATACACACGAATGTGTGTGTGTGTGTGTGTGTGTGTGTGTGTGTGTGTGTGTGTGTGTGTGTGTGTGTTTAATAATATTTTAGTGATGGAAAAATTATAATTATATCCTTTACAGTATACCATTATTTCTGACTACCTGAAACAGTGTGGGATTGTTTCTGTTTTCTTTTCTACATTACTGTAAACCATTATTTCTCAGCTGTCTGGTCTACTGGTTTTAGTCCAATTTTATATTTTCAGTGGTGTTCTTATTTAATATTGTATATTACATTACTTTTGGGAATTTGAGTTTGTGGCTTCCTTATCTTTAGTCACAGCCTGTTATGATCAGACACTCCTAATTCAGCTATACTAGTTAATACTTTTTGTCATTAGTAATTATGTTGTCCAAGCCAGAGATGGGCTGTGAGCGCACTCGAGAAATGCACAACGCTAACGTAAATTCTTGAGTACTCTTGAGAAATTGTTAACAGTGCTGTGCTCTGTGGAGGCTGAGCGAAACTACTGTAAAAGGGAGCATTGAGACAGAGCAGTCGCAGTTGTTGCTTCCATATGTGCAAATTAGAAGTTGTCAAGTACAAGGCCCCCTTTTTTTTTTTTTTTTTTTTACTGAAGTAGTAGTATAATATTTCGCAGAAGACAAAAATCATAGGATTATTAATTAAACACATTTTTCCAAGACAAAAACTTCATTCTTCCTAAAACAAGTATGCGTTCCACATGTATTTATACTTAATGATATAGAAATGCTGAAACGTATTACACCCAAAATCTCCTTGCATAAATTTGCTTACAGTAGAAAAATTTTGGCAAACGTAACAGTATCATCGGTTTCTGCTTCTGTCCACAAGATTTCATCTAAAAGCTCTGGTACTTTCTAAACACAATTGCAGTAGTGACTGTTGGATGTTCTATCCTCATACTGTCGAAAAGTTTGGATAGTGTTAATTTCTATGCATGTTGTATGCTGTCGGAGCTAAATTAAAAATTAAAGTTTTCCAATACTGGTGGACTTTCCAGAACTATCCATTCTTACAGAATAGTGTTTTCATATAGTATGAATAGATAACATACATAAAATCTTGGGTATTTTGTCTGAATTTCATTAATAAAAGAATGCACTTCTCTATTCGCGGACATACCTTCCCCCTTCTGTTTCCTGCATTGCTGAAGTAGGGGTCTCTCTCTCTCTCTCTCTCTCTCTCTCTCTCTCTCTCTCTCTCTCTCTCTCTCTCTCTCTCTCTCTCTCTCTCTCTCTCTCTTATGGTATTTTACTAATATGCCTCAATTATTTTCAGGAATATACAATGGAACTGGACGGGGAGCAGGCAAATCAGAGCTGTAGAAAGAGAGGAGTAGAAAAGAGAGAGGAATGAGTTGATAACAATTGCAAAAACATTTACTTCTACAAAGCCAGACCAGTGGCAAGCCTCGCCAGTTGCATATTGTGAACAGATGAAGGAACTGAAGCTTGAACAGCAGGCAGTAGCCCAGAAACTATTTTCGGAACTGTCCCCCCTCCGCCCCTACTCTTCCATGGGCCATCATTGAAATCCACGTAGCAGAGAGTGGGGGTGACAAATGTGAATTTCGACAATTTTTAAACAATAATGACTATTATTTTTGTATTTTTATTTGTAAATAAAGCAATGCAATAAAAATAACATGGATATTATATATTATTTTGTTGTATAGTGCCGATGGATGGTATCCTCATCTACACCAATCCCAGTGAAACATACAGGCTTTTTATTTAAATCACATGCTATTCTGATTTTAGTAAGTGCACAGAATTATGGTATGTGTTCTTCATCCACTTTTTAGTGGATTTACAACTGTGAATGCACCTTCACATGAATCAATAAAGTACTGTACAAGAAAAGATTGTCTTCATGTATTTTCTGTATTAATTGATGCATTAAACAACAATTTATTTCAAATAATCCAAAAGATGGTGGCTTAATCTCTGTACTGATTAAATAAAGACAACAAAAGTGATGCAGGTCAGTAAAAGACATCAGAATTGCACTCTCAGTGAAGACACAACTAGTTACATTTTAAGTAAGAAATTGTAAAATGTAACATTGGCATATGAACTTAAACATGCTTCTTACTTGAAAAATTGTAAAAATACATACAAATGTGTGAAATTCAGATATATTGAATGACATTTTGGTGCAAACTAATTTAGTATACTTGAAAATTACAAAAATCGTTTATTTTGAATTACCTTGAAGTATTTAAGTTGGCAAAAAATAAATTGTGCTGCATGTTTCTGGTATAATTTTTGACAATAATTGAGGAGATATTATTGTGCTGTCTTGATAACTCTGGCCTGTGGCAAGATAATGTAAGGCGGCGAACAGTCTCTCCTCACTGCTTATGGCCTCTGTCATGGCACTGTTCTTTTTAGTCAATAATGGTTTGACCCTATTCAATACCTTCCCGAAGGAATTCTCATCCATGTGTAAGTAACTGCAAAAATCATCTGCATCCAGTTCCTTCAAGAGCAGTGTGTGGGTAAACTTCCGCCTCTACACAAGCCATTTCTTAGCCCACAGCCTTCTGTCAGCTTTTTTTTTTTTTTTTTTTTTTTTTTGACCTTGTCACTCCAACACAGTCAAGACAAATCCCAATTTTTGTTTGTTACTTAACAAATGCTACATCTTGTTGAATATAATATATATAAAACACAGAGAAGACAAGTGTAAACAGAAAGAGGACAAATAATGACTACACACAGGAATAGGGTGGTGCTGCAATAGTTTCTTGCAATTGATCTGAACGTGTGTACACTGCCAAAAAATTGGTCAGCAGGTTGTGGTTGATTGGGCAGATGATAACCCCCTCACATCATTCCCACATAATATCTTTTGTGGCACTCATGGAGAGCACAAGGTGTAAAGTGTGTTGTGGGCATGTGCTATACTGTATTAAGATTTTTGTGTTTCTTTTATGCTGTTATCCCTGCCAGGTCAGGATTTTTGTCACTTTCCACTTCTTTCACCTCTGGCAGTGTTGCAAATGTGAAAAATATTGAGTAGCACCATGGTTCAGAACCCACATTAAATTGTAGGTCCCCATATAACTGGCTGGGTAAATCAGTTTGAAAGTCGGAGGAAGGCAACGGCATACCACATCCAAACAGGACCGTGCCTAGTAAAGCACTGTGGTGTTCAAACCAATCTTCAGATTATTGACTGCTTTACCTTATGGTGTTAGAAGTATTCTGCAATTAAAAGCCTTTAAAATGATTGTGTAATTTGCTGGAACAAGTGTGTTTTTCGTGAAACTCTGAAACACATCTTTCCAAAGCTTATCCATAGCAGGTGAATGAAATCCCACCTCCAGTCAGAAATGAATCATCATTGTAAAATACTTTCAAAATTAAAAATTAGATGCTATACTTGTAAGTTGTTTTGGATGGTGATCATTTATGAGGGGACTAAACCACTGAATGTGTATGTATGCAAATCATGTAGCAGATTCACAATTCTCATTACAGAATCAAACTGAAAACTAAGTTAAGAAAATCTGTATTACCAGGTAGTAAACCTGCCACACCTCAGTTGTGTTAGGTTTACTCAGGCAAGTTGGGCTGTGCCTGGGTGGACATATAGTTCCCTAGTTGCTCATGGGAACAAGATAAAACGAGCAAATAATAGCATTGGCAGATGCAAACAACTGTCTCTAAGCATGGCAAAACAGAGTTCAATGTGATGGCATATGATCTTAAGACGTTTCTTTCCCTTGGCACCCCATGGGAGGAGAGTAGTGGCCTTAATCGATCAGATCCATACTCGTCACAATATCTTGTGTGTGCACATTCAGATGGAGAGTCGTTCGTGTCCACTAAGCCACAGTTCTTTGTTGACGGTCTTGAAGACAAGTTAGGCGAAGTTGCATCATTTTCCAAGGTAAGAAGTGGGGCTGTTCTGATACAGACGGCATCCCCAGCCCAGCTGCCGGCATTACTTGCCTGTGATAAGGTGGATGATATCCTGGTGAGTATCACGCCCCACAAGTCATTAAACATGGTCCAGGATCTAATTTACCACTGAGATGTCCTGTCTCAAATTGATGATGAGTTGCAAGCAAACCTGCAAAGTCAAGGTGTTCACTTCGCCTGGCATGTGTGTAGGGGACGAAAAGATGAGAGGTTTGCCACCAGTGGTTTTATCCTGGCCTTTGAAAGTGATACACTGCCTGAGAAGGTCAAGGTAATAATATACCGGTGAGATGTAAAACCATATGTCCTTCCCCCTATGCTGTTTTTCGGGTGCTGGAAGTTTGGGCACATATTCTCCTGGTGTACTTCCACCCCAACCTGCAGGGAATGTGGGCACCCAGTACATTTGGATGCCCCACCTCCCTTTTGTGTGAATTGTGGGCAACATCACCCGACATGCTCACTGGCCTGCATTATCTTACATTAGGAACAGAAAATAATGGAGATTAACACTCTCGTTGACTTACTCTGAGGCACGAAAGAAGTATGAGCGACTCCACCCATATGAATGGTGACATCTTTTGCTGCAGTCATGTCGTTACCAGCTTCTTTGGGATTGATGGCACCATCAGTCCTCCCTACCTCTGTGGGCCCTATTGCCCCGTTGTTGGGTGAGGGCACCTCTTCACCTGTTGCTCCCCCACCATCGGGGGCACCAGTCCCCCCCCCCCCCCCCCAGCTGGAGAAGGAACAGTCTTCCCCAGCTCCTCTCGCTCGGAGGGGGTCTGTTGGCGTGCTACCAACCGAGGCTTCCAAGAGTGGTCTGAAGGATACCAGTCCGAGGCTGAAGGATCCCCCTGTTCCTGAATATAGAGCTTTCCAATCTGCATCGGGACCCAAAACCACTTCTCAGCAGCCCTTCAAACCAAAAGGACAGTGAGAGGCCAAGAAACCTAAAAAGCTGTAGATTCCCTCATCTACTGTTTCAGAAGATGAGGTAGAGATCCTCGCATCACCTGTGGATCTCGCCTAACACTGACTCCCCAGAGCCAATGTTTCTTGACTCCGCAGACTCTGACAGGTTGCAGCAAGTGTTCCCATGGAATAACTTGCTTATCTGTTCCATTATGGCTCTTTGGCTCAGCGCAAAAGAAATTCTGCAGTGGAATGGTGGAGGTTTTTTCCACCATCTAGCTGAGCTGCATCAGTTACTGTGGCACTTCCCTGTGCTCTGTATAGCCCCACAGGAAATTAATTACACATTCTGTTCATCCTATGCTAGCCATAAAATTATAAAAGCCACAGTAATTATTATTAACATAAGTATACATGTCCTCTCGTTGCAATGCTTATTGTGTTAATTGCTGTGGTCACCACTCTCCCTGTTCGCAGGACTGTCCCGCTCTCCATAAAGAGTGGAAGATAGTGGAGTATAAGACTCTGGACCCACCATCATACTCAGAGGCTTGGAGGAAGTACGAAAAGCTGCATCCAGTCTCTTTATTAATGTCATATGCTGCAGCTACAACAATGGCGCCACCACCAGTGGCCACTTCTCGCCCTGCTCTACCTCCATCTGTGGGCCCTATGGGCTGCCCCTCTACCTCAGCCTCCCAGACATCTGGGGGCACGCCATCTTCTGTGGGGCCTATACTGCCCCCCACGTCAGGAGTGGTTACTCCCGCTCCCCAGCCAGAAAATGGTTCACCTTCTCTGGCTTCTTCTTCTGGGAAGAGAACCTGTTCTCCTCTTCCAACCATGTCACCCCAGAAATCGGACACTAGCCAGCGGCTAAAGGACCCTCGTCCAGAAAGCTGGCTCCTCAGTCTTCCCACACTCCTCAAGCCCCTCCGGAGAAATCCCCATCCTCCAGTAGGCCCAAGGAACGACGGGAAGACAAGAAGGATAAGACCATAAAGAACAAGGAGACGCTGGCGGCCTCGGTGCCCCCAGCCCTTGCACCTGACGCACCTGAGGATGAGGTCATCCTTCTCGCGACTCCTGAAGATTTGGCCTTTGCCGATCTCGGGGATGCCATGGACATGGAGAATCAGACTTCACAGCCAGAGACGAGTGTTCGTGCCATCCCTCTTCCATCTTCGTCGTCTTTTTGCACCGTCAATCAGGAGACAGTCTGATCCTCCAATGGAACAATGGAAGTTTTTTCTGCCACTTGGCTGAAATGCGTCAGCTGTTGAGCTCCTTTCCAACTCTTTGTGTTGCTCTCCAGGCAACCTGGTTTCCTGGTGATCAGACCCCCCCCCCCTTTGGGGCTACTGGGTGTACTTCAATAACAGCACGGTCTAAAACAGGGTGTCGGGTGGGGTATGCCTATATGTACATACCTCTGTCTACAGTTCCCCAGTGCCATTTCAAACAGCCCTGGAGGCTGTCACTGTCAGGGTTCGAGCATCACGGGACATTACCATCTGTTCCCTTTATCGCCCTCCTGATGCAGATGTGGCACCAGCCGACCTAGCAGCCCTTATCACTCAACTTCCTTTGCCATTTCTTCTTTTAGGAGATTTTAACGCTCATCACCCCATGTGGGGGAGCAACGTGACTACAGGACGTGATCGAGACTTGCTGCTTTTTAACCAGCTAGAACTTTGTATTCTTAATACAGGAGCTCCTACCCATTTTAATGTGGCCCATGGCTCCTTTTCCGTCATAGACCTTTCTGTGTGTAGTCCGAGCATACGTCCGCTCCTGAGCTGGTGGGTCCATGATGACCTTTGTGGAAGCAATCACTTTCCCATCTTCCTTTCGCTTCCCCACCACCAACGCCATGCACACCTACCATGCTGCTCCTTCCACAGGGCCGACTGGGCAGCATACACTTCAGCTGCAAAGCTGGATACCCCTCTCCCTGCTGATGCGACAACGGCAGTAGACCATATTATTTTCGTTGTCACTTCTGCCGCTGAGTCCGCAATATCATCGTCTTCTGCCTTACCCCGGTGAAGACCAGTGCCTGGGTGGTCACTGGAGATAGCAGCAGCAATTTGCAATCGCCGCAAAGCTCTGCAGCAGTACCGGCACCACCCCACTGTTGACCACCTGGTTGCCTTTAAACGTCTTCGAGCCCAGACGCGGCGGCTCATCTGGTAGTGCAAGCAGGCATGCTGGGAAGAATATGTATCCACAACTGGATCCCGTATCTCTTCTACCCAGATTTGGACGAAGATTCGCCGTATATCAGGCTACCACCCACCGGCAGGGGTCGCGGGTCTCTCTATCCGTTGTATTATCCATACCGACCCGACCATCATTGCCGAGTATTTTGCAGCGCACTTTGCTCTCACTTCGGCATTCACTGCCTACAGCCAAGGTTTTTGTACCTTGAAAGAGCAGGGCGAGCGAAAGCAGTTCGTATTTTGCACAAACCGCCAGGAGCCATACAATGCGCCATTTACCGAGTGGGAATTTCAAAGTATTCTTGCCAGTTGCCCCAATACATCTCCAGCACTGGACCGAATCCACTGTCAAATGTTATAACACCTTTCTGTAAACTCGCAATGCCATCTTTTGGATTTCTTCAATCGTCTCTGGATCGACGGAACATACCCATCCCAATGGCAGGAGAGTATCGTTATCCCTCTGTTGAAACCGGATGCAGATCCACTGAACATCGACAGTTACCGTCCCATAAGTCTCACAAACGTTCTTTGTAAGCTTTTTGAACGTTTGGCGAGCCGGCAACTGCTGTGGGTTCTTGAGTATCAGGCTCTGCTCGCCCCACAAGGTGCTTTCCGGTAGGGTCGCTCTGCCATTGATAACCTCCTCTCTTTGCCATCTTTTTCGACCTTCGGAAAGCATATGACACGGCATGGCGTCATCACATTCTTGCCACGCTACATGGATGGGGTTTCCGTGGCTCCCTCCCCCTTTTATTCATAGTTTTTTACTTTCGCGCCTCTTCAGAGTTCGCATTGGCACCTCCATCAGTTCCCCACATATCCAAGAGAATGGGGTGCTACAAGGGTCCGTCCTAAGTGTACCCCTCTTCTTGGTGGCCATTAATGACCAAGTGGGGTCATCAGTCTCTTGCTCTATTTATGCGGACGACTTTTGCTTGTACTATTCTACAGCTAGTACAAGTGTAGCTGAACAATGACTGCAGGCAGCCATTCATCGGGCGCAGAACTGGGCTTCTGCCCATGGTTTTCAATTTTCCCCTGCGAAAACTAGGGTGATGCACTTTTGTCGCCAACGGACAGTACATCCACATCCGGAGCTCTACCTAGATGGTGAGCTCCTTCAGGTTGTGGACACTCACCACTTCCTGGGTCTCCATTTTGACTCCTGTTTGACATGGCTCCCTCACCTGCGCCAGCTTAAGCAACGGTGCTCATGACATCTGGACATTCTTCGTGGCCTCAGCCATACTGTCTGGGGGGGCAGCACAGCCTATCCTCCTGCAGCTGTATAACGCTCTGGTGCAGTCACGTCTGGACTACAGGAGCCAGGTCTATAGCTCAGCCTCACCATCGGCTCTGAGAGTCCTCGACCCAGTCCACCATACCGGCATCCGTCTGGCCACTGGAGCCTTTCGTACAAGCCCTTTCACGAGTCTTCTCGCAGAGGCTGGAGTCGCCCCATTGTGATACCGGCGTCAACAACTACTCACCCAGTATGCTGCCAGAGTCCATTGCACCCCTCAGCATCCAAATAAGAGACTACTTTTCCCAGGGGAGGTCATTCGTTTGCCGCATAGGCGACCCCGGTCAGGACTCCTGATAGCAGCGCGTGTCCAATCGCTTCTTTCGACCCTTGACTCCTTCCCTCTTAACCCCCCTTTCCGCTCAACTTCTCATGCTGCTCCCTGGACTGTTCCTTGACCACGGATTCGGTTGGATCTTTTCTGTGAGCCGAAGACTTCCACCTATCCTCTGGTCCTACAGCAACAGTTTTATGCCCTGCTTCGTGAGTTCTGTAACTCAGAGGTCATTTATACAGATGGTTATTTGGATAGCGACCACACCGGATATGCCTACATGCATGGCGCTCATGTTGAGCAACGCTCTTTACCAACCGGCAACAGCATCTTCACTGCAGAACTGGTGGCTATATACCGCACCCTTAAATACATCCGCACCAGCCTCGGGTCATGTTTCCTGATATGTAGCGACTCTCTGAGCGGTTTGCAGGCCCTTGATCAGTGTTACCCCCATCATTCATTGGTCAGGGCCATCCAGGAGTCGATACTGGCTCTTGATGACTCTGGTCGCTCTGTGACATTCATTTGGACCCCGGGCCATGTAGGCATTCTGGGCAACGAGATCGTCGACCAGCTAGCCAAACAGGCTACCACTCGCCGCCCTCTGGCGATTTGCCTCCCAGAAGCAGCTTCACAATAAAACACGAGAACTGTGGAACGCCGAATGGTCTGCCCTGGACATGCCCAATAAGCTGTGGACGATCAAGGACACAACATCTGTCTCGAAGTCCTCGCAGCTGGGGTCCCGTAGGGACTCCATGGTCCTCTGCCGTCTCCGAATTGGTCACACCCGTCTGACGCATGGTCACGTCCTCCGTCGAGAGGACCTGCCCATGTGCCAATGTGGTGCTACATTGACAGTGATCCATTCCCTACTTCAGTGTCCCATTTTATCTCCAGTACGGCATTCTTTTAATCTCATGAACACTCTCTCTTTGGCGACGATGCCTCTGTGGCTACTATGGTTTTACGATTTCTTCATGCAGGGGGGATTTACTAGTTGCTATGAGTCCTCTGGGTGGTCTTTTAGATCATTATCTATGTTCCACTTGATGTGTCTTTCGACTACATCTTTTCTTGTGTACGCTATGTGGTTGGCTTTTCCCTTTTTATACTCATGGTCGGTCAACCACATCCATTGGCTCTGTCATTTTTTTATCTCGTATTTGTTACTGTGTGTCTGGCGTCTTTCGTATCGTCTCTTGTTGACTCTGTCAATATTTCATTGACGGTGTATTCTTTTATTCTGCGCTATTTTAAATTTAGCTCAGGCACATTTATAGACGATTATGTTTTTCTGCGTGTCCCCTAACTATGAAATGGGGGACTGATGGCCATAATAGTCTAGTGCCCCTAAAACCCCCCATACCAACCAGCCAAACATACGAATATCCACAACATTTCTTATGGCAGGCAAGCAATTTATAGGACCAAGATGGCGGGAAAAATGATGTGACTCAATATCATCTAATCACGAGTGGCAGAAGGCGGCAAACGATGGGGAAAAGAATGACTGTACTTTCCCTATACAGAGCTTTATTCAGTGCTGCATGCCGGCCTGTCTCAAGTTCTTTTTTCCCATATTCATTGCTCTGCACCGTTGCCCCTGCTATCTGGGAAACACTCAGCTACATATTTCACAGTTTCTGTTAGACATTCGTGCTGAATGGTCCATGAGAGCATCAGCATTCTGCTTCTGTGGTTTCGTTTAGCTTTCTGACTTCTCGTCTGGATTTTTAAAGTGCTATTCCTTTTCAGTTCCTCCGACAAATGGCACATTAGCGTTGTTGCACTAAAGAAGAGATACTTGAGATACTGACAAGGAGTGACTGACATTGACTATAGCATCTTCAACGAATGTAGTGACGATAATGATTCATCAGAAGAATTTCGTAGTAATACACCTTCAAGTACTTCACCTAGTAGAGCTCACCAGGACAGTTCTTCAGATTCTGAAAGTGAAGACGAAACAATCCATAAATGGCCACGCCTTAAAGGAAAAGAGAAATTTGATTGGCAAAAACGTGATTTCAGTCCAGCACTTAATGCATTTGATTACTTATCTTCAGGACATAATTGCCCAACTAGTGCCTGATTCAACCGTTCTATCCTTTTTCATACTATTTCTGTCAGACGTCTGTCTGTCTCTTTGGCCCTTTTCTCACACATGCAGGGTCGGCACTATCTTAAACGCGGATTTGGCACGTGTTAATATTTACAGGGTGGCCGGATGCCCTTCCTGCCGCCACCCCATGCCCCCCGGGAGGAAATGTGTACCCCAAATGTCTGCGTTTAATGTTATATGTGTGTGAAAAACCACATCCAGGCTGCCGGCACTCCGACCTCTTTTGTTAATCCACCGAGCAGATTCGAAAAGGGGCCGGTACGCCTCCCTGTCGCGGAATTCTGTGCGTTAGACCACACGGCTAACCGAGTAGGTACTATTTATGTCAGAAGATCTGTTGAAATTTATAGCACCTGAACCGATTTTATGGAAATCAGTTCGTTCCCGACTAGCCAGCTGAAAAGTTAAGGCCAATTCACACTGTCCGTCACGTCACGTCACGTCACCGTCCGTCAGAACATTCCGCAATGTATTTCTAATGGCGGCATTCACACTGTCCGTCACCGGACCGTCACGTCACGTCAACGTCCGTCAAGCTTTCTCGAGAAGAATGTTTTGACGGAACGGTCGTCTGCTAACAGCGGAAGTTAACCTAATTTCGTCACGCGAATTACATGTTGCAGTCGACGATTGCACTGTTTATATGCAAATGTGTCTTATTCATCTCTGTGCTGTTGTTGTACCTCGTTTTAGGGGTAAATCTCAAATGTTTCACGATGACTTAAATATTTTTGTCAATTGAGTGTCCCCCTATAATCGAGGTCGGATATCTGAAACCAAAAAATGGTTTGTTACGTAACAATGTAACAGAAACGACTGAAACAAACTGTTTATTTGAATAAGATTGTAATTTGAAGACGCATTTTTCATTAAATAACACTTTAAATGAAAATGTCAGTTATAATGAAAGACAAAAATTCAGTTGTTTACGACGTATTAACAATGCCAGCATGCAAATCATAATGGTTAAAGTATACAGGCGCTATTTATGCTCTTATAAGTTTGGTTTGATGTCTTCATATTTTTATTTTTTCGCTTGAAAATAGATGTCGATGTTCTGAAATGTTGTTTCAGTTCCCAGTAAGTTGGCCAAAAACATACACTGTAAAGTTTTCTTTGGCCGTTAATAACATTTAGCGTTGTTGTTCACCCTTTCCAGTATTAAACTATGACTTTCTACATAACAGATTGCCACTCATAACCTCACTTTCAACATCGCGTATTGAGATGGACGAATTGACGTGACGGACACGGACGGACAGTGTGAATACAACTTGACGTGACGGTTCCGTGACGTGACGTTGACGTGACGGACAGTGTGAATTGGCCTTAACAAGCGTAAATTGAATCGTACTACAGTTCTGCCAAACCCCCTCCAGATAGGTAGAAGGAGGCGGAGTCTCTTGAGCACGTGACTGGTCTTCAGTAGCGCTTCCAAGCGGCAGACAGTAAAAGCTTTGGTCACTTTTGGTGGTACACTTTACAGTTTACGTGCGTTATTGCGTGTTATACGTGGTTAGGTTAAGTTGTGTGAATTCCATTCCCAGAGCAAACTCGGCAAAGTAACATGAAAATATTGTACAGCAGTCTGAACACAAGATTGAATTGCTACCTTCCTTATGTGATTTTAGTAGCCTCAAACGAAACGGGAAGCTTCAATACTTTATTGTCTATTCCACCCATGGAAAAAAAATCATTAGTTTTGTAATGAATGTGAATAGAGTGTGGAAGCACCTCTCATGTCTTTCCATCGAAGAAAATGTAAAGAATGATGCTGACAACGTTCTTATACCGATATCCGAATATTAGAGTCGACGTGTGTAATTTATGCCAAGTTTATGAAATAAAAAATATATATTTCTCACCATCTGATACAGAATGTCTCATTTGCTGTAATTGCCTTTTAAATACATTATTTATGCAACATTTATAATTATACATATCAAAGACACGTGGGCTACAGTTATCTCCCTATAATAATAATTTCGTGTGGCTCGTTGGCCAGGTGCAAGTCTTTAAATTGGACGGCACTTCGGCGACTTGCGTAAAAGAATGTATGTTGTCACATGCCTTTATTCTCTTTAAACTCGTAGCCAGTAGCGTAGGTGTGATTTTAAGTTTACTGTTTATTAGTAAAAACACTAGTGGCAGTCAGTCAGCACAGACAGATAACGATCATATTTTTTTATTCCTGTAGTGGGGACTATGGTAATTAGAACATAAATGATATATGAGATAAAATTTACGGTACCGGTAGGCCTGAGTTAATGTTTACACTCTTCCAATTCTATCATTTTTGTTTATACCTCAGAACTGCCCCACTCCTTCAGGCTTGCAATTTATGTAGCCTATTGTACGGATAGTAGGGACAAGTGTAACCTTAGGAGTACCTACTATGAAATTTCACTAAAATAGGAACATTCATTCATGAGCTACATACGTCAAAAACATAAAAATGAACTTAGAATATAAGACAGCAACAGCTGACAGCATTAAGCTTTTGCTTTCTGCCGCTGGGAAGCTCTACTGCAGACTAGTCACGTGCACAACGTGCCCCGCCTCCTTCTGCCCTTGTGGAGGGGATGTGGCAGAACTGTAGTACGATTCAATTTACGCTATTAACAATGTCAGCGAGCAAATCGTAATGGTTAAAGTATACAGGCGCTATTTATGCTCTTACAAGTATGGTTTGATGTCTTCATATTTTTTATTTTTTCGCTTGAAAATAGATGTCGATGTCTTGAAATGTTGTTTCAGTTCCCAGTAAGTTGGCCATAAACATACACTGTAAAGTTTTCTTTGGCCGTTAATAACATTTAGCGTTGTTGTTCCCCCTTTCTAGTATTAAACTATGACTTTCTACATAACAGATCGCCATTCATATAACCTCACTTTCAACATCGCGTATTGAGATGGACGAATTGACGTGACGGACTGTGTGAATACAACTTGACGTGACGTTTCCATGACGTAACGGACAGTGTGAATTGGCCTTTATAGGTTTTGAGGAACTGTATTATTCATTGCTATCTGGCTTCTCATGTTGAGAATAAAGGAATATTGGTTCCGAGATATACTTCTGAGTATGCCAGTTTTTGGGGAAGTTATGTTCTGTGACCGTTTTATGTAACTCTTGAGAGTGTTACATTTTAGTGACAACTCGGCTAATCGTGAAGATGACAGTTTAAGATTAAGAAAGTAATTGACATAGCTCATGTGGCGTTCCACAGTGTATTTAATCCATACAAAAAACTCTTGGGTCGATGAAAGCCTATTATTGTTCAAAGCTTGCTTATCTTTTAAACAGTTCATTCCTTCAAAATGAAGTAGATTTGGAATCAAGACATTAGTGTTGTGTGACTCTAAAACTGGATACATCTTCGATTTCATTGTAGACACAGGCACAACAACAGAATTTGAAGTCCATAATTGACTGGAAAACGGGATTTGTAAAAGATGTGTGAAATGTACCTACTCTATTTTCACCTTCTCACAAAAATTTCCATGTTTATGACAATTTTTTATACTATTGTAAAATAGTCGGTGGCTGAAATTTTTTATTTCACATCCCTGTGTTGCCAACATATTAAGTATTACATGTTCAGCACACATTTACTTTAGGAGATATAAGACTCCAAAATTTACACTTTTCTCATGCCGTGATTCAAGTGTTCAACTTTGATTCAAATTATCTAGTATTGCTGGCCTGCGTTGGATGACCAAATACACCTTTTTTAGCTAAAATAACGGTCTTTCTAGTCAGCTCAGTTTGGAAAGATTTATGGAACCTAGCTTTTTGAAAAATAAGGTTGAAAATACCGCATTTGTATCCTTTTTCTAAAATATTCAGCTTTGCATTTAATTTATTCAGTACTGGAAAGTGGCACACATAAACGAAACTTCATATTTTAGAACCTTGTATCTTTAGGTTACCACACTCTAAGTTTCACCTCCATCATATCTTTAGTCCCTGAGATATAACACGCCAGACATTGAAGTTTTTATTTATTTATTTATTGCGCTGATTTTTTTGAACAACTTTGCTAGAACGTTCCAGGAAAGATAAAGCACATAAAATTCTTGTCAGTATTATTCTGATGGCAGTGTATACAGTTGTACATGATAGTCAAGTTTCATACATATCAACGAAATATTGCCTGAGTTATAACGGCTCAAAGTTCTCAGAAATTTATGCTCATCCTGCGCGAAGTCGCGCATGCCGTCAAACAACTGACTATATCTCAGCTAGTATTGCTTCAACAAATCTTAAAGTTTACTAATGTGTATTGGAGACATGTTTTAATGTTCACATATAATTCCCCATGATGGTCGAGCTGGTAAATAGAATGACCAAGGAGTTACATGCTAGCAGCATAAGCAGTTTCAGTGTACATTATGTCTGTCGAGCAGTCATTTCCAGATTCAAAGCTATGGAATAAGTATCCAGAAATACTGCGCTGATATGTAATGTCAGCAGGCATACTGGCTGGGAGACTGTCTCAGCCACCCTGGTTCCAGAAATAGTCAGGCCAGGGCGAAGACAGACGAGCGGAGATCTCAGGTACAAACAAAAGTCCGCAGAGATGGTTACCAGCGCATGTACAAGGATTAGGCAGCCACAACAGCAGGCCTGACTTGGCCAGATGGACACGCAGGCGCAGCACTCAAAGGGTTCATATGTTTCAATTCAACTCCAGTATTAGCCTTTATATACCGTATTTTCATAAATTGGAAAACAAGATTAAGCAAGCAATTCTTTGTCAAGTAATAACTGATGGAAATCCGTTTGCCAAATTTAAACATGGCGCACAATGCGAAAACATATGGAAAACTTTTAAATGTGCAGGCACAGGGCCGGCGCAAGGCACATGCGAAACGTGCGACCACACAGGGCGGCACTTTCCAAGGGGCGGCAAATCTGCCGGCCGCTTTATTATTATTTTTTAGGACAAATTCAACATTCATGGCCAAGTTGGAATTCGGAGGGCGTGGCGCCTCGACTACCTGCCGGCCTCCCATGTTGCGCGCCGTGCGTTTACTCAACTAATTTTGCAGAAGGCGAAATCTAATTTCGAAATTCGAATGCAACGTTCGATACTGCGGTTATGTGTTAAGCCTGAAGCAGTTTTGTTAAGCCATTCAGTGGCAGTTTCCATGAGTTTTATTCTTCCTACTTTATGGAAAACAATCGTTGAACATTACTGCAGTCAAAGATGTCCAACACCTACAAGGGATAGAAGTATTCCGAATGGCTAAATATGCTGCGAGTAATTATATGGGATAAAAACATTGGTAGTAATTGTGGCATAAGTTGGGTTTTGCTAACCGTTTCTGAGTGATAGTGGGACGTTTTGTTTTTTGAGCCATGCAGCACCTGTCTGCACCAGCACGAACAACAATTAAACTCAGACCAAGACTTTTGTTTGACAATACTACTCACACATGTTGTCACTTTGCCAACATTTAGCCGGCCGCAGTGGCCGAGCGGTCTGCGGTGTGCCAGTCATGGTCTGCACGGCCTCTGCGGTCGGGGGTTCGAATGCCCCATCAGGCATGGATGTTTGTGCCGTCTTTAGTATAAAATAGTTCATAAGTAGTTTGTAAGTTTACGGACTGATGACCCCGTAGTTAAGTCCCATAAACTATACAAACATTTGTAGCCAACATTTATTTACTGTGTGCTGTTTTCCGTTTTATCTGTTCACAACCATTGAAAATTGCTTACCTATGTTAATTAACTGAGCGGTCTAAGGCGCTGCAGTCATGGACTGGCCCCGGCGAAGGTTCGAGTCCTCCCTCAGGAATGTGTGTGAGTGTGTTTGTTCTTAGAATAATTTAGTTTGAGTAGTGTGTAAGCTTAGGGACTGAAGATCTTATCAGTTAAGTCCCATAAGATTTCACACACACACTGAACGTTTTTGTGAATTCACAAGGTTTATTAAAATTAGCTAGACTTCTTCAATCAGGTTTGACTCCATTTTTGAAATGGGGCCCACCAACTGTTTTGTTCAAATCTACAGAGAATGTCACCAATCAGTCGCAATTTTCGTTTTCATTTTTCAGATTTCTGGCACAGTGTTGGTATTCTCATGACGGTTCCTAGGTAGATATGAAAAGTAAAAACAGAAATTGCGATTGATTGGTGACACTTCCTACAGATTTGTTTAAATAAAATTCCACAAATGTTTTGTAAAAAAAAGATGGAGGGGGCGGCAATTTAGCAGCTCGCACGGGGCGGCACTTGCGCTTGTGCCGGCCCTGTGCAGTCACCATTGATCTCTATAGTATCTGGATGTTGATCTTCAACTTTCTGAGCGTGCTACCCATAGATGTTCATATATAGTTTCTTGCCAAATTCAAATATGGCTGCTGCGATATATTACAAGAAAACGAAAAGAAAATACATTTCAAATCCGCCCCCATATTAGCCTATCTCATAGCATATTGACATAAATATCAAATCAAGAGATAAACAAGCAATTCCTTGTCATGTAGTACGTGAGGGAATTTCATTTGCCAAATTTAAACCTGGCTGGCTATACGGAAACATGTATAAAACTTTGGATTTTTAGGAACACTGCAGTACCATTCTCAGACACCAGAGTTATACATCAAGTTTGTCTAGCGACCCACGGAAGCTCAGGATATAACTTCCAGTTCCTGCCTAACCACATCATTTATTACCATGACATTTTCGTAAAAATCATAGCATTTGCGTTTTCACTGGCAAAAATTTAAGCTGTACTCTTACATTCGTGCCTAATCACGTCCTCTTCAATCATGACATATACATAAAAATCATAACATTCGCTTGTTCGTTACCTATCGTTTCTAAATGAAACGCCGTATGATATATATCGATTGCACTGCCGTTTCATTCAGTGTACACAGCTCCTAGGAAATTACCCTCCAGATTACCCTTTTTTATGACATATGTCAAATGACGCCCTTTTTGTCGAAAGTGTCAACCTGCCACAGTCTCTCATACACAGTCACAACATTACAACAGATTTTTGTTATGCATCACAACAGCAGTGCTCCAAGTGGCTGGCAAGATAAATTTGTGAATACAATATCAGACGACTGATTTTAACATTTTGCTCGAGATCCCGCAGCAGGCTGGTGGCACTGCAGGCTGGCGACAGGAGGCACAGCCCATCCGTGGACGTGGATTGCAGGCAGCTCATGTGTTTTACGTTGTCAACCTCTACCTATGTCGTCGTCGGTGGTGAAGTCGATACGTGATGACTCCACATCCCTTCCCTGAAAATCTCCTCACTGTTGTCATGTACTTCTGCTGGCGGTGATGGCGGTGTGGGTGGGGGGAGGTCTGGACGCAGGCGCCACATGTGATGACTGTGGGTGATGCAAGCCTCCCACCTGCATATGGCCAGCATTCTCCAGGAACACCACACGAAAAACCAGGTGAAGGCTGTGTGGCTACAGCCAGTAGTGAACTGGCGTCTTCTTCCATCAGTGATGGAGACAGCGCCTGTGAGGGGCTGTGGCGGCTCACTGGAACGCAGCCAAGCAGAGGAGGTCCAAGTGCTGTTCTGCAGGCGATGGTGACATGAAGGTATGGACGTCCGCATGGCTTGTGGCGTGGGACCCGACTGAGGCAAAGGTAACAGGGGCTGCGAGCTGCGTCCAGGCACAGAATCTGCAATACAAAGAGCAGTGGTAGGATCACTGACCTTACAAGCACGCAACTGATATTGATGGTGCCTCAAAACCTCAGAAGGCCCCTGTATGAGATACATGGAAGAATTAAGGACTTTAATGACATTGACTCATTCTCAGCGCTGACCCCTGCAGAAGAATCGGAAAAGGTAGAAAAACACAAGATCATTGGGTTGAAATCGTCTGCGGCGCAACGGAATGAAAGGTGACTGCAAAGATGGATGAAGCAAGTGGAGAAGCGTCCGATGTCGACGACGATGCAACAGCTTGCTGGGTAGGGCCCATCACATGGCTGAAAGCGGTATGAAGATAAGAACAGCAACAGAGCCTCAACTCGAGAGTGAGAAGCACGCAACTTTGACTTTTGTTGTTTAAAAGTCTGAACCAGCCGTTCTGTCTCACCATTAGACTGAGGACAGAATAATGCATTTGTGATGTGCTTCACGCCATTAGCAACACAAAAATTTTGAAACTCAGCCGACATAAACTAAGGTCCATTGTCTGAAACTACTACTTCAGGGAGACCCTCTATGCAAAAAATAGACTGCAGAGTTTCCACTGTGGAACCTGCTGTGGTGGAGTGCGTGGGAATCACAAATGGAAACTTGCTATATGTGTCAACAACCAGAAGCCAACGGGTGTTCCAGAAGGGAGCCACATAATCTATGTGCACTCTCAGCCAAGGAGCGGTAGGTCGGGACCAGTCAAAGAATTTTTGTGGTTGAGTGGCCTGGTGGTCTGCACAAACCCTACTTTCTGCGGTCATTTTCTCAGTTTGTTTATCCATGCCGATGCATGTGCAGTGGCGCCTGGCAAACTGTTTATTTTGAACCATTCACCAATGGCCTTGTTGGACGAGATGACGTATTTCCTGCTGAAGTGAATGGGGAATCACCACCCGAGAGCAATCATTGTCCTTATGAAGCAAGAGAATATGGCGTTGGACGGACAAATTGTGCTGCAGTGCCAAGTAATGCCAAACATCAGGGTTACTGATATGCCTTGACGTGCATGGCCAATCGGTGTGGATGTACAACAGAGTCTGAAAAGAGGGGTGCGCTGCCGATGCCTGAGCAATGCGACGGTAATTAAACGGAAAGCCCTCTACTTTTTCACTATCAGGAAATCAATGTGGCAGGAAGAGTCTACAGAAGCATCATATGCTGAGTCGAAGCTGACTGGGAGACGCGAAAGAGTATCAGCATTTGCGTGTTTTGTCATGGATCGGTACACAATATCGTAACGATAATTGGACAGCAGGAGTGACCAACGCTGCAACTTTTGCACAGTGTGGTGTGGAATCGACTTTGTCGGGTTAAACAGTGACACCAACAGCTTATGATCTGTCACCAAGGTGAACTTCCGACCATATAAACATTAATCGAATTTCATAACCCCATAAACGATAGCCAGAATCTCTTTCTCAATTTTCGAGTAGTTCTTCTGGGCCTTGTTTAAGAGTTTGGACGCGAACGCAATTGGTCTGTCAAAAAATCCCACCCTGTGCGAGAGAACTGCACCAATCCCGTGAGACAAGGCGTCAACAGCAAGCACCACTGGCTTCACCGGATAAAAGTGGACCAAAGAGCAGTCACTAAGTAAGATATCTTTCAGTTTCTGATACGCAACATCACACTTGCGAGACCATACAAATGGAACATGATCCAGCACAAGCGATGCAATAGGGCAACAATCTGTGCAGCCTGTGGGATGCAGCAAATATAATACATAGTTTTCCCCAACACTGCTTCCAATTCCAGTACGTTGTGAGGCATGGACATATTCCAAATTGCCGTTAAGTGCGACTGCAAGTGGTTTATTCCTTCACAATTGATAACATGTCCAAGGTATTCCTCTGGCTTAAAGAATGAACACTTCTCTTTATTACAACGCAACCCTGCATCAGAGAGCAGCTGGAAAATTTTGCGCATATTTGCTAAATGTTTGTCAATGGTATGTCCCAAAACCACAATGTCATCTAAGTAATTTGCACAAGTTAGGACCTGAGCCGTCAATTGCTCTAAATATCATTGAAGAATTGCAGGATCAGAAGAACTGCTGAACGGTAGCCGCAAAAATTTGAATGGTCCACGATGGGTGTTGATAACATTGACGTTTTGTGACTGTTCATCAAGAGGCAACTGCAAGAAAGCATTCTGCACATCAATCTTTGAGTAAAAGCGACTAGCACCCGCTCTTCAGGATGTGGCAAAGGAAAGGAGTCAATCACGGTGGACTTAAAGTAGAGATGGGCAAAACCGATCTTTTCAGAGATGGGATCAGAAATAGTCATTCAATGGGTTGAACTAGTTCTTTTTCATGGTTCACCGACTCGCCAACTGATAAAAAACGTAAAACGATGTCACATTGCTTTTTTGTCACTATACTTTTATCTGATTTGGCCATATTGTGAAAGAAGAAAGAAGAGTAATAATTTTATTGTAAGTCACTAGTTTCGAGAATTAAATTTGTTAGTTACACCTACATTAAAAATTAAACATGTTATAACAGAATTTAAATATTTTTGCAGGTTAAATAATTGGAAAAAGAAAAACATTTTTTATATACTTTCATTAAAAAAATACAATATTTTGCAGTATAAAAATACAAGTTCCGTATTTAGACAGTGAATAGTTTAAGAGAGTCGAATGAAACGTGATATATCGCGAGAGTTCCGTGCAAAACGTGGCAACTGACGCAGCGGAATAGCCGTGCGCAATAAGGCCGTGTCCTATGTGAACGACAAAAGCGAGCGACAACGCGCTATATTCAGCGACGCGACACGGCAGCTACAAGCAGCGACATTCGGCGACACGGCCGGGTGTCTTACGTGAGCACGACAGCTTCTTGCTACAAGATGGCCGCTAGAACCCATCACTTGTTATCTAAAAACTAAAGTCTGGCACCCATAAAAAAGTAAAATAATGGTAGCTCCAGAGTAAGAAATAAAGTTTTATTTAATTTCGAAAATAAGGCGTCAAAAGAGTAACGTCCGTTAAATTAAAAAAGCGAGGAACGTTCGTGGACTATTTCATTCGTAACTTCAAGTACGAAAAAAATACTGAAAATCTCCAGCCAAATTCTTCGAAAATACGACGACGATTACAGATACTTTCGACTATGTCGTCAACGAGTTTTTCTTTTGTGAGTACAAAGCATCAACAATTGATTAAGTTCGAAGAGAGTCTTACCTAAAGAAATAAATAGGTAAATAACTGCAGTGATACTCTTACAGTTGGCGTAGTACAGGGGTAGCTTTCTGGGCTCCTATATTCTAAGTTTTGCAGTTGCTGGTAAGATTTCCGTTCCACCTTATATTTTTAGTTCCTGTAACTACAACCCTTTCACCTGTTATTTGTGCAAAGTTTTATGTATTCTCTATACAGAGCAATGCGAATTATTTTTTTAAGTGCTTCCCAATATAGTTTATTTTTAATTGCAAACACACACCTCCTACTGTACCAAACACATTAAATTCGTAATGAAACATTAAAGTAAAGCAGTCAACAATCCGAAGATTGGTTTGAACACCACAGTGCTTTACTAGGCATGGTCCTGTTTGGAGGTGGTACGCCATTGCCTTCCTCCGACCTTCGAACTGACTTACCCAGCCAGTTATAGGGGGACCTACAGTTTAACGTGGGTTCCGAACCACGGTGCTACTCGGTATTTTTCACATGAGCAATACTGCCAGAGATGAAAGAAGTGGAAAGTGACAGATAAAAATCCTAGGACCTGTCGGGGATCGAACCCGGGACCTTTGGATTTGTAGTCTGGCACTCTACCACTGTGCAACCGAGGCGCACTCAATGAAACATTATAGCAAGATATTTTACTCAGAAACGTAATTATAGACATCTCGTTTGACATCCTAGTGTTCTCTCTTCGAAAACAAGTTTGTTGTTACTGTCAAAGATATGACGCCAGCAGCAAAAATTTCAAATGGACACATTCCCGAAACTGAATGGCTTCAGATATAGAAAACATTCATGCACATTGTTGTTGTCTTTGTTATTCGATTATATATTCATTGTTTTCAACGTGCCAAAATAAAGTAGATGCATAAAAGACGCATAATTTGTTACAGTACACTCGTCTATCAAGTCAGGAAACTGCGTGATATAGGCTTACAAAATTTAAGCAACAGAATGCACATTGCACAAGACTGTCACTCTTGCTCCCTTCATGCAAACTACAAGTGTTCAAGAAAAATGTAGTAGGATCTTTTTCGCAGAAATTTTATATAGTTTAATTTTGTACTGTAACGCGTTTTTGCTGCCGACTGCAGATTTCCTGTTATTAAGAAAAAACATGTAACATTAAATAAATACGTTTCATCTCGAGTACTATTCGAAATAGGAATATGACGGTTTCTGTTGCTTCAGATGATTCTTTCTGTAAGTGAGCTGCAAGCTTTATCAGAACACAGGAGTCGAGAGAACAGAGAAATGCGCGGAGTCACTTTGTTCGGCACCATGCGGTTCGCCAGAGGAGTGGGGGGAATAATGAGCAGCGCGCCACACCGGCGGCTCCGCAAGTGAGCGGAGTCGGGAGAGTGGTGGGGAGAGGTGAACCGGTGAACCAGCTAACTCACCGACTCAGTTGGCGGTCGGATCGCCTCGATCGCCGGAGTCGTGCGGAGCAGCGAGTCAGCGGTAGTCGGGAGCCGCGCGCTCACTGAACCATGCAGCTTGCACGACTCACCGATTCTCGACTCGAGGCGCGAAGGTGCTGCACGTGTTTAGGCGCTCATTTTTTGCGTTTTATACTTGCACATGGTCTATAGCACATTTATTTTGTAGCTTAGGAAACTTCTGAAGCATGTGGCAAGGGCTTTAGGAAACTTCTGAAGCATGTGGCAAGGGGTTTAGTAAACTTCTGAAGCATGTGGCAAGGGGTGCTTATGCAGCTCATTGCTGTCACCAGAGGGACTTTTCGGATCAGATGAACTACCACTCGTTGTTTTGGATTCATCCATCACTCATTCCTTAGAATGATCTGGCTCTTTGAATCAGTGCAGGAGCAGATTGCCCATCTCTAACTTAAAGTCGGCACACAAACGTAGTTTACCCGACGGCTTTCGTGGAACAACCAACATTGACGACCACTGACTGGCAGCAATGGGTGCAATTACTCCACTTTCTTGCCAAGCTAATAATTCCTGAGCATCCTGATCCCGTATGGCGTATGTAATAGGAGGAGCATGCACAAAGCGAGGTTGAGCATTGTCTTTCATGTGAATATGAGCATCGAAATTGTTTGCCCACAAACAAGGTCATAGATAACAACATTGTCTTGTATGTTCAACCCAAACAAGTAAAACGAATCCATACCAAGATATTTGGACAGTCAGGCGAACATAACACAACGAAGGAACAGTTTTAGTTACGTTACGAAAAGTACCAGGAAGACTGCACACCCCTAAGATCAGAATATCATTGCATTGTAGGTAGACAACGTAGACCTAGAGTGACGCAACTGTGGCTTGCCGAGCAATTCATAAGTCTTTTTGTTTATCAATGTAACAGCACCAGCGTCTAATTGAAAGCAAACATTCAATTGGAAATTTGCAATGAGACAAAAAGTTTGTTGTCATGTCGTTGAATGGAGGGTGCATAGGACAGTTGCTGTAAATTACTAGAATCTGTTAAGGTTTCATGAGAGCCACAACAAGCCTGTGTAGCAACGACATTGACGAAATGTGCTGGTTGATTTTGCACATTATTTCTTTGCAAACACACGGCTTGGACGTGACCATATTTTACACAGTGAAAGCACTTAGCATCGTGGGATGGACAGTTCTGACGTTTGTGCTTGTTGAAGCAACGCAGGCAAGATTTAACACTATTAGACTGTGCCTCTGGCCGCTGTCGTTGTTTACCTCGTTGCACTGGCTGAACCCTGGAGCGCCACTGCTGGTTTTTGATGGACGCGCGCGATTTACAAGTGTCCTGCACAGCACAAATCCGAGTAACACCAAAACTAGCCACTGCAACATCACACGAGTCCTGATGTTCAATCAGATTAAGTACTTGTTTGAGGGAGGGGTTGGGGTATTTCTAAATCTGATCGCAAATGCAAGTGTCCGAGGCATTTTGAGTATTATCGTCACTAAAGGAGAGTTGACACTATTGTGTTTACATGCACCAGTGGACGTCAGATGTTGGACACACAAGCGGATTGCGAGGAGGAATGAGTTGTGTGCTTCAACGGTGTTGATTGGGAACTGGAAAACGAGGACGAAGCGTCGTTTGAAAATCATTTTAGTGTGAATGTAACCAATATTGAACATTTATTAAGACTAGTAGGGCCTTCTATTCAAAGAAAGGACTCTCTAATGTGGGATGCTATTCCTGCCCATTAAACGTTACAAGTCGCTCTGATGTATTTTGCTTCTGGCGATACATTTGCCTCGCTGCAATATATGTATCGCCTTCCCAAATCCCCGATATCCAATTTCATAACTGAAGTGCTGGATGCAATATACAAGGCATTAGAAGTGCATCTGAAGGTAATATGTTGTCCATTTTTAATTAGTATTTCCAAGACTGCTGTGTTACACTTATAAATAGGCAGATGTATGTTCTACAGACTTGGATGCTCTTCATATAATTCCAGAAAATAAACTGTATATTGCAACATCCACTTTTTAACATCTGCCATCGTTCTTAACTCAGAAACAAAATACTATACTCATGCTACAATACGTGAACGTACAGACACACACTATAAACAAGCTATTTGACAGCAACAGCCATCTTACGGAAACGACAAAAAGTAGTGGGGGAAGCCAAGTTACGAAAGTAAGTAGATTCGACCTCAACTTTCGTTTCTATGTACGCCAGTTGATATTTTAAGAGTTCACACGAGCATCTTGACGTGCGCATGTCAACATGCGCCAGCTATTTGTGTCCATGTTAACCCTGCTTCATTTGATTGCTATAGTAAAGACCATATTCACATTTCAATTTACAGTAACTGCTATTCAGCTACCCACTGTTTGCAAGTCTGATTAGTTCGTCTCTGAAGGCGGAAAAATGTATACGTAGCTGTTGTCACATTAATTGCGACTCATAATACTTGTCTAGCGCCGCTGCCAAATCTTCATAGGCAACAGTTTCAGGGCGTACGAAATGGAAACATACACTGAGGAGATACTGTAATAATGAATATTGTAAACAATGTGCTGATACTAGTATTTTCATATATCGATTAAGTACTAGATTTATGTAGTAACTGTTTCTTAATGAAACTGATGTGCATAAATTCCAACAAGTTGGCTTTTTTCTTTCTCTTTTTTCTATGCAGTATATTGAAAGTCACCAATTAGAATTAATGTTTGTATGAATGTTTTTAATGTAGATTTACTTTTTCTGTAGTTAAGGTATGACTGTGTTCATGTTACTTCATTCTGCACTAAAATAAAGCGAAAAGATTGTGTTACAAACTGTGACAGCATTTCCTTTTATAGCTAAAATAACAACAGAAATAGTGTGCCAATACTGAATTCCAAATAACTTTAGTACTTAACTCTAGTGACTCTAGTAGTTACTTACTTAAGTTAATAAATCACGTAATACTGTAGATAGAGAGGTAAGAATTGACACACATGCTTGGAATGACATGGGGTTTTATTTGAAATAAACAACAACAACAAAAAGTATTGCTAGATGCATGAAAGATCTCTTGCACACGTCGTTTGGTGATAATCGTTTGCTCAGAAACTACTTTCGTCATGCTTGGCCTCCTAGGCCCCCAGACCTCAGTCCGTGCGATTATTGGGTTTGGGATTACCTGAAATTGCAAGTGTATCATGATCAACTGACATCTCTAGGGATGCTCAAAGACAACATCCGATGCCAATGCCCCACCATAACTCCAGACATGCTTTACAGTGCTGTTTACATTATTCCTCGATTACAGCTATTGCTGAGGAATGATGGTGAACATATTGAGCATTTCCTAGAAAGAACATCATCCTTGCTTTGTCTTAATTTGATATGCTAATTATCGCTTTTCTGATCAGATGAAGCGCCATCTGTCGGACATTTTTTGAACTTTTTTTTTGTTATAATAAAACCCCATGTCATTCAAAGTATGTGTGTCAATTTTTACCTCTCTATCTACATTATTTCGTGATGTATTAGGTTTTCAAATTTATACTGACTTTCTGATCACCCGGTGTATTAATTAAGAATAAAATCGAATGTGGTGGGTTGCGAACTACCACCTATGCATACGTACTTTAAATTCTCACAGGCTATCCACTACATTACAGCACACACATAGTTATCCTCTTTCCTAACTCTCCTGTTATTGAAATCAAATCGTAATTGCTAATGTGGCACTTCTGGACACAAGATTATGATTTATCACACTAAGAATGGTGTGTTTTTGATAATTATTCAGTGCGCTATTTCTTTACAATAATAACGCCTGAGTTATAATAAGAAAATCATGAAATACACATGATGGCGTATCTCAGGAAAAGTTTCCACCCAATCTCGAGCTATTGGCTTGGTAGCAGTTCGGTAACCTTCGTTAACATTCGGAGATGGAGGCATAGTAACTGGTTTGTGTGTGCCGGTCAAGTTGTATGTCACTACGTTTACATGTAACACATCTTCCCGAAGACGATAGCCGTATTTCGGAAACCGTTTTTCTCTGTTGTGTTTACATGGTATAGCCTGAATCGAATTTCCTAACCCATTTAATATGGCGGATAAAAACAGCTGATACAGTTTCTGAATTAGTCGGCATAATCACTACATTTCTTTACTTAAATAAAGAAATTCATGCTCAGTCTAACATTTATACCGTTATTTCACATTAGAAAATATAACTCTCTGCATATTCTGAGAAGCCAAGAATGCTTCAAAAACTGTTGCATTTACATGGGAACGAAAATCGTTTGTGAAACTGGAAAACCGCTTTTCCAAAATCGATTTTGGGGTGTTTAAATGACCAACAAAAAAGCGGAATTGCGAAATCGGTTTACGACGTCTTGTTTTGGGGGCCTATGTAAATGTTGTTTTGTATGCAAGTTACTAGACCTTAGGGACCGACGAACACCGGAAGTGACGTACTGTCGAAAGTTCAGAGAATATAGCAAAAGTATTGTAAGCATGTGAGCGGTTATCTTTGATAATAAGTTTTCTGGCACGTACTGTACCCTTTTGTGTTTTTGTTGTTGTTCAATATAAAAGCTTATTTTCATCTGCCAGGAAGTGAACGAATTATAATCCTAACCCGGCACAAGGAGTCCAGATATTTTAATCTATACTTGACGATAATCGAAAGTGCAAATATTGTTGCGAAATAGAAACGTGCTGTTCAAGCTATGTAAAGGTACGTAAGACGATTGGTTAAAATAATTGTTGCTACAGTATTGTATTTTCTCTAACATATAAATGCATACCCTGTATCTGTGTTTAATCTTCACTTTAATTATGAGGATTAGAAGTGGAATGGGTACTAGTTGTTATCTAGGCTACATACCAGTAATCCAAGAAATGTGTTTTGAAAGGCTATTTAAAAATTTAATGACATTTCCGCATTTTGAGTTGCCAAGTAATGGAATTCAACTTTACTTTCAGCCACATAAAGTGTCTAAATGCAAATTAAGAAATGCCGTGGAACTGAAGCTATTACTGTAAATTTGAAATACGAAAATAAGAAGCTGAAAGATAAGGGTTTGTATGAATTTATAATTTATATTAACAGTTTGTATACCAAATATATGTTAACAATCGTAGCTGCTAGTAAGGAGTAAATTTACTGGGACAAGAGTGTATTAATTTAAACATTTTGAACGAATTTAGATACTTTGCTTTAAAAAATTATACAGTAGAATACTGAGTAGATACACATATTCTGAGGACCAATACAGCAAGGAAGAATTGTGATTACAATTAACTCTACACTAGTTCTTTGATTACTGTTGTAGACTGTCAACTTGCATGGAAGTAAATATTGATTTATTAGTAAAACGGACAAAGTGATTGAGAATGTGTGATTTTCTAAATATATCTTTTAATTTACCATGTACATACCTTATCTTAAGCTATAAATTCTGTAAATTTCGCTGAAATTGTTGGTTTCGTAATTATGAAACACTACACGTATTTTTTATCTACCAAATATTTTGTGTGTGTGTGGGTGTGTGTGTGTACACAAACTGTTTATGCAATTGTGAAAAGTCTTCCCTTTTCTGATAAATTTTTACATATGGCAATGGCAGCTTGATGTGCAAATGTTGTCAACAAAATGTTTACTTTGCATTGATAAGTTTACCAAGTAGGCCAGGGTATGCAGAAGAACTTATCAACCATAGAGGAAGAACAGCATTAATTATTTATTATGTACTCGATACAAAAGGTTATTCCCCTCATCCATTGCATTTAACATCAACAGTAGCTTCCAACGTCAGCACTGTGTCGCTCATTGTGGAATGGGTCTACTTGATAGGCACCTTCAGTGGTGCTTGTCTTGAGTATCAACAATGGCTTCTGCTGACAAGACAGCCTATATAAACTTTTGGCACTGTCAGGAGTTACTCCCTCCATCCTTACAGTTCGACCCAGCTGTCCTGTTTGTTGAAATGACAAAATTCTTGCGCCTCGCCTTCAGTAGGAAACCTAGTTGTGCCTCCCACATATCTTACTTGGCAGCTCGCTGTGTTTGCTATCCCAATGGTTTTTGTGTCTTAAATGGTATGTAATAGGTATCACACCTCCTCCATTTATGATGACTTAAGTCTGTTGGAAAATGGATTATGGTTGCATCATTTATTCATCTGCCTGACCATCCATCTTATGTTGTCTTAACACTGTCCACCATTGCAGGATATGGCTGTTCTGGCCCTGTAAAGAATCTGTTGCCTCATTGAGTTTGCTTTTGAATGCTGCTCCAACAGCTCTGCCTTACACTACTACCCACATTGCCAGCGAGTGTGAATTCTTCACCCCCCTGGCTCATGTCTATTTTTAACTTCATATGTTTCCCAAATACGCTACCCATGACCAACTGTATAGAGGAGTTTCTCCTGCTTTATATGCTGTTTGAGGATTAAATTTTTATCTATATCAATGGTTTCAGAACATTGAGGTGTTGGGTGTGTCTTTGTACTTTATGATGAGCCTTCCCACAATTGGCTACTTGAATTGTGTTCGATCTTCACAGCTGAGCTCTAGGCTCTATACCAGTCCATCCAAAACATTAGGCAACACAAACTCACAAAAAGTGTTGTATGCTAAGACTTTCTTAATTCTCTTCAGAGCTTTTGTTTTTTGCACTCCGTCCACCCCTTAGTAGAATGGATCCAAGACTCTTCACTTTCTCATTGTCAGGGGAGCCAACGTGGCGTTCACGGCTACTTTAGTATACAAGGGAATGACACTGCTGCTCTCCTCCCTTGACCTGCCAGATATTCTGTTTCCTCATATGATCTTCATACAATTGTCTGACGGCATGTAGTATTACTGTGGAGTATGCATTGGTCCTCAGTCCTTGGGAATAAACTCTGGCAAATTTTAACCTCTCCCAATAGCTTTCTCCACCTGCTTGATCCACTCATTTTGAGGTCATGGCTAGTCATATGAAAATGATTTAGATTGCAGATTACTCACTATCTTGCTGACTCAAAAGTAGTATTATGAACATTTTATTTTGTAATTAGTACTGTTACTGTATTTGGTACAATTCTTGATTGGGTCATGTGCATATCAGTATCAAAATAAATTATTTGTGTCATCTTTGCTGGATATGCTGAAAGTTAAGTACATATCTTTTTAAAGTTTCAGTGAACATTCAAAATTTGTGCTGTTACTTGTCACCTACTTTGGTAGTTGACAAAACAAAACAAAAAAAGTAGTTATTGCTGAACGCGTTTCTGAGCCATTTGCAGACTTAGGTATAAATAACTGTTTCCTTCTAAATTCCAATTAAAAATACTCTTGAATAATTGTGGTGAAAAGGTTGGTGGTTGTACACATCATTCCAAATACATCAGTGATTAGAGGTAAAATTATATTCACTGTGTTGGCAGCCTAGTGTGGTGATGTTGGCAACAACTGTTGGATGATCTTTGAACATGCAGTCACATAATGAGAGAAATAATCATTTATGTTGATTGTGAAATAAATAATTAATGCTGTTTCTGCACTATGACTGACAGGTCTTTGTGTGTGCCCTTGACCGGTCAGTGAATTAAATATTGTAAATTGAATGTTTCTTTGCCAACAAATACACACTATGCTGCTGACACACAAAGTAAAATGTAACTGTTAGCAGTTAGTGTGTATATGTGTGAGTGTGCTCCATTTATTATTAATTTGCAACTCATTGCCAAAGTTTAGTATTATAGGTACAGAATGTTATGCATTTTCCATTATTCCCATGGGTACAATTTTACTTATGGCACTGGGTTCTTATAATGCTGATGTCGACAATAATTGAAAGCTTTATCACATAGATTGTAGGGAAATCTTTCACATTGGCCATGAATTAAATAATGCTGATCCTGCTCTATGGTTGATATGTCCTTCCATGCATCATTGTCTGGTCAGTAAATTAGTTACCCTCATAAGTGAACATTTTGGTTCCAACATTAACTCATTAGACCACTGCTGCCTTAAGTAAAATTTAACTGCTGCTGTGTTTGGATTAAAAAGATTAAATAATTCAATTGGTATAATTTTGATTTATTTTCAGAAACAAATTGCATACCTGGGTCCATGTCAATACTGCAAGAATACACATCCAGTCTCTGCTTCCACTGTATATGTACTGGAATTGTTACTGAGGATAGACTGGTCAATGCTAAACATTATTCTTTTAATTTTGCTTTCTGCAGGAAATTGAGTACCATGTCAAATAATGTTAATATCAATATCAGATAAAATTTAAAAAAATGAATGTGTGTACACATTTCACCTTGTTATGTACATGTCGTAATACTTGCATCTCATGTTGCAATGAATGTGGTCACAAGAGTAATTGTAAATTTTTTTATGTATTTTATGATTATGAACTTCTCAGCATGTTCAGAAACAATTGTCACCAGGGTGTGTAAACTGTATTATGGGTTGATAATTTCCATGATAACTTGTTTGCAAACAACATTTGTACTGATGTAGTGCACTTAAAAATTTCATTTAATAAGCTAATGTGCAGTCACTTTCCTCTATCTGGCTTTGGAAAAAAGCTGACTTCAGATAATTTGTAGCAACTTTTAAACTGTAAATAAAATTTATTTTAACTTGAGAAACTTGTTAATTTCTTTCCTGTGTGTTCAGAAAAAAATCCTTTTGTCTTTTTTAAAAAATGAAAGTGAGATAATTGAGAAAATTTGGTAAGAATGACGCTATTGCCTTTTCTTTGGTTGACAACATATTATATTTTTTAAAAAGAAATGTAATATTAATTTAATACACTAAATTTATTCTTAAACTGTAATGGATGTGGGGAGGGGGTTGGCAAGATTGAGGATATAATTGCAGATGAAAACTTTTTCCCGGCACATTTAGAAGCATAAAATATTAAGTACAAAAATTTTAATTAATTGAATTGGGGGGAAAAACTGAGCAAGTAAGTGTCACCTAGTTTTAAAAGTTGAAAACAATCATTCTGTTAAAGGAAGATTCAGTGGAGAAACTTATGAAATTACAAGGAGATTGTAAACATGAAGCCTGTCATTGGAATGAGTCAATTCATTCCATTGCAATTGTGAACAAATAGCTTTAATTATGGAGATAATAGAAATTAATCACTATGATAGGTGTGAAACATGAAGTACTCTTAGACCAGACATACTCAACTTTTTTCCTCCTCGGCCAAAATCACGAACGTTTTATTTCAAATGGGCCACAACATTATCACAGGATAAAATAACACTGCGAAATAACTACACCCATTTCTTTTATCGTCAAAATCTATTTTAATATATAATTGTTAATAGAAGAGTACATTGCTTTTTGAAATATAGCTGAATGTATTGTTAAGATTTTCTTATTTTTTTTAGAATTTGTGCACTTGTTCTTTAGCCAAATCATAATTAATTTCAAAGAAAGATATTTAAGAACTTCAAAAGTTTGAGCAGCTATCTGAAACTGCTGGAACCTTTTGGCAGCCATTTCCAAGCAGTTACCTTTTTGTTCGTAACATATGTTAATCAATGGAATATGACATTTAGCAATTAGGGCGAGCGATTACTGTGAATTGCCACTATGGTACTTGCCAGAGCTGGACAGCGTTAACCAAAATGTTAACATCATTAACCCATTACTAAAAAGTTAACTCTGAACTGTATCATGCAGCCATGAAATCTCACCTTCGGTCTCTGAATTTATATTCGTGTGGATGTGTTGTTGTACCACTGAAATAGAGCAAATTAAGTAAAACAATACCCTACATCATATTATTTTTTTTCTTAATTTTTTATTATTATTATTGCACCCTGTGATATGAGTGCTGGAAAGAACTGAAGACTTCAGGAAAAAGATAAAATATTGCGTTAATGTGTATTAATCGTTTATAAACTTTGCGCCAGCAGTTACATTAACTTCTTGTCTATCCAGAGTGCATCTCCCATCCGCCCACAATTCTCATTAGTCCTACGGTACTAAAGTAGTGCCCCTCGACCATATTCCTCATTGTTCACCATCAGGGATTCACACACAAGGTCCAATGATTTTATCAGATTAGCAATGAAGACTGGAACCCAGAGTGCCATCATCACATGTGTATACTACTTATATATTGGTGTGATGTCTTCTTTAAAAAGACATCACACCAATAAGTATTTGCAATTAATGTTGTGCGTGTGAAAAATTCAAAATGTTTGTAAAACTATGAGACTAACTGCTTGGTTATTAGTCCCTAGCATACAAACTACTTGAACCAAGTTTAACTAACCTAAGGTCAACACATACACCCATGTCCGAGAGAGGACTCGAACCTCCGACGGCGAATGGCGGTGCACACTGCAGCACGGTGCCTCAGTGCACACAGCTATTCAGCCGCAGCTGTGAAAGTGTTTTGCAGAAATGGTAATTTCAGTAGGCAAACGGCCGTATATATGTATTCCTCTGCCTTTACTATTTTTTCCTTGTAATAATTGTCTGTTAAGGTGATCATATTAAACTACTCAGAATGCAACAATGCCCTTTGATTGTTATACAGTATTGAAGTTTACAATGAAATGAGTAACGGGCACAAAATCATAAAATAGCAAATATAAAATAAAACACATATATTCACAGTAGTTGTATTAGATACATCCAAGTATTAAAAATTAGTAAAAATCTTGCTTAGGTAACTTGATACAACTTTTGACACTCACCTGCTCATGTTTCAAAAGTAAATGTCAGTGTTTGAAACTTTTTTTTTTTAACTTTTAAATCTACTATGGATGTTGACAGCTGGCTTTTATTTAGAACTCTACAGCCTGGTACTACCTATCTTGATGTAATTGCATATATCAAGAGAGAATGCCGGCGTTAAATATTCTTACTTAACTTGGCTGCTGAAATTTAAATGGCTCAACAGACTTTTCATGGAACGTAGTTTAAAGAAGAATAGCTCTGCTTTCAAATTGGATTTACAATACCACTGTCTTACAACACCCCTCTGTTTGCACTGGGGATTAATAAGAAAAACAGCAGTGTGTGGTGTGTTAACGGTCCTAGAGTTCTGGCATCTGTGAACCACATCCAATAGGGACAGTCCATGTCAGTTTACAGTGATGTATCAATTATCACAACAGGAAAAAAAAAAAAAAAAAAAGGAATTATAGCTCTCTGAGAGAGGGACCATAGTTAAATTAAAGAGGAGTTATATTACACAGTTTTTGGCACTCAATTATGAATTTCTCACTTCTGAAGTTCTGGATTGGAATCGCAGTGCTGTTTGGGGATATGGACGTTGGTACAGTACATAAACAAAGTTAGTAAAGATTCTGTGCCACGGCGGAGCAGCCAAATGCATTGAGGCGCTATGCTACGATGTGCGAGGCCATTCCTCGTCAGGGATTCGAATCCCCGCTAGGGGAAGGATGTTTGTGCCATCTTTAGTATAAGCTAGTTCATAAGTAGTTTGTAAGTTTAGGGACTGATGACCCCGTAGTTGAGTCCCATAAGCTCTAGAAACATTTCGAAAGAGTTCGTAATTTGTGTGCTACAATACTCACGTTGTTGAAACAATCAGAAAGAGCAGAGCTAGCAGTAGGAAAATCCAGCTCAGCAACACCAACTTCAGACTGCAGATCTCGAAAATCCATGCATCATCACACAGGTGGTATAAATGCATTCTGAATTCAGTACAGTATGTTAGGGTTATGAAATAAAGCAAGACATTTTTACACTGCTAAAAATATAACAAATTATGTCTTGTAACATCACATGATCCAGGGTTTTTTATGTCAAAAAACCGGAACATTTAGGTATCACAGGAGAACCTGGTAGGGACAACAGGACTGTACTCAAAATCCCGGAACTCCCGACGAAATCTGAACGTCTGATCACTTTATAAATGTTTGTAAATCTATCGGACTCAGCTGCTTGTCTATTAGTCTGTAGCTTACAAACTACTTAAACTAAGGTAAACTAACTTACAGACAACACAAACAGCCATGCTCGAGGGGGGACTCAAACCCCCAATGGCAAACAGCTGCGCCCACCGCAACATGGCACCCCGGTGCTCACAGCCAATCCACCACGGCTCTGATCACTTTAATTAGCTGTACGAAAAAATTCTGATCGAGAGGTAGGATAGATATATTAGTCATCCAAAGGCATCTGAATTATTATGTGTTGCTATTCAGTTGAATTTCGTGACCAACATAAATTGATATACGAGTGCAGAGAACAGGGAGAATGTTTACCTATCTTTCTGACAATCGTACATGCAGCTCACCTTGCCCCTCATGTTATATGGAATGTTTATTATCATAGTGACAGTGGACTGACGGTGCTTTGATATTTACGGTTGCATATTAAGCACAGTGCTTTCCCAGCACACTTTACAAACAAATACCAATCTTCTCAGTAAGCATAAAAATGGCACACTTATATCCTAAACTTTTTTTGTTCATGCTGAACTCTCACAAGACAGATTAACAGTGTCACACATGATAGAATTCAGAACGGATACTTCAGTGCACCAAAAAGGAGGCAATTGTGAGCACTATTCGAGCTGCCACCCGGGGAGGACAGAGAGGAAGAAAGCACCGGAGCAGCACACTCAGAGTGCTTCACAACAAACAACATGTGCTGTGGAGAAAGTGCTGCTTAAATTCTGGGCACTGCCATCATCAATTTTGCTGTTCACATCTCGCCCATTTTTATCAGCCAGTCATTAGAGATTCGGCATAACTGTAGACTGGGATACCACCCATCTACTTTGACCCATGACATCAATATGTCGGAAAACCAGAATATGGGATATCTTAATACTTCTATATTGTAGATACAAATAATCTGTAGTTATTATAGATAACAGAATGTACCATCGATCATAGGTCTTAGCTCAAAAATTCACGTCTTTGGTGCTCACATAGGGGGGGGGGGGGGAGGGGAAATAATCTCTCAGTTAACCTACACCTAACCATCAGAGAGAAGCTACAGATCACTTTTTAAACACAAAATATTAATCTGTTTTGTTTGTAAACAAACTAACGTCTTTAACTCAACCGCCATATAATCACTCACGCCTTCTACAAAAATTCTGCGCTGTGATGACATCACGGGTCACAGCTGACGGGCGGTATCCCTGTCTACAGGTGAGCCAGAGATTTTTATTATTTTGAATACCGGATGGCTAGCTTGCCGGACCACAAGTGGACTGCAGGCTGATTGCTGCTGTCTTAGACTGTCTTAGCATCCCACATTTTTCTTACATTAATTAATAACTGAATGAGAACAAAATCAACCATGTTTGAATGTGGGGCCTTACTACAAGACAGCAAATGGAGTACCTGGCCTCGTTTGCTATATTTGTTGCTTTCCATGATTATGCTTTTTCCAAGCCTTGCATTTGTCATGATACATGTATAGTCACTTATAAACTGTACAACCATTACTACATTAGTTCCAACATAGTTGGCTGCTGCACGCTTAGCAGTGGATGTTGCAACTCCATGGCGAGGCAAGTGCAGAACATGTCTATCCAGTTCACGTCATCAAAACAGTTTGGAGATCGCATCAGAAATAATTATGTCACTCAGTATGTACTGAATAGATGACCTTGATAGTATATCATTGAGAAAAGGGGCACAATCTGGGATGCCAGCAGCAACATGGGACTTGTGGCCACCAGCAGACACACAGTATTGGGTGCGAGGCACTGCTCTGGCTGCCACTGGCCACGCGACATCAGGTGCTGCTGGGGCACACAGCATTCAATGTGTTAAGGATCAGTGTTTTCTTTGTGACAAAATTAATATGCTTTGGCAGGGTGTCAAGTTTCCTGCAAAACTCCGGGATTTATTGTATTTTTCCTAGAAACTCTACAAAAAGTACATTTAATTTTGGGCCGAGGTATGGCTTCATGCAATGCAGCAGTCATCATTTACCCATGCTTTATGCTGTACAAAATTATTCCCAGGAGTATTACTCAATGCTGTATTTTCCCACCTCCCTCGCCCAACCAAACAGCCAGCCAGCTGCCAGCCCATGTTGTGCTTAGCTAACAACTTCTCGAACGAAGTTATACCATAATGTAACTGTGTGTACTCTAGAGTCCTTTGGTGTTGGATTGTGATGTGCGGTTTGCCTCATTTGTCTTTAGGCTGTAGGGTGCATTTTTTTTACAAAAACATTAGCATGGAGTTGTGATCTGCATAATAAAGATTTAAAAAACACACGACGACTGATTGCTGAAAATCACTGAGTTTGGAAGTCAAATACAGCTGTGGAGTGCAATACTTTTCAATAAAATGGAAAGCAACATGAAAATATTTATTGATTGGAACATCATGCAAATAATGGGCTGATATTAATTCTCTATAAAAAAGAAAAACTGTTTACTTTCTGACTTTTAAACCTTATCATATTTGTAAAAATTCTTACTTTTTGGTCAACATGTTCTGCGTAACATGATTCAACACAATCAAAGACTATGCCCTTTTCAGTGTGTCATGTTTCATCCATACTATCACTATTAAATGTGTAAGTAATTCTGTTATGTTTTCTCAAAACTACTGGCGAACAGATTTTGATGAAATTTGTTACAGACATAGCTGAGGAAGAGTAGAGACTACATCTGAAATTTTTGTTTTCAACATTTTTAAAAATATGGCATTCAGATGTTGCTGGCAGTTTGGTTGGCAATTTTTTTGTTTATATAGACTAGCTGTACCTGGCATGTTTTGAATGCCATGGAAAGAAAAATATTTTGGTATCTGGTACGTGTTGGAATATCATAACATATTAAACAGAATAGTATTTGAATCCAACGTATCAAAATTTCAAAGAAATCAGTCATAAGCTTTTGGTGATTTGCTATTGGTAACATATAAATATTTGGTTTGTGTGTTTCTAATAGCAAATCTCTGCAAGTTCTTTATCTATCGATTTGAAATACTGACACGACAGTATTCGGCATAACTGAAGACTGGGATACCGCCCGTCAGCTTTGACCCATGGCGTCAACAACATGTCAAAAAACCCGATACAGGATATCTTAATAGTTCTGTATTGTAGGTAAAAAATAATCTGTATTTATCCTTGTAAATTACAGACAACCATCGGTCACATGTCTGAGCCCAAAAATTCGCACCTTAGGCGCTCATATGCGAAAGAAAACCTCTTTCCTAACGTATACCTTATCATCAGAGAAAAGTTACAGATCACTTTTAAATACAAAATATTAATCTATAATCTGTTATGTTTGTAAAAAATCGTTTTTAACTCAGCTACTACCTAATTACTCACACCTTCTACAAACACTTCAAAACTGTCGTGATGTGATGACATCAGGAGTCAAAGCTGACGGGCTGTATCCCGGACACAAACTGCGTCATTGAAATTTCTGGAGTGTGTTAGAAATTAGTACTTTTGTCCAGCCTTTAGAGGCTTATATACAAAATAAATTTATCTTCTGAATCCATGAGCTAATATCTTGGGTGGGATGGTCATCAGCCAAAGGGGAGGGGGGGGGGTGATCAATGACCAAGGGGGAGGGGCACCTCTGCAATGGTAACAACATTTCTAAACAAAACTAAGCTAGAGGACAAACAGTTACTGGCTAAACATAAACAATGTTGTCAGAGCATAAAAAATCAGCTTTACAGATAAAGGAATTGTATGTTTGCAAATATTGCACACCTCCTCTAATATCTTGCAAACAAATTACAGTGTAGCACCAGTATGATCAAGGTGTTGCTATCACATTTACTGCTAGAGCACCAGACCAAACCATCCCAAATGTGGTGCATATTACTCACATAGCTATGTAACGACATTTGAGGATCTTGCGTGCCATGCTGAAAGGACAGTATATGCACGGTCACGTATTGAAATTTATCCGGAGGGGCAAGGTTTTAAAACTGCTATTTTTAATAAAATTTACACACTGCACCTAAAAATTGTTTCTCAAGAATTAAGTTTCATAAGTGTACTAAACAACTTTCACTTACCGGTACACATTCATTAAATTTTAAAGGTAAATTACTTCGCTGTTTAGAAGATAAACTTCTCACTCTGCAATGTACAACTAAATGCAATCAAAGTCATCAAGATCATAAATGAAGGGAACTTATTAACTACTTTGTTGTGGCGTTACAAATGCTCGAGGTATGGTGGAGCAGTCACAGGTTGTGGAGATTCAGTCACAGAACAACTGCCCAATTAATTTCTTTCTTTTCTTTGAGAAAATGATCAATGAAATTTTTCCTATCTCTGAAACAAGAAAGTTTCCTATATTGATACATTAGAAGAAGATTGTAAACAATTTTTAGTATTGACAAACTGAAGAATCATCTGTTGTTTCTCACTACATCCTAAATGTACAGAGTTCTTGTAGTATACTCTATGTTAATTACCTGCTACAATGGAGAATATAAATGGCATTCATTCCTATCATGTTTGCTTTTATCAACCTATATTGAGAGCCAACAGTAAGATTTTTTACAGGATTTTCACAACCCAAGCATGTAATTCTTCTTGATGAGATAAGAATGCAGAACAATGGAACATGGCTAATACCGGATGCAGACCCGATGGCCTGGAGCAAGAAATCTAAAGAATAGGCGATATCAATTCATGTCAAACTATTTAGTGTTTCTAATCATTTTTATATGTTGCAGAATATGGATTGAGTTAGCTGTTAGGATTTTATTTTGCATAAGTGACTCATTTCTGATAAGCCAACAAATATTAGATAACTGATCAATTACCATATAATTATAGTGAATAACTGCAAAACAAACCACTATTTTCATTAATATTTTTTAAACATTTATTTACTTCATTACAATAGAAAAAAAATTGCTCAAGTTGTGGAGTGTCCTAAAGAGAACTAGGGAAACATGTAGTTGTGTTTGTCTCAAAAGTGGCAATGGTAAATCAAGGAGACTTGAAATATTGGTTTCACTCTTGTAATCTAATTAAATGAAATTAGGGTGCATCTGTATTGCATTGTTCCCTTTTTGTCATATGTAAACACTTTAAACAGCAGCATTTTTACAATCCGTGTCATGGCAGAGCGTAGAGTTTTCAGATGTTGGCTACGGCCACTGCATGTGACAAGCCACTCAGGTGGTAGTACACAGCAGGCAATGAAATTCACCTTTTTTATTCACACAGTATTCAAATGTTTCACACTAACACTACAGTTTTGTTATTAATTGTTCCAGTGACGATTACAGTCAATTTACTGAGTAGACAAAGTTACATAGAGAACTTGTCAACCATAGAGCAGGAACAGCATTAATTATTTACTTCATTGTCAGTACAAAAAAGTAATTATTTATTACAAATAAATAAGGTCAAATTACGGTTCAATTAAAGACCGGTGTACAACTTGTCGGATTTGACCAATGATTTCGTATTTGAGTTAACGACGGTAAAAGTCAATACTTTGTGTACAACCAGAATATAGAGTACGATTTTGCATTTAAAATGTGATTGTCTGTTATTATCTGTGCTACTACTGGACAGCTACAGCCGCTGCCAACATCAACACTTGACACGAATTGTAAAATTTTACCTAACAAAATTTTAACCACTCTGGACTTTAAGAATGTTTTCCTATTCAATATTACTCCTAACAGATTCTTTTATTTTACATGGGGGAAGTAAGATGTACAGAGTCATCCCTTACAGCAAAACTTGAATCATCAGGCAACATGTCTGTCAAAATATTAAAATTTTACTTCACGATCTTCAAAAATGCAATCACACAGAGAGAGGAAAATAATCCATGTCGACCGTGAAATAAATAATTAATGCTGTTCCTGATCTATGGCTGACAGGTTCTTGTATGTGCCCTTGTATAGTCAGTAAGTTAAATATATTCTTACAGGCTCGCTGCCAACATTAGCACACCATGTCACCAACAATAAGTAAAATTTATCATGTCATGTGAATGTAGCAAAACCTTGGCTAATACTATAATAGGGTGGAGTAAGTGCCACTCAGAGTTTGATTAGCCTACATCTACTTCACAAAAGTATGTAAAGAGAAAGAACTGTGTTATCCTTATCAAACTGTTTGATACAAATGGGATTTATTTAACAAAACACTTCAATGTAACATCATTAATGGTATAATAATTTCAATTTCTATGTGATCATCATCATTTTCGCATATAGGTTGTGTATATTCAGGCTAATATCACTATACAGTTGGCGGTGTAAGAATATATGTGGACCAAGAGTGCACAATGTTTTTCTGGTTCAGACTATGTTTATCATTCAAATACATTAATGATCATCTAATTTATGAAATGTTTAGCAGAGTAGAGTGCAATATGTTGTGAGTTCAGTTTATGTTGGACTTCGAAAACAAAACATCAAACAAGAGTACTTCTCTCCTTCCTACACTTGGTTCAGTTGGAGAAAATGTAAACTATAATACACAGTTTGCCATAGTGGTATATGTGGAAAGTGTGCACCCCATAAAATAAATCGTGTTGTTATTAATGTTTAAAATAACATAACAGCATTAAAAATAATCGAAAACTAATATGTTTATACATAAAAAATTATTTAATTTAACAGAAATTATGTACACAATTATGTATCCAAAATACACTCATCTGTCACGACTTGGAGCCACCTTGTCACAGATTGTTTAATATCTTCTAAACGACTTTGAAAGCTCTGTCACCTTTTTTGGGAGTAATCGGCCTTTTAATTAGGAAACTACATGTACTACAACAAAGAGCAGCACTAAGAATTATCACGGAGGATAAATATTGACCCAAGTTTATGCTTCCCCCAGTTATACACTTACAATCATAAACCCTGTTTTCAATAATTGGAATCCCAAATTTTGTTTATCTTTACTCTCTGGGCACTCCCTTTCTCATAACTGAACAATAAATACACAAATTGTAATCGTAAAATTACACACGCCACATAGTACACACACAAACATAAACAAAGCGTTTAATGCGCAAAGGCACCAAAGATCTTCAGTGCCAAAGAAAGTATAGTGATCAAAATAATATCCTATGCTCTGTGAATTACGTCACTTCCGGTGTTCGTCGGTCCCTAAGGTCTAGTATGCAAGTTTAAGTTGCTTTTGGTCACTGATCCATAGATATTAATGTTGTATGCTGAAGCATGTATCATCTTTGCAAAAATGTAAACTGTGGGGATTTTAAGTGTTTTGTAAACAATCGGATGTACATGCAAATGAGAAATTTTTCTCATGTAGCACTGTAGCAGTGGTGTATATTATTATTAATCCCTTTGCTGTGTATTTCTTAGAATAATGGATGAGGGATTACGTGACTTAGAGTTATTGTACTTCACTGATGGTGACTACATTACAGATAACACATGGAACGTGGTGGAACGAGTTGTGAATTCTTCGTTCCTGCCGAAGTTAGAATCTGGATTTGATTTACCACCAGAGAAAAAAGATTTCGCAAGCCATGTACCCGTTGTTGCCCGTAACTTAAAAGCCCTCAAAGAATTTATGAATGCATTGAAATCAAGTTCTAGTTGTGAAAACAATAGTGCAAAACTTAAATCTAGTTTCGTGGTTTCTTTGTTAATGCTTTGTGGTGAACATACTAGTGAAAATATATGGACAAATGAAGAAACTAATGCGAACAGTCATGAAATAATAGCACTACTGTGTCAAAGCTACTCATGCGGGAGTATCGGAGATCTCCTTGTCGGCGAAAAGTGTTACTCCGACTCAGAAGTTCCTAGATTGTACAAGTCTGTGTTGACTGCATTACGCCCCAAACTGCTTAAAGATACGTGGAAATATTATCCAGGAGCTGTTGCATGCTACTGTTGGTTATTATTTCATGTGCATAGAAAATATTTAGGCGATTATTTGGGAATGATTGTTCCTACAGCATTAATTCTAACAGATGACTTTATTCCAGAAAACGCAGCAACAGGCATAAAATGTATTGCTTACATTGCAGAAAATTCTACAAAGGCTGATTTACACTGTCATGCAGAAGTGATGTATTCAGCAGTAAAACAGTCTTTGGTTCACAAGAACCCAAATGTTGTTAAAATTGCTGTCCCATGCCTTATTAACTTACTGGATAAAATTGAAAGAAACTATTTTAAAGATGAGTGTTTTAAAGAATGGTGCAAATATGATGAAACTTTGGAAATCATTCTTGAAAGTCTTGAAATGTGGCAAAAAATAGATATAAGGGAAGCCTACTTAGAAACTTTACCTACTTTCCTTGAAAACATGCCACTGAGTGTTGTTAATTGGTCATCTCGATTACTGGAACTATTTCATAACTATATGGAAATGGGAGAGCATTCTACTCCGAGGTTTTTGAAATACACTGTGTTGTCACTTAAAGTATATTTAAGAAAAGTATGGCCAAGAATTCAGTGTCATTGTAATATGCTGCTGAGAATGCTTCTTAGGTTTCTTTTAGATGTGACTGACATAGTAGACAATTTAGAGGATAGAAAATTGTCTGTGTATGACAAAACTATTTATATGGAGGCTCTGAATGAAGCAGAAGAATGTTTGTTTATAATTGGATATTGTGCTCCTGAGCAAGTTAAGACCATGTGTTCCAGATTGATGGAAAAAGATTCATTCCACGAAGAGTTCCATAAAATTGTACAAAGGGTTCTTGTCTCTCTTTAACTGATTATGTTCTGTTGAAGAAAAGGGACAGTGTATTTTGAACTGTTTCTCCTGTCATGTGCTGGATGACACCTCAATAATGCCACATGGACTGATACTTTTCTACTTACATTGGTTGTTTTTTTTTTTTTTTTTTTTTTTTTTTTTTTTCCATCAAGCTGAGCAATTACAAGGGGCAACATATGCCCTTAACAACCAGCAATATTTACTTTATGGTTTGTGTTGTATATTTATTCTAATGCTACATCTTTATTGTTCTACATCACAATGAATAATACTTGTACTTATGTAGTGTATATTGTATATAAATTGCCTTAAGTGAACATAATACTGAAACATATTTTTGTGGTTACCATTTTTTCCCATCATCATTATTATTGGTATCTTTCAATAAAAAAATACCCAATTTAGTTACTTGTGATTTCTTAAAATTCAAATTTCATCATCCCATTTGTTATCCCTTGCTAGGGGTTTTACTGTAGGCCTATATAACAACCAGATTAATGTAGTGTGATTCAAAAAATTTCCCAAAACTTTGATAATCTGTATTTAATATATTTGATGAAATTTTGAGTATTTAATCAATGTAAAGTGTACTTAAGAATCCTTCCCCCCCCCCCCTTTCAGTAGAGAATAAGTTCAAGATGTGCAAAATAACCCCTTCAGTCATCAACCTGATATTCAGAATCGTTCCACAATCTCTGTAGCATCTCAGGCAAAACAGTTTTGATAGCTGCAGTTATTCCTTCGTTTAGTTGTGTGAAATGTAGCTTCAATGCTAAACACTGCTATGGGTTAAATTGTACGACGCTTCTCGGCGGGCTGGAGTTGTTATGTTGGTACCCAATGGTAATGATGGCAACTCAGATGACCAATGTTTTTTCATGTCAACTTCCATTAAAACGAATTTTTGTTTCCGAACGGACAAGGGTACCTACAAGAACCTGTTGACCATAGAGCAGGTACAGTATTAAATTTGCTGCAAGTGAAACGAGCAGCAATAACATTTACTCTGTAGCTCGTGAAAAATATTAACACAATTCTACACTTCATTGTTCATCTGTTGCCAACATAAGCACTGGAGTCCAGCGAGAAGCGTGGTAAAATTTTACCCTTCTTTGAAATGACCAAGTCAACTCTTTCCATTTCATTAAGGTCAAATCTTTGGAAAGGGTATGAAACTTTGAGGTGTGTCTGAAAAGTTTGGTGAATGGTCGCAGGCAATATAGGAAACAAGAGTTACAGACAAAATACCTTTACTGGCCTTCAATGTAATCACCATTGGCTACAATACACTTCTGGGTAAAATTTTACGACGCTTCTCACCGGGCTCCAGTGCTTATGTTGGCAACAGAAAAACAATGAAGTGTAGAATTGCATTAATATTTTTCACGAGCTACAGAGTAAATTTTATTGCTGCTCGTTTCACTCACAGCAAAATTAATGCTGTACCTGCTCTATGCTTGACAGGTTCTTGTATGTACCCTTGTCCGTTCAGGGGAAAAAAATTCATTTTAATTGAAGTTGTCACGAAAAATATTTATTGGTCATCTCAGTTGCTGTCATTACCATTGGTGCCAACATAACCACTGCAGCCCAGCGAGAAGCGACGTACAATTTAACCCACTTTTGACATCTGTTGTACAGCTGTTAACTTATACTTTTTGTGGATTTTTTAATTCAACATTACTTTCAAGGAGTGTGACTAACAAAGTAATATTTTATAGCCCCTACCACATTTAGTGGTAAAGCCACAGTCACCAAAAATGGAGAAAAAAAACTTTTATTGAAATTCACGTAACTAATAACATATGAACAGAAAAAAGTTGCAAATTATTTAAATATAAGAAGTATTGACTGACATTATCATTTAAATAAATTTTGAAAAGTACAGTTGATTCAGGAACTGGAGCAAAGCCACTCAAAGGAATCCAACTGGACCCCAATTGGCTGCTATATCCAAAGCACGCGATATTTCATTTTTGATCATAACATGTTACCACATGAGGGAATGCTGGTAACAACAGAAATGAGCCTGCAGCTCTCCTACTGACCAAATGAATAATCAAATAAAACTTCAGTACTGGTACTTCCTTAAATCAATGAGAGAAAGAGCTTAGCTCTCTTTTTCTTTCTTGCAGAGTTCTCAATTTTAAAAGTTGTGTTATTCTTTTTGAATCGTGCAATTCATTAAGTACCGTATTTACCCGAGTATAAGACAACCCCCCCCCCCCCCCCCATTTTTAAAGACGCACTCTGGGTGAAAAAAATTATCCGGATATAGGAAGACCCTCATTTTTAGGCACACCTCGGGACTTACTTTCTTTTTTTTAACTTTAACTAATGAAAATTACGAACTAAGAAAAACTTTAGAAAGGGCCATCTGCTTACTTTCCTGGAAGTGTATGTTGGTAACAACTGCCGAGAGTGATGATGCCGGAACAGCTGATTTGCCACCAAAAGCGATGTTTCAATTTCAAATATTGGATTTTTACATATTGGGTAAAACGAGAATAGGGTAATAGGAGAAGTGAAATAAACAAATGGTTAAATTTTACATACGGCGTTGCTGGTGTAGTGTGCCAAAGTTGAGAATTAATTATTTGCATTACAAGGTTAATTAATTAAATGATCAGGTAAGGGTACATAAAATAATCTGTCAACCAAAGAACACAAACAGCAATATTCATTTCATTATCAACACAAAAGATTAGCTCCCTCAATTTACGTGATTTATGTTTTTTAAAGAACATTCAAAGGTCATTGTTATCAGCACACAACGCCACCGCTACTGTAAGTAAAATTTCCCCAAACAATAATATTGGTTTACCTTAGCCCATTTATTTATATTTTGTTTTTCCTTACTTTTGGAGAGAGAATAATTTTGATCTTAATCATCCCTGAAATCACTCAAACAAATAATCACTAGTATCACTCAATATGTATTTTTAATTGTTGTCGTCGTCATCATCACTAGAATCACTGTCTTCATTGGCCTAGTCTTTTGTCCTGGCATTCCTCCCACAACACATCATCTTCAGAACCATCCATTGCATTTGAAATGCAGCACATCTTGAATCCTTTCTTGATAGATTCACTTGAAATTCTACTCCAAGCTGTGAGGATCCACTGCCCCAGCATGGTTACTGAGGGTTTTTTTTTTTTTTTTTTTTTTTTTTTTTTTTTTTTTTTTTTTTTTTTTTTTTTTTTTTTTTTTTTTTAAATTTCCCCCCTGGAGTGATTGGATTCTCTCCTTGAAGAAACCACTCACTGTATAGATTTCACAGGTGGTCCTTGAATGGCTTACCACAACATCCATTACTTGTAGTTGTGATGTCATACCACTAGGTATTACACTAACTCTGTGTTGCCCCTTCCAATTTCATCTTTTAACTCCTGGGTGAGATGGCCCCTGAATGAATCAAGCACCAACATTTTCTGTTTATTTAATGATGAGCCCGCTACCCTATTCAACACAAGTTTTATCCAGTCCACTATTAAATCTTTGGTCATCCAACCCTTCTGGCAGCGGTAAATAAGTCCTGCAGGCAGTTTTCTTTTAAGGAATTTTCTTCTAGCAAAGGATTACATATGAGGGGAGCATCCTTCCATCTGCTGGTTGGTGTGTCCCAGCAGATAATAATGCCACTTCCTCAGGTTTATGATATGCCGCTGAAATTTGAATAACTTCTCATCGTATGCCATTGGTAGTCGCTGAGCAATTGTAGTTCTGCTTCGCAATGCAACGCCTGCCCTCTTCATCATTCACACGCACCAGCCAGTGCTCGCCTTAAAGCGAGCATTGCACGCAGTTCTAAAGTTCTTTTTCAATTCTAGTGCTTTCATGCGGTTGACTTTATGTGTAATTGGGAAGCCTTCATCACACTTCTCTCGCACATACTGCAGAACCTGTTTCTCAAGTTCATCGAACCTTCCCCGCATAGGTCCTCTGGATGTTACGTGTGTAGAACTGGCATTCTTCAGTTTATCCTTCATCTGCCACCACCTTTGAACATTTGCTTCAGTCACACCATATTTTCTTGCTGCTGCACAGTTATTTCTGGCCTCTGCTTCGTGAACTACCATTAGTTTAAAATTGGTGTCGTACTGTCTGCGGGAACCAGTTGGAAACTGGAACTTGTAGATCCGTGCTTTTCAACCGAAACTCGGCTGCTGGTTGTATCCATTATTAAATTCTCACACAAGAACAATAACAACACAACCTGGCTATGAACTGACAGCAAAGAACTTCAACCAAAGAGATTTCAGTTAGCCTTGGCTCAGTGTGTAGGCAAAATCTTGATGTCTTTGCTTCCGAATCTAAAACAATTCCGTACGTTGTTTTCGTATTTATAATTGCGTATTAAGAAAGTTAGCAGTTGAAATGACACACACATTAAACATTTTTTAAAGTGTGGTTACTAATTCAGTTTATTGCTGCATTAGTCGGAAATGTTACGATAAAATTTTTTACATAAGCTAATCTGCGAATATAAGACGACCCCCTATTTTTCGATTGACAAATCTGGGGAAAAACTCTTCTTATAATCGAGTAAATATGGTAATAATGTGACAAGTAAAACTGAATGCTAACCAAGTGCACTAGACACAATACCATACTGGTCTCTTTTAAGTGCTGTAGATGGTTTAAAAGTTGAGCTAAGCACACACATAACCTTCCACTTCTGATGTAAGTAAAGGCAGTAAGTGACTGCATATGCAGTCAGTAGCTTGGAATCAGTGCAGTAAGATAGGCCAGTACAGAGAAATGGGAGAAAGGAACTATCATGGTTGGACACACCTAAGGTCACTTCATGATTAAACATGCCTGATTTGTTGGTGGGCCAATGCAGACTGTCCTGCGTATCTTGCTTCCTAGCCCTGTACCACAGCATAACAACAGTGGTTGTATAGAAATCCCAATTGGCAGGCACTGAATATTAGTGTTCAAATCTGTTAAAATCTGCCTTCAATGTGCAAAGTGCATTGAAAATGAATAGTACCTGATTGGAAATATGTAGTGTGGTCTCTATGTTATGCAAGGCTTTTAATACAGCGGAGTATCAATGATGCATTAAATCTGTGAAGTGTGGTAGGGGCTATACCATTAGCTTAGGCAAGAATGTGTCTTTTGGTAAAAGTAACATATTTGGCCCCTCCCCAGAAATTTTTAAATATGTCAGGTGTAAACATAAGGCCTTGCTACTGCCAGTTTGTTACCAAAACATTTATTCTGGCTTTCACATTTGTGGCTTTGCCATGTCAAAACCAAACTGTTTTTGTAAAACACTGTGTAGATCTTAAATAAGATTTTTTTTTTTTTTTTTTTTATGTTTTAGGTGACTGGTTTTGATCTTTTGTAATCATTTTCAAACAATCTCCTTGCTTGGTGAGTGGAAGTGACAGGTGGGTTAGAAGCATAACCTCCAGCCATTGCTTTTGAGAAATCAAGGCCGTATAGGGTTCCCATAATTGTTTGGACAAATAAATAAAATTCAGGGCTCTATAGGATTTTCATTCATTTTTACTCAATAATTATGTATTTCAACGTAATCTACCATACTATTGGTTGCAGGATGTAATAGTATAGTGTACACAATTTTATGTAGATATTAAGACAAATTTCATATATTTTTCACATAAGTTGAAGTTGGCTTGCTTTAGTACTTTTCAGTGAACAGTGTTTAAAATTGTAGATGACAATAAAAGTGAACCTAATAAGAAGTTTCTATTTACACATAATGTTCTGGACTACTGATGGCAGGCTATTGATGATACAGGTTAAGAGGTAAATGAGTAGTACTTATAACTAGTATATATTTGCTTTAGGACTTTAAATTTTTCAAGTGTTGCAGATTACAAAAGGATATATCATTCACATAAGCAGAGTAATGATAAAGTTTCACAAAATATACCATGCTATTCATGGCAGGTCAAAAGCTATAGCAATTATACATTAAATATAAACATAAGCTTTAAACATTTTTCTGTTGAAGTTGATGGAACAGGCTCAAATGTATTTGAGTGCTACTTTTTAGTGCTGTGCAACTGTTTTAGGGGTTTATCTTTCTTAGGTCTCAAATTGTAGAAACCCATATAACTTTAATCTATTTCTTTCATGTGTCCACATAGCATTTATTATTGAAAACACTTGGTAATATCCAAGAAAGCTTCAATTCGAAATTGTGTGGCTGAAATTGATAAATAATGAATGTCTTTACATCAGTATTGGCACACTACTTATTCAGTTTGGAGAATGTATTTCATTAAATCTTCTAATTGAGAACGTGCATATGCAGCTCGTAGAGTACTTCAAGACGAATACTTCAATCATTAATGTAGTAAATCATTTTTATCGGTAGTTTTCCAGTAATAAAATATAATTGTATGTTATGATACATTAATAAATATCTGTGTTACTCATCTCGCTAGTGAAGTAACATCTTTGTTATTGGTATATTTCTAGTAAGAAAATGTATTTTTACATTATGATCCATTAGTAAATACTCATATTTACACATCCCATGCGTGAATAGCCATGTAATCGACATTCCATTAAAACTAAAATATAATTAACTACTGTCACTGCTATAAGCACTCAAAATACCAAACTGATCATGTGATGAACAACTCATACTTCGTAAAAATCAAGTACAGTATGTAAACTGTTAGATGCCCAAGTTGTGAGGAGGAAGCAGGGAGCAGAGGAAGCAAGTCCCACCTCACACCATGACAGCCAAGGGGAGAGAGGCAAGTGGGGGAGACAAACCATGCCTACGTCCTGCAGTGCTGACACCACAAACTATGCGGCATACTTCCGCAAAAGTAGAGGTGGTGCACATTGCTTTAAATGTTGATCATAAATGAAACAAGGCAGCATACACAAGAGAATGGTTGATAACGAAACCAACTACAGGAATCACTCACTTAAGTTACGTGTTACACAATACCGAACACTCAGAATGTCTATTGTTGCCTCCCACGGCACTTTCAGTCAGTAATGTTGGCTGCAACCTCGAAACGAAGACTGGCGGCCGAAGCCACCCGACGTCTACTGACTTGTACCAATTCAGGGCTAGGAAGAGCTCTGCCATGTAACAGTTAACACACTATATGTGACACTGTTTCTGGCCGAAGGTCTTTGCCTTCATTCAGACGAACTTTTTTTCTTGCACCTGTCGACTCGTAAACTGTTTTTACAGTTGCAGGAAAAGTAGATGACGGTACAATATATTGAACTTGAAGAGTGATAAAGAAAAGATTTTTCCTGTGAATGTAATGTTGTACCAGCAACCAAAACTTAAGGCCAACAAAGTGATGTATTATGACACACTTTTATTTTAGTATTAAAAGAATGACCACACTGTATATGACAAAAATTCGGGACATTTAGCTGTTCCCAGAGAAGTCTTGGGTACACCGAGACATTATACTAAAATCTGGGACTGTCCCGGAAAAATCGGGACAGATGGAACCCTAAGGCCATAGAATAGTCACGGTGACATCGTGCAATGGTGGTAGGTAGGCATATGAAATGGCTTTTTAAATTAATCCAAACGTCGGCCTACCAATCAGGTGCCTCAATCCCACCTCAATGCATGATGTCATTACAGCTATGGTCTTGATTTCACGAAGGTAATGCTTCAGCCCATTGCCTCCACTCACCAATCTAGTACACTGAAGATGATCACAAAAGATGAAAACCAGTCACCTGAAACAATTTATCTTTGGTGCGATCTATACATTCTCTTGAAGTATTTTATACTAATGTTTCAGCTGATCACTATTATTACAATTTATTTTCTAGAATTAACAACCAAACTATTGCCTTCTATGGGCTTAACTACAGATCAGTTTCCCTCTGCAAGTGAGATTTCAGGGTGTCACAAGGTAAAAGTCTAAGATAGAGCCAGTGGCGTACTTACCAGCAGGCCCGTCACATGGGCATGCAAGGCCTGTAGCGAAACCAAGCGCGAGGCCACATGGCAAGGGAATAGGGGTAGGGGGTGAAATGCAAAAACCAAAAAACTTGCTAACTCATATTTTTATTAACAAAAGTAAACACAACTTCAAATAAAATATTGATTACCATATTTTAAACACTTAAAATCTCAAAATATGGCAAAATGTATGTAAAGTCTTTGGGTAACTGCAAGTTAAACAAAACAGATGGAACCTTCACAGCCGGAAACTACGCAGTTGATCCTGCGTATGCTTGATTTGATTTGATTTTTTCAGGGAAGCCAAAACAGTCTTAGTCCAACCCGCCATTGCCCACACCGAAACTAAGTTTATTGTGCAGTATCACTCCCTGTATATCTAGTAAAGCCAACCAATGCCCTTGAACAGTGCAAGGAGTCCCTTTATCAGTTCTTTATTAGACACAATTTCTTCTTACCTGGTTGTCCCAAACGTTCTGTGCCTTTTACTCTCCAATGCAATGCATTTGAAGATTAGATGTGATGCAGTTTCATCACCGTCATCACAGATCCTACATTGAGGGTCCTCTTCTGTTATTCCCATTGTATGTAGATATTTTTTGAAATTCCCATGGCCTGTCAGCGATCCAACCATGAGTCTAATCTCTCTCCTGTTCAGGCATAGGATTGCACAGCTTCTTTTAAAACATGGCTTTGGCATAATTACCTTGCCATGTTTTTGTTGATGGACTTTGGTCCAATATTCTAGGTGCTGTCTTCTGAGCCAGTTGCGTTGCTCCAATTTGATCATTGCCTTGATGATTACAAATACGTAACTTTGCTTGCCTTGTGTAATTATGTCTTCTTTCTTCAGCTGAAGTGCTCGTCACTTTCTATTGAAAGAATAGCGAGCCCGTTAGGGCGGTCCTGAGCCTTACCTACTATTTCAGCCACACCATAGATAGAAATAGGGTGGCCTATATGTGTTAATAACTAGTCATTAGTGGCTGCAATTTGTGGCTTATATGTGGGGTAAGTGAGAAGCACAGTACCACTATCTTTGGTTAAATTTAAGGTAGCAATAGAAATCTAGCTGTCATGATTATCTAGCATCATCAATACCATATTATCCTTGGAGCATGTGACATACTTAATGAAATGCTTCAGAAAGAGCTCAGAGTATGTTGCTGTCATCCAAACATGTGGATGTGCAGACCCTGCAAAACTCAGTGCACACACCCCGGGAAAGCAATTTTTAAAACTTACTCATGGAAAAAAGAAGTAAGGTGGGATGGACTTGTCTATGCCATTTATTGCACAACATAAGATGACTAAAACACCTCTTTTAGCAGAGATAACTTTGCTGTACTTGTGATGTTGCAAGGTCATAGTTCGTTGCCTCTTGAAGTTCTCGTTGGTCGATGCTCTCAATAATGACTAGCTGAAATAACATGGAGCAAAACTAATAGGTGACACGTAGAATTGCTGTTCATTGACACTTTATTCAATTATTAGTGCCCTGTTGGCCCCATTTATGACCAGCATAAAACTTTCATTAATAACAGTTACTACCACCCAGAATGCACATTCCACACAACAATAATATAAATTTTCCCAGTTCGTGTGTGGAATACAAGTTCGAGGTATACAGTTTGTGTGGCATGCATATGAAGAATAAGCTCTTGTTTCATGTCTAACACTGAAGAACTTTTACATAATTGTTCGTAATGGGAATTCAAAGTGATGTGGCTTGTGCCTCCGATCAGACATGTTACAAGACTCCTTACTGGCATGGATTGTGCTTCCAATCAAAGATAAAACTAGACTCACTCACATCCTATTTATAGCATTGGAACAATGATGCTGAAAATTATGTATTGTGAACTGAGTCCATTAAATTAATTATAATGGGAAAGTAATCAATTATTATGCAACTGGCTACAGTAAAAGGTAGCGTAAATAATACTGAGTAAATTCAAATATATGAACTGTCCAGAACATCCTCCTTCAGGCCAACTGCAAATTAGAACAATATGCCACCCACCACCTCAAAAAACTATCCAATCTCCTGGTCACCCACCTCCGGAAAGGCAATACTCTCTCCCTCAACAACCTAGGAATACTGAGTAAATTGATATACAAGTCTCTGTAATATTAATAATGTTTCATATCCAAATATAATTAAATAGGTTTTTAAACAATTACTTTGTAATAAATGGTAATTATACAGAAAATAATGAGGCTAAAACTTTCCTAACATTAATTGTGAGACATAATAATACCTAATTTAATACTACAAAAAAGAATTTACTTAGCTTTAACAGAAATACTAATTATCCTAATATATGACCTACAAAATACACCTCTTTCATGAACTAATTAATATTTGCTAATTAAACAAATCTCTACAGTGCCAAATAATAGAAAATAACTTCAGCTAGACACTTTAGAAAAAAGAATAACAAAAGTTTTAGGAAAAGAAAATGATAATAGACTAATTACATTCATATCTATTATTATGCAATATTGATATCGGGATGTTCAATAATGCAACCAGATGGAAATAAATCTCAACATGCTGTATTACAACTTGTTTTTCTCCCTCCTTTGCCACAATCTTCCCTGACGTTTTTTACAGTTGTGACTCTAAACTCATCAATGTTACAAATACACTTGATCCAAAGATATGCTTACAAAGACACACACCTAAGGCAATACATGAAGCACAACTGACAGACTACGATTGTCATGGGTTTTGACATAAATAGTAGGTACCCAAATCCCTATTTATTTATTTTATTTGTGGAAGGCAAAGAGTCTGTTAAAGTTTTTTTATTGACATAAAAGTTCATCCATTATCAAAAAGTTAACTTCATTCTTGTGGACAGATATACATCCTGCATGTGTCCATCAAGAGTTACTAAACTTGTGTTACACAATGGTTGGTGATGCATATGGTGATTGTACTGCCGGCCGCGGTGGCCGAGGAGACTGAGGCGCTCCAGCCACGGTCTGCACGGCCACTACGGTCGGGGGTTCGAATCCCCCCTCGGGCATGGATATTTGTGCCGTCCTTAGTTATAAGTAGTTTTTAAGTTTAGGGACTAATGACCCCGTAGTTAAGTCCCAAAGACTCTACAAACATTTGAACATTTTTTTTTTTGTGATTGTACTGAGTACACATTCCACTGGGAACAGTGTCCAAACCAATGTAGTCGGGTTCCTGATAAAAGACAGCTGCACATATTGATACATAGTTACAATGCAAAGAATTATTTCATGGGGTGGTTGATGTGTGTCACCACATTGGAAATCTCTCCCTAATAATAGGTAAGGGGCATTCCAAATGACGAACAGTACAGCACATACAAAGCACATCACACTAGATTGGCTACTCAAAGCAAACTAAAAGTCTTGGTGAGTCCAAAGATATTCTACAAGAGACTGTTCAGCAATGCTCATTTATTTCAATACCCCCAAGTTTTTTGTTGCAATTCTTTCTTATAATTCAACAAGTTCCTCATATATGCTACTACATTTCTTTCTATTACACAAACATTATTTTTATAAAGAGCTAATTTACAAGTTATATATACGGGTTTGTTAACTTTAGTGTTAATTACAAAAATCATGCCATTAGTACCAATTCAAACAACTTTCTTTTCTAGACTCTCTTCTACATTAATGATTTTTAATTGTAACTCTTTGTCATCACATTTGATTACACTGACAATTTCAAATATATATTGTCTCAAGTATTTTATATTTCTCTGCAAAATTTAATTTAGAATTCTTCATATTATAACTACTTGCCAGATTAATACTTTGTTCCAGACTGGGATTCAAACCTGGGGCCTTTGCCTTTAGTGGGCAAGTGCTCCTACCAGCTGAGCTATCCTGGCATGTTTCATGGCCTGTCCTCACAGGTTTACTTCTGCCAGTACCTCGCCTCTTACTTTCCAAAATTCACATAAGTCCCCCTGTGAACCTTGCTGGAACCTCCTGGAAGAAAGGAAATTGTACAATCATGGCTTAGCCACAACCTATGGATGTATTCAGAAAGTAGGAGACAAGGTACCGGTGGAAGTAAAGCTGTGAGAACAAGCCGAGAAGCTTGCAAGGATAGCTCAGTCAGTAGAGTGCTTGCCCGCAAAAGGCAAAGGTCCCAGGTTCGAATTTCAGTCCAGCAAGTTTTAAACTGCCAGGGAGTTTCATATCAGAGTATACTCCTCTGCAGAGTGAAAATATCATTTTGGATTCTCTAGCTTATTTTTAACTACTTCCACCCCAGTACTTAACTTTTCCTGCTACTAATTTCCACTTACCGGGTACCTTCACTTTATCTAATTTCTATTCCAACACGAAAATATATTTTTTTTTTCCATCTTTCAACTCTAAAATGTTGTAGCTTTTTAACCATTCATTTTAGAACAGTGTTTGTTGACAGTACTTTTCACCTTGTAAATAAAACCACTTTTCACTTCCAAAAGCTGATTATTATTTTCAATTTGCATCCAAGGAAATTTCAGCAGCAATCATGTAGTCAGCTGTTCTAACTTCTGTTTTTCATATATGTGAAACTTAATGCCCTTACCCTCTTCAGCACTGTATGTTGATCAGTTCAGTCCTGTACTGACAGTTATATTACAACTGTTCTGTTCCAATCACACTCCCTATCCATACCACATCCAGTGGTTCCACATACATTTGTGCCTACACAAAGAATTATAAGTGACCACTTCTGAAAGTGCTTCAAATAATTCTCTAGAAATTTACAGAAATATGTATCAAATCCAATTTGGTTAAGCTGCTTCTCAGCCATCCTGATTGGATGCTGCAACAACACAACATACAGTTACAATGTTGCGTAGGTCATTGCTGTGCATGATTCTGGGCTGTCCACCAGAGGCCACCCGCAGCACCCAGCATGGCTACAGTCTCTCCTACCAGACATAGGCATGTGGATGCACCATATAGGTAGGATGCACAGGTGCGTGCCCTCTGACTGTAATGCACATACCTCACAATCTGTATGTATTCTTCATTAGTAAATAAGGGATGGTAGACACTTGTTGATGTGTTGAATGAGGGCTACTCAGAAAGTAAGGATTGTTTTGGCATAAAAAAACTAAGTACAAGAAATTTTTTTATTATATACATCTGAAAGAGTGACTACAATACTACTTTCCACATAGTTACCAAACAAATTGAGGTACTTATCATAGCGGTGTACAAACTTTGAAATTTCTTTGTCATAAAATTCTGCCACCTGAGACTTTAGCCAGAGAGTCATGCCCACCTGGAGTTCCACATCATCATCAAAGTGCAGTGTTCTTCATCTTGGGAAACAAGTGGAAGTCACTTGGTGCAAGGTTGGGGGCTGTAAGGTGAACGAGAGAAAATTTCCCATTTGAATGAATTTAGGGGTTCTTTAGTGTGGTTTGCTGTGTGAGGTCAGGTACTATTGTGCAAAAATGCAACATTCACTCATTACATTGTTTGCCTAAACTTCACACAGTTCATGATAAATTGCCATAGTTTTTAGTTTTTTGTGTACAGAAACGCTATCACATACTGTACCTCATAACTGGCAAGATTTTTGATTGCAGCATACATTTCAAATTCGAATAAAAAATATATATATATAACCAGAAGCACAGAGATATTCCTATTGTTACAGATGGATGTTGACTGACCTGCTGAGCATGCACATACCAAAATATACATGTTTTGTGTGTACCTAGTGGCATCAGATGGAAACATTCCCTACTTTCTGAGTAGCCCTTGTATTCTACAACAACATTTGATAACAAGTTGGTTACTCAGCTCTGTGTGTTCTACATAATTCTTTGTTTCTTCTTTGCCTGTGCATAAAAAGACATACAGGCTCTTCTTAAGCAGCAATAAACCTTCATGACTGCTATCACCACTTTATGAACTATGCTGTATGCAGGCATCCACACTGTTGGTATTTCTGTGGCATTTTCCTCAGTATGATGATTCTACCAAATACTGAAAAGCCTATGAGAAGCTTCTTTGGTAACTTTTTCTTAGATTCAGGATCACTGGATGCCAATCTGTGTATGGCTTTGTTTATGTTGTGGATTTCACCTCATGTTTAACAATTATTAGGCCAACTGGTGCTGCTTCAGGAACCAGTGTCACTCTCCTTTGATGAAATGTGCCAGTTTTGTCTGGATATTACCAGAAACGCATGCATGTATTGGTGGCATGCACGGAGTTCTGTCGTTGTTGCTAAATGGTCCACCAGTCTTATCAAGCTTGGGTGGTTCAACTCCAGACCCTTAGTCACAAATATTTGTTTGTTACTGGTGCTTATCAGGATTCCTATGATGATTCTATGATCTGTTGATGCCTTCATTCGGCTGGCTCCTCACAAGAAGGTGCATCAATGTGCCTTACAGTATGAAAACCTGCTTTTGACTGAGGTTTTGAACATTGCACATAATTTGAGGTCTCTTACTCTGCTGGTGATCAGATAGAGGCATGGTGTGTGGTAGATGCTGTTAATTCACAGACAAGGGATGACGTGACGGTTGTTCTAACACTGCCCCAGCATCACATAGGACAGTGGCGTGCTACACAATGGCAGTCTGATCAGCCACATTCAAAGCCCACACTTGCTCCACTTACTTTTTACAACATGGCAGAGTCACATGTCCTAAGTGCCATGCAATCTGGAATAACTGTGAATAAAGGACACATATCAGCAGTGTGCTGCTCGCAGCTTTATGAAATAGACATGGACAGAGTCCAGGACATTAATTATGGGTCTCCAACATTCCAGAACTCTCACAAACTGATATCATAGTGCAAGTGATGGAACAAGTGCTCCACCTTCAGATGGGCACAGGGATGACAGTGATGCCATTAAAGTCACCAACTTACATGGATTTGGGACCTCCAGTTCTCTCTCCTATTATTAGTGAGTTACAAGGAGCAGCACATTCCTGTTTTATGGCAATTTTCAATGTCTGTACATGTACATTTCAGTGTTTCATTCATTTTTGGTCATAGATGATGATAACATTGAGAATTTGTTTGCTATGGATGCTTTTCATGCCTTCGGTTTCTCTATCTCGGATGCTTACACCTTGTTTTGTACAAAGTTCCTTACCAGCTGATTGAATCTCTGTATTCTGAATTTTCAACTTTTTTTTTTTTTTTTTTTTTTTTTTTTTTTTTTTTTTTTGCAGATGGGGTCACTGTGCTACCAATTTCAAAGTAGGTTGTGCTACTAATTTTGAAGTCAATCGCACGTCCATGATTTTTTTGCACTTGTCCCATTCCTGTTGCCTTGCATGATCAGATTAAAGCTCAGACTGATGTCTCTGGGTGCCATTCAGCCTATTTCATCCAGCGAGTGGTTGTCGCCTTTTGGCTTGAATCTGTATCAGCACCTTCCATTTTGGGCGGTCAGTGACCCCACAGTTATTCTGCTTGTTTAGGAATAAAGGATGGTGTCTATTGGAGAATACATCAACTATCAAGATGACATTGTGGATATGGTGCATCTATGTAAAGAGCATATTAGTAACTTATGGAAATTGTTATGCCCATCTCACTGATGTTGATTTGCAGTAGGATTTTGGAACATATACTTTGTTCGAACATTATGAACTTCCTCGAAGTGGGTGACCTATTACCAATAGTCAACACGGATTAAGAAAATATCGCTCTTGCGAAACACAGCTTGCCATTTATTCACATGAAGTGATTACTGCCAAGGACAAGGGATCTCACATTGATTGCATATTTCTGGATTTTCAGAAGGCTTTTGACACTGTACCTCACAAGCGGCTTCTAATGAAATTGGATGCTTATGGAATATCGCCCCAATTGTGCGATTGGATTCAAGATTTCCTATCAGAAAGGACACAGTTCATAGTAACTGACAATAAGTCATCGAGTAAAACAGAAGTGATATCTGGCGTTTCCCAGGGAAGCATTATAGGTTCCCTACTGTTCCTTGTGTTTATAAACGATTTAGGAGACAATCTGAATAGCTCTCTTAGACTGTTCACAGATGATGCTGTCATTTATCGGTTAGTGAAGTCAACAGAGGATCAAAAGCCACTGCAAAGCAATTTAGAAAAAAAATTCTACATGGTGTGAAAAATGGCAATTAACACTAAATAATGAAAAGAGTGAAGTAATACACATGACCACTAAAAGAAATTCGCTGAACTTCATTTACATGATAAATCAGTCAAACCTTAAGGTCATAAATTCTACCAAATACCTAGGAGTTACAATTATGAACAACTTAGACTGGAGAGAACACACACAAAATATTGTGGGGAAAGCGAACCAAAGATTACCTATCATTGACAGAATGCTTTGAAGATGCAAAAGCTCCACCAAAAAAGACATCACAATTGTTTGTGGAGTGCTGTTGCACAGTGTGGGACCCTCACCAGGGGACTGATGGAAGACATTGAGAAGGTTTAGAGAAGGGCAGCTCATTTCGTTTTTTCACGTTACAGGGGGGAAAGCATCATGGAAATGTTGCACAATTTGAGGTGGAAATTATTAAAAGAGTGACAGTATTCACTGCGGCGATATCTATTTGTGAAATTTCAATCCCCAACTTTTACTTCTGAATGTGAAAATATTTTGCTAGCATCCACCTACATAGGGAGACATGACCATCCCAATAAAATAAGTGAAATCAGATTGGAAATAGAACAATTTAGGTGTTCTTTATTCCTGTGTGCTATTAGGGAATGGAATGGTAGAGAAAGGTTATGAAAGTGGTTATGAACCCTCTGCCAGGCACTTCAATGTGATTTGCAGAGTATCTATGTAGATGTAGAAATGGCTATATTGAAGTGCAACTTGGCCTAGTCTAGTATTTCCAGCCCTACATTGTGTATTTAGGGTTTGAGGTTTCTAAGAATTGTGTTACTTCTTTGAAACACCACATTACTGTTGTCACTTCCATGCATCAGCTCACAAATTTTAAGGAATTTCAGGCTTTTTTGGGCAACATTGCTGATACGGCAAATTCATTCTAGGTGCAGCCACATTGGCTCATTTGCTTCATGCTTTGCTCTGCAAAATGTTCCTTTTCCGATATCAGAAAATATGCAGCACCACAGAATTGGAAAGGTAAATAATAGTGCTATGTGTGTTACATGAAAATTATTTAATTTATAAAATATCTGAAGCTTTGGAATGAGTGACGGTGGTGCTTACATTCTATGGAACATATAACAAATGCCTGTGCACAAATTTAATAACTGCTAATTTTCTGTATCCAACACACTGTGCGGGTACTGACTAATGTGTACTTTTTATCCATGTTATTTTTCTCAGTTCATTTATCATTTTCTTTCAGTTTTAAATTATTTTTTTAGAGGCAACATAGATCTTCATAACCAAAGAGATCATTCATAAATCACCCGTCTTCTGCTATGTAGATCCCATCACAAAGAAGAATCTTCAGGAACACTAATCAACTCAAGCTAAAATTAAAGATGACAAAATAACATAAATTAATTTTTTTACATTTCACTGACAATAAACTATCATTATACCACATAACATTGTTTGTGCTAATGCTAGTTGTATTATAGTACATTAGAAAGAAAGCATTACAATACAAAACAAGCTTCTTCAGTAATCTGCCTTGTGTATTCTGTATTGCTGTTAAATTCTTTTGTTACTATCTTATCCTACAAATTTTCGTCATTTCTTGAGCAAGTTTTTTATATCTTTACAACTACAGTGCCATAAATCCTTTCGAATTTGTCTAATGCTGCCTGGCTTTAATGTCTCCCTACAGTTATTACTCATCCTCTCCTCATCCCCCCCCATTAATAAATTAACTGTTCTCAATGACACATAATGTGTACTGTAAATTGACCCTTTTTTTACAGTCTAGTTGTGATCTAAATTTCTCTTCAGTTCAACCAAATTCAGTACCTCTTTGTTAGTCATTAGCTCCATGCAAAGAATAACCTTCTGTAGCACTATGTTTCACAATATCCACTCTCTCCTTTTCAGTACTGTTTATTGTCCACTTTTCACTAGCACAAAAGATAACATTCTTAAGAAATATTTTCTGAAAGAACTTCTTAACACTTTGTATAAGATTTAGGTTTTTTTAATTTTATGGAAAATATATTCTTGCTATTGCAAGGCAGTGTTTTTGCTTCCACACATTTTTCATCCCAAACAGCAAAAATTCACTACCACTTTCTGTGTTTTATTTTGTGATCTAATTCCTTCATCAGTTTTTTATTTTTGTTAGTGTTCATCATATACCCTATTTTCATGACATTTTAAATACAAGAAACATCTGAAAAGTTTGGTTAATTGTCCCATATTTTACAATCCGCACTTGCGAGGATGATGTGTCCATGTATACACATTGAGGGACATATCAACAAACACCCACTATCATATAAAGCACTGCAGTGAATCAGTGGTAGTACACGCTGTAACCCAGTTAACAGAGTGAGTGTGAGAATTCGTGTCATGGAGCATCATGTTAACATCAAGTTTCATTTCAAATTAGGCAAAACGGAAATGGAGACCCATGGGATATTAGTGCAAGGGAATGGTGTTGAAGCAGTGAGTAAAAAAAGTGTGTGTTTGAGTGGTTTAAACACTTTAGAGATGGAAGTTTATGAGGGAGTTTTGAAATTGCTGCTGCAATGTGTCTGGCAGGTTTGGCCACAACTGTACTAGATTGGAGGTCATTGTGCTTCCACATCCTCCTTATTCTCTAGATTAGGTGCTGACAGACTTCTGTTTCCCTGCTTTAAATTAACCCTGAAAGGATTACGCTTTGCAACAGTTGCAGAGATCTAACAATGTGTGAGCGTAGTGCTTCAATCAATTCCACAAGATGCATTTGGTGACAGTTTCAAACAACTGTTCAACCAATGTCAGAAGTGTATTGTAGTCAATAGCAATTACTTTGAAAACTAGTAAAGGTATTTGTTTGTAACTCTTGTGTACTATATTTCCAAGACCATTCACCAAACTCTTCAGATGTACCTTGTATCTTTGAATTATCTTACTAATTGTTTGCCGTTGTTGATATTAATACCATATTATTGGTAGACCTTGAAGTTTTAATGCTTCTTCTTGAACTTAAATTAACTGTCAATGTTTTTCTATACTGTTTGCTCAGGGCATTTATTCAATAATATGGAACATAGGCTACAGCCCAGTCTTACACTCTTCTCAATTATTGTCTCCCTTTCAGGTCCTTCAAATTATACAGCAACAGTCTGGTTTCTGGCCAGTTTTAATCTTTTGCTAGTAACTTCAGAATTTAAAAATAAGTTTAACTCTGAGAAGAAATTTAATGTTAATTAGATTACATCAGTATATTTCTAGCAAAAGTTTTACATGCATTTGTCAATAAAGAACCCTGTTTGCAAAAAACTACTACCTGACACACAGCTCTACAATGAATGATTGAACTTACCATGTAGTTAACAGAAGTTTCAGTACTTGTTAAAGGATTTCAAGTTTTTATCTTTATAATAGATGCAAGATTCATTTTTCAGTGACATATGCATGTATGCATTTTCAGGTTTTCTTTTTTTCCTCCACAGGAACTGTCTATTATTTTGATGCTGTAATAACACACACTTCAACCTTCAATGTATGGGCATTGAGACAGAAAAGTTGTCAAGGTGGTGTTGAACTGAAAAACTTGGTTCAGGACATTGAACCGTACGGAATTAAAATTATTATGACTTTTACTTTTTTTAAGCTTTCAACCTGTCTACAAAAGTTGAAAATTTAAGCACAGAGAGACTAAGCAGGTTCTGGCACACAATTTTAATCTGTCAGGAAGTTTCATATCAGCGCACACTCCGCTGCAGGGTGAAAGTTTCATTCTAGAGAAGAATTGTCTATGTACATCCAGACAGTACATTCAATTCACTAACCTGTATCTTTTTTGACAAGAACTCAATTATAATCCAGTATAGCTATATGATCAATGTTGGTGACAATTCTGGTATAGACTTACTGCATTTGTGTATCTTGTAAACTTATACTGGATATGCAATGCCTACTACTTCAATGCTACACACATCACCTAAACACTCATTCCAAAGAAAATAATTGGTTTTTGAAAATATAATTTGATAGATAAAAGATCTACTCACCAAGAAAAGACAGGAAAAAAATTACACAAAAAAGATAAAAATGTGGGGTAAATTGAAGACTGGGATACCAAACAGTGTCTTTGAAACATGATGTCAGTTTGTGGTGTTGTGGTGTCATTGTTGTGCAATGATTATGAGTTGTCTGAGTTTATAGGTGGTGTGTGTATGCATGTGGTAGTGTAGGCCTGCTCTTGTGGTGGAAGTTAAATGGTTCGCAGTCATTTTTGGTTGTAATGTCCATACAGCATGTGACAGTCTTCGTATTCGTGTGTTGTGGTTGCTTCTCTTAAAGTTGTTTTCTCTCATGTAAGCACTACTAAGTGTTTTAGTAATCTGATGTTTGCAGTTTAGATTGCCTTTTTATAATTTCGTGTGTTTTATTTTTCTGTATTTGTTAGGATGTAATCATGAATGAGTTTAATTCTTTCTCACTGCATGACACTCTGAGGAGAGACTATGTTGGCCACAATAAAATTTCTTCAGCTGCTTGGTCTTATAGCTAATTGTGTTTGATTTACAATTGTCAGCAACCAATGAAGCTAACGAAACTCATTGTGAGTGAAGTTGGGGGGGGGGGGGGGTTATGTGAATATGTGTGTGTGGTTTACTTTTTGCTGTACTGTTTTGTACACTGGAACATATTTTTATTAAGGTTTTTTTTTTATTTTATTTTTGTTGACTTTCTATTAGCGTTGGTGATCATTGAGGTTTGCATAAGGTTCAGGTCACTGAAAGAGGGATTTTCAGTGCCAGTTCCATAGTGTGTGTAGGTTGCCAACATACCATATGGCATGTAGGTAGTGTGGTGTGATTATTGCTTTTAGCAAAGCCAACAAACATGAAATGCGATAAACTGGTTGTAATGACAGTGATTTGTAGCATAGCCTTAGGTCTAGGTTTGATTGGGAGACAAAAGTTTGATTGTGAGTTGGCAAAGCCAACAAATGTGAAAAGCTAAAAGCTGGTTGTGGTGACAGATTGATCTGTAGCATAGCTCAAAGTCCAGGCTAGGTTGGGAGCCAACAATTTAGTTGCAAGTGGCAAAGCCAATGAATGTGAAAATACAGAAGTGGTTGGGGTGAAGAAGATTGCATTAGAACTTTTGAAATGACTGAAGTGTTTGATATTATTTCTTTGTTGTTTCTTGCTTGGTGGTGGAGTCTGAATTGGTATCAATATCTTCATTTGAGGTGCATTAGATGTCAATTTAAGTATTCAATATTATTTTAGCACTGATGAGATTAGGTTGGAGTTGATTGTTATTATTTTCTTGAGTTTTGGTGTAGTATAGATAAACTGAAGTTGTCGTCTTTGTTTCCCCTCTATCCAACATCTGCCCAGGTTGGGGTATCAATGGTACTTCTCCACTCTCCTCAGTCTTTCCACCATTCTTATTCCACTATTTGGTTCCATATCGGGTTCCTCCTCCTTAACTTTACTGTAATGATCCATCTTGTTCTCAGTCTTCCTCTTGCCCTCAATCTTAAACTCCATTATTCTTCTAGGTATTCTTCTCTCTTCCATCCTCTTCACATGCCCAAACCATTTTAATCTGTTCTTTTTCATCTGTCATTTAAATTCTTCACTGCAATTTCCTTCCTATCTTCATTTTTCACTCTGTCACTCCTCGTCTTCCTAATACACTTCTCAGGAACTTCATTTCAGTCCCATGTATCCTACTCTCCTCTCTTCTACTCCTAATCCATGTCTCTGATCGATATGTAAGTACGGTATAAAGTATATCTTTTATAGCACCAACTTGCACCTCATTCTCACCTCCCTGCTCTATACTCACACACTGGTAAAATACACCGCTTTGTTGCTTCCTTTTACTAATTTCTGCCTCCACATGATCCAAGGCTTTGTCCCTTGCCATCTCTATCCCCTCTGGTTACCAGCATGGTCTTGCTTTTCTCCATACTGTGTTTCTTTCTATAATTCTCAATCTTATTATTCAGGATGTCTATTTGTAGGTGTACCTCCTTACTGCTTGTTCCCCACACCGTGCTTTTCTATCAACTGCCTCGTACTGAAGATTGGATCTGCAAAGAATAATAGCTTAATTTCCCTTCCTCTTGAGCTTCTTTTGCCTGTTTGACTATTACACCCATCACCAAGTAGTAATGATGATATCACACTCTCTTGTCTCAACCCTGTAACATTTTTAAACCAATCAGTACAGTACTTCCAACTTTCGTCTGGACACAGCTGGAGCTTTTTTCATACATTGCTTGAAGGATTTCAAGAGTTTAACTCCCTTCTTCTGCAAGGTTGCTCATACGTTTCCCCTGGGAACACTGTTGTATGCCTTCACTAAGACAAGACTTTCCCATACTCCTAGTGCTTTTCCATCAACTGCCTCATACTGAATATTGGATACACTGTTGAGCTACCATTTCGAAAGCCATACTGCTCCTCTTCTAACTGTCCTTTCACTTTCCCTCTTACTCTTCTTTCCAGTATCCTCTCCATTATTTTTGCTACTTGGGATATGATTCTGATCTCTCGGCAGTTCTCATATACTTTTCTGTCAACTTTCTTGAAAACTGGGATTATTATTCCCTTTCCCCATTCTTCAGGTACACATTTTTGAGTCCAAATGCATCTTACTAGTCTATATAGCCACTGTAGCTCAACTGGTCCAGCTGCCTTTACCATCTCCATTAGCTGAAGTATATTATGCTATTGGTATTGCACAAGGGTTTTGATTGGTATCATTGTCTTCATTTGAGGTGTCTTTTAGGGCAATTGAACTGTTCAATTCCATGTATAGTTTTTTGGTCACTTTCATTTTTTATTTTACATATTTTATGTATTTTTAATTAATTTTGTGTGTTTTTAATCATTTTCATGTATTTAAATCATTTTTTGTGTGTTTCTTATTGTTTTAGCAATTTTTCCCCACTTAGAATTCTCCACCCAAAACCCCCTAATTCCCATGCATGCCTGTTGATGTTATTTTACTGTTTTTTTATTCCTTTTTGGATTTTATATGTGCATTTGTAAGTGTTTTTCATGATTGTTTTGATCGCCATATTAGCTACTAGTACATATGTCATTGCTGCCATGTTGATGATGTCATGGGTCAAAGACAACAGGTGGTATTCCGGTCTTCAGTTATGTCAATATGTGCAAACATTTTAGTCAGTGGCTCCAAAAGATTGTATGTTTTCTTACTTCTTCTTCCTCTTCTTTTCCCTTGCCATCACTTTTTTATTTGTCAAATTATATTACAAACACCCATTCCAATACTGAAACACACTACAGCTACCTTCCAAACATCCTTATCAATGTACACACAAGCTGCAACTAAAAGATATTACGAGTATTAACACCTTGAAGTATGACAATGTTGACTGATTTGCAAGCCTCCATGACACAGACAGCCATAGCTGCAAACATAACAGAAGGTTTTCTTTGTTCCTGAAGAGTCAGCTGGAAACATTTCAGTAGCTGTAAGGGGGTAGTAGTATGGATGACAAATCTAATCCTAGAATATTACCCAATATCATATTGCTAGATAGTACTATAAATGGCTGAAGCAAGGGGGGGGGGACTTCATCATATTTCCAGGCAGCTATTGTCTTCAGGAAAAGCAATCCTGAAATTTTAAGCATCAGAACATGGACTGTTAGAGCCCTTCACTGGGTAAGTAGGCTAGACAGTTTAAATTTTGGTTATGGATAGATTGAATTTGTGGGAATTACTAAAGACAGGAAGATAGGACTTCCGAATAGCAGTGTTCAAATGTTTGTAGAACTTATGGGACTTAACTACGGGGTCATCAGTCCCTAAATAGCAGTGTATGCTGTTATACATACTAAGTCAGAGAGATGTAATTCAGTAGTAAGTCTAACAACGAATAAAAAATCTACTACGGGTATGCGCTTATGAATAGCATAGTGAACACAACAATTTCATCGAAAAAATCAACACCCACCACAATAACAAATCTTAAAGGGGTTATAACTTTTGATTTTAAAATGCAAATTATCTTAAATTCACACTAATATCCTACAAGGGAATACTGTTAAAGTGGCTAATTTTATTATGGGCTCTCTATGTGATGACCTTGTTGATATATATACTGCAAATGTTGACAAAGGGATTGAATTAAGTGAAATTGCACTTATGTTCATCCATCCACATACCTAACCTCATGATTAAATTAAAAGATATCATTTCAAACATTGATCATTTGTGTTACCTTTGCCCTTCAAGATGAGAGTGCAGATGGCCCATTGTAAAGTTTTACCACTAAAGTTGTTAATAAGAGAATGTAATAGGCAGTGGGTGCAACAGTTTTTGTGTTTGATCATTTGGGCAGGACAGGAAGCATGTGTGGATAGCCTAACTGATAAAGGCGAGCACTGGCCCATAGCAGGAAATTCGAGTTTGAATCCTGGTCCAGCATAAATTTTCAGCTTCACCATTGAATTTTTTAAATGGTCTGAAACAGTTGAAATGTTTGAATATGCACAATATTTAGTTAGTGGCATCATGTTAGAAAATTACAATGAGATAACAGAGGTATATTTTTATATATGTTTGCAACACAAATATATTTATGTAATGCCATGTCTTAATGAAAAATTATGGAATTACAAGAATGCCATACGTTATAAATCTTTATTTTCCTTCTCGCTACATAATAGCAATAGTTTGTCAGAATCTCCCTAACAAACAAATTCCTAAATGTTTTTCCATTGTGCCACTATATAATGTAAACTTCTGATAGTGACAAAGCATTCTTTTAAACCATCATGATGAAACACATGTGAAATTGAAGTCTCTCTCTCTCTCTCTCTGTCTGTAGATGGTGATTGTACTACTCTCCTCTTACCACAAAGTCTAGCAAACTCAAACAAGTGATACATAAATAACAATTTATAGCAAACTGTGTAAACATGTCACAAGCATCCCAATCAAGTCTTTTAAGGCAAAACTTCCTGTAAGCTAACCCATTTCATTCTAAAGAAAGATTTTTACAACTGCCTGCTACAACAGTGTAAATAATGTAAAATTTTGTAATAATGTGCAGTTAAACCTGGCCTATTGACAAAGTCTATTTCATGTACGAATTCGAAATGAATCAGTGATTTAATATGAGTATTCTATTAGCAGAACCACCACCAGTTTCAAAGTGTAACTGTATCATCAAATCATACTAAATTAATTTAACTGCAACTTTTTCATAAATTAGTGCACTGTGTTTTAAAAACTATGAGAAATTTAACTAACAAAATTTCCATTCCCCTCCTGCACCAACATGAATATAAAATAAAACCATAAAGTTAGTGGCCTTTTATTTTTTAAATTATTGCTCTACAACAGTGTTTTGTACCACACTTGGACGTTTGTATGATGATAAAAAAAAAGTTAAGATAAAGGATGAAATGATATTTTGAATTACAGGCTCCAAAAGAAGTGTACTTCAAGAGACGCCACATGAAATTCATCCCTGGATGTATATCTTCATAATTTTTAAACTTGACCGCTTATTATCAAATACCAACTCTGAACATGCCGTGTGTACATTTTTCCGCTCGACACATTTTATTCCTTTTATGGCTGTTGAGAGAAAGCACAGCAACCACTCAATATAGTTTTTATTTTGTACGTCATATACAAGATTTATACACCACTTTTAATACAGATAATTACGCCACAAGCATTTCAAATAAAGCTATGTGAAAGAAAGGGAGAGAAAATATTACTGAAGCATTACAAACATGCGTTTCAAGTCCCATCAAGTTCGTCAACACACATCTCCTTGTTACAAAATTCCTTATTGCCGCGTTGCGCGTTCCGAATGACTTTTCCATATACATGTATCTATGGTCAAAGATATTATCGCCTCTCTACATCACGAATATTATCTTACTCACTTAGTTTAACACATTTTTGAACTATATTTAAGTATTTAAAAGATTGTCAATGAACTTCATATCTGCCACTCGATATTTATTAATTAAGTACAGTACGTAATCTAGTAATTTTTTTCTGTTATGTTGGTATCACAGCACTTTGCTGTCAAGCCGTGTCAAACTCAGCAATGAATCTCTCTGATATAGCAGAATATAGTTGTTCTAGTCGATGAAGGTGTGAAATGTGTGGTGCTTGTTTGGGAGCCTAGGTGCTAAGTATACAGTTCACTTCGCATTGATGCAACTGTGCGCTTTAAATAAAGCCTCATGAGTGAAAACGCGTGTATACAGACCGAATTCCACATCAGAAGCATCTTGAATGAGTGTCGCTGAAAGCTGACATGACCCTTGAAGACCCTTTCTTTGTAGTCAAAGAGTGAGTAAATACAATTTTTGGTAGTTTTTCTGTAGTTGATTACCATTCTCAATAGCATGCATTCTTTAATCACTGACATTTCTTGTTTTCTCGTTTCATATAACTAATACGGCATAAATTAATTACGGTATTGCATTCAGCCGGCACTGCGGGTAAATTTTTGCAGTTTTTATAATTTTGAAAGTTATCTGTTTATTGAGTTACTTGAAAAAATTTTAGATGATAAATTTATTCGAGTTAACGTACCAACAAGTTAAATATTTCTGTCACAGCGGAAATTGTTCTTTGTAAATTATTTGGCGCAAATACTTAAAAATTGAAGCCCGTAGAACGCCGATATTTCTGTAGTTTTCAGCGACAATGCAATATATACTATGATATTTTACATTTTTCAAAATGTCACATATGTATGTGCAGGGGAGAAATATTTTCTGTTGTGTTTCTCCGTCGTCTCTCAATAGTTATTATGCGGTGTGTATTATACAGCCCAGCTGATGCCACCGTTTTTTTTTTTTTTTTTTTTTTTTTTTTTTTTTTTTATGACGTTCCTTTACAAAGTCAGAAAGCGCATGCCAGTCAGTTATTTGCACCTTAAAAATCTTTTCATGCTCTCGATAAAAGTTATTTGTTTTTTCTATGACATTCTAAATGCCAAGTGAGTTCTTTATGTGCGGTGTTTCAATAATGAGATGTGGATCATCCAAAGCATTTTGAAGCTCAGTACGATAGTACTTTTCCATTAAAACGATAGCAATATCGTTTTTCACATTAGTCATTAGTCATTAGTTTTTAAATAGCGTAGAACGATACTAGTCTCTTTATTTGAAGTGTTGCGAGTAAAATACGGTGTCGCCGTTTATATAAGTTTCTCACTATATTATTATTTTATTTTATTTTTTCATTGCTACACTTCATACAGTAAAAGTTCCGTAGCCTGCAAGAGACGTAGAGCTCGTTTTACCGAAGTTTTTATTTAGGAAATAACATCTGTTTGTTATATTCACACAAGGAGTAAATTTGTCTACCTTGGTACCTGTAAAAGATTTATCCGCTATGAATCGACGTGCATGCCCCAATTTGTTCATGTATGTTCTGACTGTCGGCAGTGAGAAAAATTTTGTATTTCTTCCTTAAGTTAATTGCATGACGGTTGCAAACGCATGTCTATTTTCGTGTATGCGCTAATAATGATGAACGCGCTGAAGTTATGGTTTAAAGATGCGACTATAACCCAATACGCGTTACTTGGTATACTTACTAAACAGCATAAATTTAATTTACAGAAGTAATTCTGTGTTGTTAGATTTAAAACAGACAGAATATTTACAATGTCATTCTGTGTTACTCCGGCGACAACAGTGATAGTCGCCGTGTCACTGTCAAGAAAGTAAACTCTCGGACGAAAACAGAGGGTGAAATGTAGTTGCGTAGAAGCAAACTTAAAACAGATATGTTCGATCAATATGACTCACAAGAACGCCTGCTGTCATTGTCAACGAATAAGTGAACTACTGCCTGTTATGTCACTACTACGAGATCGAAACTACAGATTGAATATGAAAAATTAAAGCAACAGGTGTATTTAGATCCTTTTCATAATAACAGTCCTGGGGCTAACAGATGTTGACGACGTAACTACATAATTAAAATGATCGGCAGTAAGAAGTATATACTTCTGGTAATACAGAATAATCGTGACATGCTAAACAGAAAAATGGATTTGAAAGATGACATCTGAAATCTTCAAATGAATGCGAAGAGCACGCAGGCTTTTTATTTATTTGATCTAGGTCGTGTCGGATCACTCAAGTATTAACAACGTTTTAACAATATTGGAAATGTACTCACGAATCCTACGCTCTATAAACTGTTGGAGAATTCGACTCATTTGAGGCGTAGATTGTTCAATATTCCTCAGAGAAAAAATACACGAGAATTAAAGGCAAGAAAATTATTTTCTGGAGATTTATTTCCTCGTCAAACTATTTGCTTTCCAGACCAAATCCTCAATATACACACAAGTATAGAGGCAACAGCACGTGTGCTTGCAAAATTACCTGCAGTATATGTGTTGTGTAAAATAACGGCAGTGGTAAATTATGCCTGCGCGTCTTGCCCAGGTCAGAACAACATCGAGGCGAAGTGGCAAGTAAACCTCTTCCAAACCAACCTTACAGGGAAGGTTGTATTACAAACGAGAAGGAATAGAGACGAAGAAGAAGAAGAAAGACAGACATCGGGCATCACAGCTGCTCTAGCCACAGGCAGCGAAGAGATTGTTGCGGGTGTAATAACGTGGAGGGGGGGGGGGGTATGGAAATGTGTGTATGCGAAGCTTATCAATGTTTCCTAGTTCTCCCTGCTCTGTTAGTAGTTGTTGAGATCCTACACAAATCAAGAACACAATGCGTTCTTTATACCTGGCATGAGAAACCGCTGAAAGTTCTTTTCGCAGAACAACCGGCCCATTTCTTCTAGTGGTAGATTTCATTATATGGTATGTATTATTAGGCTCAGTTATTGCTTGCATCGAAAGTCGAATGATAAAGAGAATAATTCATTTGGAGCCGTCATTCGCCATCGACAGCTCTTATTGTCCGGTTTTCGCAGGCACTGCTACTGAGGGATGCCCGAAGATTTGTATTCCTGTGATAAAATGTTTCAGATTTGACCAAAAGTAACTGCAGAAATGGAATCCCAGCAAGGCAAATTGAGCATTATAAAGCCATGTTATTAATTTAAACATATCGGTGGTTTCCAGAAGACGGTGAATCGTAATGGCAGCTTGGTTCAGAAAGCCACAGAAGAATTTTTATCGAAACTAGTATATGACTGAATACTTCTAATGCATTATATATTATTAGAGACAGAGTGACGATAGACATTTGAATGGGATACTGGATTATAGTAAGTATTCGAAATAGCTAGACAATTTTGAGTGGGTGAAAGGATTCTGAGCAAGGTTGTTCTTGAGATATGGCTCAGACAATGATTTTTCTTTTTTCAGCTGTAGTTCAGTACTACAAGCCATCGACAGGTCTTTGAAGCTGAGGAGGTTGAACTTCTTCCCCACCAACGAAGAACCATTTGTTGCACTAGGAAAAGGGATCATTCTCACTGCGAGACAAGAGGGAGTCATATACTATGTCCAGTAGATTTTGCCTAGTCACGGACAACTGGACTCTATACTGGTAGAAATATTGGGGCAGTTATTGAACCAGCAAGAATTACTCCTGCCCAAACAGCTACCAGTTATAAGAAACACACTGTGATCCATATTTGTGTAGGAACTGTAACAGCTGCTACCAGTGCATGGAGAACTGGGAAACATTGATATACCTTACAAGCAAACATGGACGAATGGAAGAAAGAACTCCCATATATACCGATCCTTTAACAGAACTCCATACTCTGGATGAAACGCGGTTGTGGCTACAGCAAGGAACGTTTCGATTAAAACGTTACCAAGAGAGTGTTGGATGTCGAATAACTGAAGAATCGTCAGATGGCAGCCTCAAGCTTATGTGAAAACAAAGTAACTCAATGAATTAGACACAAGAATGACTTATAAGGCAGTTCCCGCTGGTATTATCATTGATTGGATGATCTCAACTATAAGAGTCTCCCGCAATTTTAGTATCTGAGAATCAATTCGCGGTAATGGCTGAGAAGCCATTACAGAAAGAGAACAACAAACTGGTATCTGGGAAGCTGTCTCACTATAATATTGTTAGAAAAAAAACAGAATAGCCGGTATATTTCACGTTATTCTTCGTATGTTGGAGGTGGCTTTTTTTCTTTACTGAAAATAATGCTTACACAAAGAGAGAATTTTAACCAACATATCCCATAGTATCACTTAGCCTTTGTACAAGATGTTCGTGGTCTAACACTTCCCATTTTCGCCAGTGCTGTTCGTTTCAAACTAATAAATAAAATTACTTTGATTACCGGATGTATTGCGTAATAGACAGGCTGTTTACAATTTTGATTTTGCATCTCATGCCACGATAAAACAACAAAAATTAAGCAGTTAATGCTGTAATTCCTGTAGCTGTCCGTTGCGTTTAGAAGATTTTTCATTAATATTTCATCGATATTGTAAACAGTTTTAAAAAAGGTTGAACTTACACAGTGCCACAAAATTAAAGGATCACTTTTCGCAACCCAATAACTATCTCCCATTACGTTCCAAACTTTGAAACCTGGTTCAAAGGTGCCTACAACCTTCCTTCGTAATGTCGCAAACGCGTAGCGCCCTGGGAAGTGTCCCCGATGCCGAAACAAGTCCGGAGCTCAGAATTTTCTGACTTTAAGGTGGGTTAATAATTTTTTATTAATATTATTTTTGTGACGCCCCTGCGATGTAAATTAGCGATACACCGTGCTAAAATCACACGTAGTCGAGGAAAATCTTACATGCACACCGCCGTTTAGAATCGACATGAAAAGACATCGGGAATCCGCTTGAAGGGCGCTATTGAAACCATTGCTTCTCCGGGGTGTTAACTAAGACACATTTAGCAGCTAAAAGCTACAGTTGACTGTGGAGTAAGGAGCGGCACTAGGTTCTTAACAACTTTATTGCCACTGCATACTTACACCGAATGAATGTACTCTTCTCTAAAGACATAGTGGATTACAATCTTTGAGAAACTTCGCCATTGCAGACTCGCACCCGATGAAAGTACCCTTTTCTAAGAACATCGTTGACTACAACCCCTTCGGAGCGTATCACGCTCTGACGTGCGAGGTCTGTTCAAAAATTTCCAAAACATTGGAATGTTAGAGCGCCTGTGTTTGACGTGTAACTGCCGGACGTTTCATTATTGTTTGTTGTTGTTTAGTGCTGTGTTGAATAGAACGTTGTGTTCCACAGTTTGCCAATTTCATGATGGAAGAGTTAGAGGAGAAATGCGTCTGCATTAAATTTTGCTTAGAACTGAAGAAAATTCTTACAGAGACAAACCAAATCATGCAAAAAGCCTACAGTGATGATTGCTTAAGCCGTACTCGATGATGCAGTGATTCATGTCAGATGGAAGTTAAACATGACATCCTTTGACATCTACCGGCGATGCTCATGTCAGGAATGCAAACGAAATTGTGCTTGCCAGCCAAAGACTGATTATCGAGGAGATTGTAGAAGAATGTATTATTTCAGTTGGATCATGTCATGAAATCATGACACAGCATGTTCGAATGTGTTATGTTGCCGCCAAGTTCGTCCCGCGACTCGTGAATCAAGAACAGAAAGAACATCACCTTGCAACCTGTGAAGAGCCTTTGGATCACGCAAATGTAAACATGTTCTCTCGCCAGACTTAGCGACTGCGGATTATTTTATTTTAATTTCCACAGTTGAAAACACAGTTGAAATAAAAGATTTTCAACGGCAGGCGAGATAAAAAATAAATAAATAAATAAATAAATCAGATGACGCTTGGCACGATCCAGCAAAGTGGACCGTGGAAGTGCAAATGGCGTTGAGAGCGATGTATCAATTGTGGAGGAGACATGTCGAAGGTAGCCATGCACTATAAGGAAAAGGCAACTGTAGAAAAATTTTACGAACAAAGTTCCGGATTTATTTTAACAGACCTCGCACAGTACGAGCTACTGGGATCATGCAAAGCCATTTAAGGAAATTGAAATGTGATTCAAAGCATGAGGACGGTGGTTCAAATCGACCTCCAGCAATTCAGATTTATGTTTTGCATGATTTCCGTAAATCACTCCAGACAAATGCCTGGATGATTCGTTTGAAAGACCACGGCCGATTTTCTTTCCCATCCTTTCCCAAACAATATGAGCATGAGCTCCATTCCTAATGGCCACGCTGTCGACGGACGTTAAATCCTAAGCTTCCTTCCTTTGAAGCAGGAAAAGTTGTTTATGATTGAAACTTCATGGCAGATTAAAATTGTGTGCCGGGACCGTGATTCGAAACCGGGACGTTCGTCTTACGCGGGCAAGCGTTCTACCGACTGAGCTATTCCGGCATGCTTCACGGCCCGTTCTCACAACTTTACTTCTGCCAGTACCTCGCCTTCTACTTTCCAAACTTCACAGAATTTATCATGCGAAACGTGAAGAACTAGCACTCCGGGAAGAAATGATATGGTAGAGACATGGCTCAGCCACAGCCTAAGGGATGTTTCCAGAAAGAAACTTCCACTCTGCTGCGGAATGTGCGCTGATATGACACTTCCTGGCAGATTAAAATTGTGTGCCGGAACCGGGATTCGAACCTGGGACCTTTGCCTTTCGCGGGCAAGTTCTCGACCGACTGAACTATCCCGACACGCTTCACGGTCTATCATCACAACCTTAATTCTACCAGTACCTCGCCTCCTACTTTCCAAACTTGTTTATGATTGTTTAACCCTCCAGTTTCACGCACTCCTCTGGAGGCGATGACAGAGGGGTGCACTATTGACAAATGCATAAATTAAACTGCCAAGATTCCCCATAAGAACCCCTCTCCCCACTTCAGTAACAACTTTGCTACCACAGACACCGCTCTTGGGCTCTTTACAAACCAACCTGTAAGCGGAAGTCGACGCCCTTTCAGCTGTGCTGCTGCTATGGCGCCTGAGAGAATGCAACCCTGTCGACGTCCCATGCAGTTTGCTTGTCTGCAAGCAGGCGCTTGTGAAGATACAGAGCGCCATTCAGCTTAAGGGGGTGTCTAAATTACTGAACTCAACAAGAGAAACATTGGGGACACTCACTCTGACTCTGAACTGGAAAGGCGTTGGGGTCTTAGAGGGATTCTTTGCTGTTTTATTCCAAAATGTGTCTCTGTTGCACCCTCTCGTTGTTACCTCATAGAAGGGCGCGAAACCCGGGAGTTGGATGGGGATTAAAAACAATTTCCTGCTTCAAATCACGTTAAAATTTCCTCATATGGCTTTGTGCGGTCCCTTACTGTACACCAGAACAAAAATTGCGGTCGTGCTACACTCCAAGCGGGTGTGATCATATTGGGGTCGTACTGCAGATGTAAGAGGAGTGTTCATCCGGTATGTGTTCAAAGGTTGTCAAGAACGTGCTTATATCTGCTGTGCTGCGATCTATCGGTTTCCGCTGCCAAATGTGTCTCAGTCAACGCTCTGAGGAGAGGGGTGGTTTCTTTGTCGCCCTTAGTGTCGCTACTTAGCGGAGAACTATTTGCAATATTTTCCCCGGCTTAAGAAAAACTCGACGTTTCAATGCAAGGCGTCGTGGTTCTGACACACAGGGTGTTTCACTAAATGTGTTTGCCTCTGTAACTTATAAAATAATAGGTGATGGGAAATTTTAATGCGGTAGGTCAACACAAGAAATGTTACCCTTTCTGCGGAGCTATGAACATAGTTTATTGTATCATAAGAGTTACAGCGCAAACATATATTTTTTTTTAAATGGAACAATAGTTTTTCTATCGTGCATTGGATTTGCTGCAACCACCTGCGTCCAAATCAATTTAAACTACGTTCCTATCACTGTTAATTTGGGAGCTACAACCCTTCAAAGTTTAAGGGGCAGATACCACACCCTGTCCATAATACATGGCTGTGTTGTGGGTGATGGATGTTATGGCGGTGGGAAGTTGATTTACATGAGATGTTCAATTGTGTGTCCATGTTCTTCAATGCATAACGCAATGCGCCGGGGAAAGGATCTGCGGACGAGATGTAACATCTCCGGTGTGACGGAGCGACATGCGTCCTCGATGCGCCGTTTCAGATCATCTGGGGATGTGGGCTCAGTGACATAAACACGATCCTTTAGATATCCCCACAAAAATCAATCTAATGGTGTTAAATCGGGCGACCTTGCGGGCCATGAATGAGGACCATGGCGCCCCAACCATCTTCCTGCAAACCTGTTATTTAGTTCTTCCACAACAGCACGCGCAGAATGGACTAGGTGACCATCGTGCTGCATCCACATATGGACTCTCGTGTGTAGACACACATGTTCAAGGAGACCACGCAAACTGTCGGCTATAAAAGCGCGATATAACTCACCTGTCAGTGTACCTGGGAAGTACTGTGGACCGATGATTTTATCCCCAAGGATTCCACACCACACGTTAATAGATCACCTACGTTGACGGTCGACAAGTACCCACCGAGAATTGTCTGCGAACCAGTAGTGTATGTTATGGCGATTCACTGCACCATAATTTGTGAACGTAAACTCATCAGAGAACATAACACTTTGTAAAGACTCCAGCGTGAAATTACGCTTGGCCCACTCACAGAATATCACTCTTGCACGGAAATCGTTCCCATGCAGCTTCCGAGTTAGTGACAGGCGGTACGGGTGAAACCTATGGCCGTGTACTATAACGCCACACAGATGTGAGACTGACACGAGCGACTGCAGTAACGGCTCGTAAGCTGACATGAGGATCGTGGTGTAGTGCAGCTAAAACAAAAACCTCCGTCTCCTCACTTATTGCAGGTCGTCGTCTGTTACTGCAACGCATTACCAAGCTGCCTGTTTCCCGAAGTCGTTCGGCACGTAAGAACGTAATGGCTGCCGGGGCTCTTCGCCTCGGATATCTCACAGCATACGCCGTGGCTGCTTCAGTGGCATCGTGTCGGCACTCGCCGAGCATCAGCAACATGTCAACGTACTCGTTGTTCGTGTATGCCATCGTCATCCGATGTCAGTAACTGTGGTATATTGAGCCCCGGTTGTTTGTGTGGCTCCAACTGTCGGGTATACGGCCGTGTGCAGCGATAGTTGGCAGTCTAACAGGGCAACGAGGAAGCTTCTCGCTCCGTGACACCGGCGACGTTACAACTCGGCCGAACCACATTTAGAAGGCGCATTGCATTAAGCACAGCGTTTGTGGTATCTGCCCCTTAAACTTTGAAGGGTTGTAGCTCCCAAACTAACAGTGATAGGAATATAGTTTAAATTGATTTGGACGCAGCTGGTTTCAACAAATCCAATGCACGATAGAAAAAAACTATTGTTCCATTAAAAAAATTATATCTTTGTGCTGTAACTCTTTGGAAAATGTTACAATAAACTATGTTCATAGCTCCGCAGAAAGTGTAATATTTTTGGTGTTGACCTACCGCATTAAAATTTCCCGTCCCCTATTATTTTATAAGTTATATAGGCAAACACACTTAGTGGAACACCCTGTATATCGCAGAAGCATCAAAAGAAGGAGTTAATGTGCGTAACAACCTTTCTATCTTTTGACAAGTCGACATTAGCATTTACAGAATGGTCATGAAATTTTTTGCCAATGTGACATCGTTATCCTAAACTCCCGGTTCACATTCTGAGCTTTTGCCTTGTTCTGCAAGTCTCGACGCGTTGCTGTTTGTAGCGTCACTGAACCCACGGGTGATGTTGCAGGATGTCACGGTTTTGCACAGCTACAATAGAAGATTGTAGGCACCTTTGAGCCAAATAAAAAACTTCTGCGTCACAACGGAGGTAATTATGGGGTTTCGAAAATCTTTAATTTGTGCGATATTCAGATCGGAACCCCTTGTAAGACAGAAAAATAAACTGAACGAAGTATATATGTTATCGACAATGTGTGAAATTCCGGTATTCTAAAGAATGCCTAGGTAATGTATAGAATGACTGATGGCTTTAGGCACCCTAAGGTAAAGCAGTCAACAATCCGAAGATTGGTATGAACACCACAGTGCTTTACTAGGCATGGTCCTGTTTAGAGTTTGTGTATCGTTGCCTTCCTCAGACTTTCGAACTAACTGTCCCATTCACTTATAGAGGAACGTACAGCTTAACGTGGATTCCGAACCACGATTCTACTCGATATTTTTAACATCAGCAACATTGCCAGAGGTGAAAGAAGTGGAAAGTGACAGGTAAAAATCCTGGGACCTAGTGGGGGATTCATAATTTGGCGCTATGTCACTGTCCAACCAAACCACTCTATGAAACTTAATAGTTTGTGGAAATATTTCAGACTTTTCCTAGACGTTTTATATAATTTCTAGCTATTATATTGAATGAACAGAACCATTTACGCCATGTGTTGAAAGTGCCCAGGGTGAGAAGCCTTTATTAATTAGTACACATACAAAACTGTAAGAACAAAAAACTACGAAATAAAGCAGAGGATATTCTTACTGGAAAACAGTGAAACCTGACCTAAGACTGAAGTACTTGTTACAGTAAGTACTAACTTTTATTCTTCATAAAGGTAAAAAAAAAACTTAGCATTTTTAAATTTGTATATACATTTCAGGACTTAAAGAAGAATGTAAACAGAATATTGTTACCGGTAAAACACAAAGCAGAACTGACATGTCCTACTCGTGGCAGCAGAGAAGGCTAGAGTGACATTTTGAACTGCACTTAATTTTCTTCTTCACACAAAGACATCTCAAATTTTGGCACTTCATGTTTCACATACACCTGACGAATTCTTGGCCCTTCCTATGGCTTGAGAGATAGTTACAGGCTGAAAGGAATTCTCATGGTAAGGAACGTATATATTTCTCATTAAATTCTTTGGACATAGGGTGAATTGTAAACTTCCGTAGAGTTGCTATAAGTTTCATTTCACAGTCCCAAGTTGGTAAAAGCTTCCGTCACGTTCATAACAACTGCCGATAAATTGCAGGACACTCTCCGCAGTTTGTCGAATTCGGGAATCTGTACTCGCGCAGTGACACCCAAAGGCAAAGGACAATTAAAAAGGTTTTTTTTTTTCTTTTTGTATTACGTACTTTGCCAGCAGACAATATGGCCAAGTATCCCAATGCATAGGAAAAGTATGAATTATCAATCATTTCATACTTTAACGTTCCGTTTTAGGGATTCTATACATTACCTAGGCATTCTATATAGAATTCTGGATTTCACACACTGCCGGTAACAAGCTTCAAATAATCACAACTTTTTGGGGAAAAAGGGAGAGATGGAAGATTTTTCCAAGAGAAAGAGTAACTTCGCAACGCGTGGGTTCATGACAGCCCTTTATACAAGCATTATTTTGTTCTGTATTGATTGGTGTTGTTGGTTCATGTCCTCATGAAGTATATTGTACCAGATAATGCCCAACTGGTGCGTTAGAATGTCAGAATACCAAGCTGTTTGGGGGACACTGCCCATAGTACTCCAAACGTTTTCAATTGGGGAGAAATGCGGCGAATACAAGCAATGTAAATCCTGCCGTGTGCGGGCTGGCGTTATCTAGCTGAAACATAAGTCTGGCTTGAGTTCTATGAAATGAAACGCCACCCCCAGACAACCACTCTTGGTTGTAAGGTCTCATGTCTCGTGGCGTGGAACAGTCAGGATGGCATCCTCCGCTATAGGCGGCGTCTTCGCTGGTCATCGGGACTCATCACTGAAGACAATTCTTCTCCAGTGAACGAGATTCCAGACCTAATGTGCCTGACAGTCGCCGCAAGGAGTCGAGTAAGGTCAGTCCCCTTTCTGGCAACCTCCTATTACTGGTCCTTGCGGTGACTGATGTACCAGTTGCACACCGCATTGATAATACTGATGAATCCAGAGCCCTGAGTTTCTCTCTGGCGATTGTTCGGTCCTCACATTCTGGCTCTCTAGATCGAATAGTTGGATCGCTCCTATTCAAATTCCGAGCGTTTCACCGGTTACTCCAAACGGCTTCTTTAAGTCTGACTAATCGTCCTCCCACAAATGCTGACATCTGCATATTCAGGGTGTTTCAGGAGGAATAGTAAATATTTTAGCAGCTGATAGCATAGACGAATTGCAATAAAAATGCCATAAGTGTCCCATTTTTATTGAGTACTGAGATACAGCTGTTAGTATGTCACCCAAACCAATAAAACGCAAAGGCAAACAAGGACGTTCCAAGTTGATTTCCAGAAATTGCACAAGCAACTCCAATGCACTTTTGGCTTCTCTTGATAACATCATGTGTTGCTTTTCTGAGGTCGTCTTTGCGTCGTTTTATGACGGCTTCACTATTTATAATCAGAACTATCAAATCAGCTCTTGTGTTTGATTCTTTTCGGCTTTTAACCATCCCCACAAGCAACAACCCAAATGGGTAAGGCCTGGACAACTCAGTGGCCAAGAAACATGCCTATATCTACAGATCCCTCTTCAGAGGAATGTTAGATTTCGATAGCGTGTCACTTGACGACTACAATGCGCAAGAGCTTCTTCATGATGGAAGAACATATGCATTCTTGTAGCAAAAGGGATCTCTTCCAAAGCTGTTGAACGCTCAATTCCTAGAACGTGTACCTGGCGGGGTCTTGCAAGACGAATTGGTAACACTACAGACCAAATCAACTGATTGTCTATCGAACTACACAACACCTTGACGCCGGCCGCGGTTGCCGAGGTGACTGAGGCGCTCCAGTCACAGTCTGCACGGCCACTGCGGTCGGGATTTCGAGTCCCCCCTCGACAATGGATGTTTGTGCCGTCCTTAGTATTAGCTAGTTCATAAGTGGTTTGTAAGTTTGGGGACTGATGACCCAGTAGTTAAGTCCCATAAAACACACACATACATTGACGGAGAAACGGTCTTCAAAATGTGTCTCCGCAATGGGATGTGGGTTTTTTCGGACCACTCATGTGAATTATGAGTGATGCAGTCACAAGTGAAAGTCGCTTCATCAGTGAAGAGTAACTATGGGATTACTTGTCAGTTTTAGAGTATCCAACGAAAATTTTCAATCGTCGATTCACCTCCGGCTAGAAGGCGGTGAATGAGCTGTAAATGATACGGACGTAACCCGTGCTTACGTAATGTAATACTCGCCTTAATCTTGTGCAAGGGCTGTTTGATAAGTCTGGTAAAAATAGAATAAAAATTGTTTTAAACGGAAAACTCACTTTATTTCTCGACATAGTCTCCTTGCAAGGCTGTACACTTGGTCCAGCGAGTTTCCAATTTTTTCAACCCATCAGCAAAGTAGGCTTTGTCAAACTGCCGGCCGCGGTGGCCGAGGGGACTGAGGCGCGCCAGTCACGGTCTGCACGGCCACTACGGTCGGGGGTTCGAATCCCCCCTCGGGCATGGATATTTGTGCCGTCCTTAGTTGTAAGTAGTTTGTAAGTTTAGGGACTGATGACCCCGTAGTTAAGTCCCATAAGCTATACAAACATTTGAACATTTTGTCAAACTCTTCAAAATTGTCGCAGCGGCGGACACTTCCTCATTTGATGAAAATTTCTTCCCGCCGAGTCAAATTTTCAATTTCGGTCATAAGAAGTCATTCGGAGCCAAGTCTGGTGAGGAACCAATTGTAAGTCGTGCACTTTTGCCATTGCCATAGCTGCTGTGTGGACTGGAGCATTGTCGTGATGAAACAGCACTTTCTTCCGTGCCAATCCTGGACGTTTTTCAATTAGTTCCTGTTCAAACGATGCAGCAGAGCAGCGAAATAGGGCCATCATGGATCTGCCTTTATTTATTTATTTCAAATAATCTGCCAGGATTATACCCTGGGAATCCCAAAAGACAGTGCTCATCACCTTTCCAGCGGACAACAGTCTTCGCCTTCTGTTGTGCACTCTCCCCACTCTTCGTCCATTGTCTGGACTGTTGTTTGGTCTCTGGAGTATAATGGTGGATCCAAGTTTCACCCACAATTATGAATCTGCGCAAGGCCACTACGGTCGGGGGTTCGAATCTCCCCTCGGACATGGATATTTGTGTCGTCCTTAGGATTAACTAGTTCATAAGTAGTTTGTAAGTTTAGGGACTGATGACCCCGTAGTTAAGTCCCATAAGCTATACAAACATTTGTAAACATTTGCAATATGACTGCTGGGAACTGTTACAGTGCCGCGCAGTCTATTGAACACACGAGTATACACTCTTGAATCTGGTATTCTGTGTTTAGGGAAGAATGTGCCGTATTTTGTACAAGCAGCAGCAGTAGCGTTGCCATTACAAAACCCCTGCACAAATGGCATACTCGACATGTGGCAATACCTGCGGCGCCGGCCGCGGTAGCCGAGGGGACTGCGGTGCGCCAGTCACAGTCTGCACGGCCGCTACAGTCGGGGGTTCGAATCCCCCCTCGGGCATGGATATTTCATAAGTAGTTTGTAAGTTTAGGGACTGATGACCCCGCAGTTAAGTCACATAATCTTAACAGACACTTGAACATTTGAAATACCTGCGGCGTGTTCACACGCTACAGCGCAATAGACTTAGCCATCAGGTCCCAATGAAAATGTCAATGTAAATGAAGCATGACTCCACAAGTTGAACATCATCACTCTACTGCTGACATTCGATAAACTTACCGGTATAGCAATACTAAAAAATACACTGAACTCAGCAGTATCTCTCTACTGAATAAGAATTGGACACAAGTTATATGACATCTTTATAGCAATTCGTCTGTACTACAAACTCCTACAATATATACTCCTCCTCCTGAAACACACTGTAATGTTCTCGCGCCATCCTGCGACCCGAAGCTACTGCCAGAGTACGCGGAATTAAATTCGCTAACACTTCAGGCTCTGGTATCGACGTATCTCCTGTTTACTATCCTTGATACCTGAGCGATGAATTTGTGCTGCCAACATCACACTTTTATTCAACGGCCACCAAAAGTTCAATGCGAGGTTTCACGTATTTACACATGACGCGTTTCGCCTCTTCTGGGTATCATCAGAAGGGGAAATTTACAAACTTGTTTAAAAGACAGGAGTTGAGTAAAAATGTGAAAAATTTTCCCTACGCAAGGTATACTAGAAATATGGAATGTGCAGACTGATAAAACTACAGGCCACGTGACTACATTCATGTTTTGGCGTGGGAGGGGGTGAAGGTTGAACTAATAAAATATCGCTGAAAAGCTTGGTTTAATGAGTAGCAGTTGCCACATCGATTTTAAAGGTTCTATTTTACTTGAATATAATAATTTAACGGCCTGCTACCTCAGTAGTACGTAGTTTTATTCGTTAAACGATCCTAAACCTATTTTATCTCCTCCCCCCTCCCCGCCAAAGCGTGAATGTGGTAATGTGGCCTGCAGTTTTATCAGACCACACCTTCCCTATTTCTTGCTTAGGGAATATTTTATTTACGTTTAACTCCTGTCTTTTAAACAATTTTGTAAATTTCCCCTTAATCGGCTGGTGATGCGCAGAAGAGGCGAAACGCGTCATGTGTAAATAAGTGTAACATCGCTTTTGATGCAGCCAAGACTGTTTTTTACCAAAATATTTATTACGGTTGCTGTGCCAGCCCCACAGAAATATGGAGTGGAGTGATTTCTGTCGAAAGTTCACTGTTTCGCCTTTTCGGTCGATAACTGTATGAATACTATCAATTTGCACTACTCCTTCGTCTTTCTTCTTCTCTTGGAGTATTTTTTAAAAGCACTGAATCTGTGGATATGACCATAAATGAACATAGTAGTTAACATAAATTTAATTGTACATTAATGGCTATAAATCTTTTAATAGACATTTCTGTAAAAAATTTTGTTTTTATTGCTTTATAATTATATATTTTCCATGTTTTGTTTAATAAATTTATTTATTACAGTGAAGTATGCAAAGCTTTAAACAAGACAAGAGGATTGTATCGTCGTTGGCTTGAGCTACATGATGATCCAGGTAATAGTGTATCAAAAGATGAATTGGAATGGACGACAACAGAACTACGAAATGCGCTTCGAAGCATTGAATGGGATCTAGAAGATTTGGAAGACACAATTGATATCCTTTTTGAGCGACTTCCGTTTTCTTTAGCAGAGTGGAATAGTTTCAGAATGCAGCCTTCACTTTTTTATGATTATTTTTGTTGTTGGGGGACTTACTGATGTTCGTACTGCCATTAGTGTCAGATCCATAGTATATTAGTAGACCTTTAGAACTAAACGTCGAAATATAAATTTCTCGCGGCTGGCAGTATGCCACATTCTTTTGTCAGCAACTATAAAGCCGTGTTTTCTTTCATTTATCTTAGCTGATTATAGAATATTTAAACAGAAGAATAACGGCATCTGAAATGATGTGTAGACAATGGTCGTGAACGAAATGGACGTTATTTTAAGTCTTCCAAAATTTGACATCTTTATACGGTCTGTCTATTCTGTAAACTGCTACTAGTTTATCCTTAGTTTCTAATCACAGCGCTTGTGGAATTGGATGAGAGAAATGGAACACAAAGACGACTTTTGTTGCATAATGCCATCATGTCAATACTAGAAGACTGACAGTACGTAGATACAGGAATGTAAATATTTAGATTTGTGTGTGTGTGTGTGTGTGTGTGTGTGTGTGTGTGTGAGAGAGAGAGAGAGAGAGAGAGAGAGAGAGAGAGGGGGGGGGGGGGGGGAAGGCGAAATTGATCACCCAGTTTGAGAATGCCTCGTTCTAACCCTTCTCTCGTATGATTTCCGAGCGGACGGAAGTTAAAACAAAAAATTGTAGTAAGGAGTGTAGAACAAAGTGGTGAGGAAAAGGACGATCCGATGGAGAGCATCTTACATGTAATTGTTTTTAAAAGCCCCGCTTGCTTTTAACGCTTTCTTTCTTTAATCTTTAATGAGCGCGAGACATAATGTAGCAGTTAACGATCCATACTGCAGAAAGGCCGTTCTTGCCCAAGTTTTTCATCCATTCTGTCTTACGTGTAGGTTGTTTGGAAGTGTTCGGCGTAAACTTTTTAAGAGCTGGAAAGTGCTGTGTAAATTTGTTATGAGGTGGCTCCATTTTCACCGCACGATTATATGAATATACTGTAATATAAATTTTAGTTCCACAATTGATTTACAGTACATTAAAGATACTTTAGAGTATGTTATAGGTTGAAATCAATTACGTAATAAAAGTGGATCTTATATTTCTATAATCTTCTATCAGAATGTTCGCATTTCACAAATATATGTAGACAGTGAGAACTGTATATTGTATTAAGTAGTTCTTGAACTTAATCCATACTATATAATATGTCTGTTTCGCTTTCACGACTAAACCGCTTAACCTATCTTGATGAAATTTGGTATGGAGATATATTGAACGCTTAAGAAGAACATAGGCTACTTTAAAAAGTGCGTATTTCAATATTTTTGTTCATTTTAAGTAGGCTATATAACTCGAAATATGAAACAGCTGAACAGCGACGTTTCTCTTACAGCTTATGAGACGCTTGAAGACTCATTGGAAAAGCTGTTTATTCTTTGACTTTTGAATTAATGAAATACTTTCAGCTGTTGATATTGTGTACGTAATATGATTCAACATAATGAATACAATTCTTACTGAAGACGTCATATTCTTCAAACCGCTGAACCCATTTCGATAACATTTGAATCGTGCATAATTTACACGTTGCATAACGTATAACTTCTTCAGTCAGCGTTTTAGTCACGACGTAACAAACAGTTTCTTTTCGTACTTAATAAAAAAAATTATCTCGATAAAGGACAGTAGGAACCTAATTACCGTCATTCTACACACGATTTATATTTAAACCATTTATTCTGATGATCCTGGTCATAACTTAAGAATAAATATGCGGTATTATTGTATGACACGTATGCATGGACATCAAGGCGAGCGACGCTGCGGGTAAAAGTTATCATATTAAATATATTATCTCCTTCTCAGTTGCTCCTCTTAACCATTCAGTTCCATTATAGTTGCAGAAGCACTGAGATTAGGTATGTGTATATAAGAGTGAAAAATGCTCTTATCAGCACAATCAAGGTGAATATGTCCTGGCCAGAGATAGCAGAAATAGCTACATAATTGTTTGACATCTTCAATTAATTTAATTAGATGTAGTGATATATTCGCGATTTTTAAATAATTAATCGTTATTTCCAGCCCTGTAAGCTCTTGAGAGTGGGCAGAGGGGAGTGCTACGATTGTAATAGCAAGTGTTCCTGAGCAAGAATGGATGCATCCTTATCAAAAATGTTCAAATGTTTGTAAATCTATCGGATCAAACTGCGTGGTCATCAGTCCGTAGCTTTCAAACTACTTAAACCTAGGTAAACTAACCTATTGACAACACACGCACACCCATGCCCCGGGAGGACTCGAACCTCCACGGCGAGCAACCGCGCGCTCCGCAGCGAGACGCTTTAGACCGCTCGGCTACTCCACCGCACCGCCTCGTTATTCTCAAAGGCATTTTTGTGTGGTATTGCGTGACATGAGAAATACCACATTGGGTGATATGGTGCCATTTGTCATACAATATGTCATTACATGTTACTTGATATGATTCCTAATATTACATGAAATGGTATATCCTATGATGCATGATGTAAAATGGTACACGGTATGTGAATAATATTAAGACTGAAGCAGCCACAGAAGCACTTGGTCAAAGTAAGAAAACAAACTAGAAAAGGCGTCTGAGAAGAAGGAAAACGGAAATCAAAGAAGCCATCAAAGAAAAACAAGCAGCTTATCTGAAGTTTCTCCAAATAAAAACATCAGAGAGCTGGGAAGAATACAAATTAAAAAGGAATGCTGGAAAACAAATAGTACCTAAAGTGCACCAAGAATCATGGGATAAGAGAAAACTTTAGGCAACACCACCTTAGAATGTCAGAGCACAGAATACCACAGAAGCTCCTGAAATACAAACCGAATGGTGAAAGAGGTATTGGAAGACCACGGAAAGATGGGAATGATTGTGATTTGAAGACAGGCAACAGCCTAATCCTTGAAATGAGGAAGAAGAAGAAAATTCAAATGTTTGTAGAGCTTATGGGACTTAACTACGGAGTCGTCAGTCCCTAAACGTACAAACTACTTATGAAATAGGTAACACTAAGGATGGTACAAATATCCATGCCCGAGGGGGGATTCGAACCCCCCGTCAGAAGAAGAGGAGGAGGAAGAAGAAGAAGAAGAAGAAGAAGATGATGATGATGACGACATTGAGTGATATTGATATAAAACCAAGCCGGACGAGCGGTCTGCGGAGTGCCAGTCACGGTCTGCACGGCCGCTGCTGTCGGGGGTCGAATCCCCCTCTGGCATGGTTGTTTGTGACGTCTTTAGTATAAGATAGTTCATAAGTAGTTTGTAAGTTTAGGGACTGATGACCCCGCAGTTAAGTCCCTTAAGCTTGACAAACCTTTGAACACACAAAACTAAACTCCATTGCACACAGGCCTCGAGGGCCCAACGGGTACCGACCGGCCGCCATGTCATCCTCCGCCCGAAGGCGTCACCGGATGAGGTATGGAGGGGGACGTGGTCAGCGCCCCGCACTCCCGGCTTGTGCGTCGGCTTGACAGACCGGTGCCGCTTCTTCTCAATCAAGTAGCTCCTCAGTTGGCCTCACAACGACTGAATGCATCCCACTTGCCAACAGCACTCTGCAGACCCAGAAGGTGACCCACCCAAGTGCTAGCCAAGTCCGACAGGGCTTAACTTCAGTGATCTAACGGGACCGGTGTCGCCACTGCGGCAGCAAAATATGACATGTCGTGTGCGGCATCTCAATGTCGTGTCACACCACAACAATGACACCACATTACAGATTCGAATCCTCTGTAGGGCCTGTGTGTGTTTGTAGTTCTTAGCATATGGTAAAGTTGTATCCTTCCAACTTTCCTGCACTGAACACACAGGATCACTTATATACTTCCGAAGAAGGACACCAAGTGGTCGAATCCGGTCAGAAGTAAAATATTTCAACTGAACAAATGGTCGCTGGTTATCATCATTATGAACACAATGAGGCGCTACCCTCAGGCTGTCTTTAAAGTTCTTTCCAGGAGAGGTTCTCCTAGTAAAATCTACAGTCTGTAGATACAACGAAAGTGACTGTTAGCTTTCAATAGCTGCTCAATAGGTTAATTCTAGCAGGACAAAATTGAGTTTGTCATCCACGGGTAAAGTGGCCTTACCGATTTCATAACATTCGCTGCAGATAAATGCCTTAAGTGGGCCGCAGCGGAATAGCCGTGCGCACTGAGGCGCCGTGCTGCGGTGCGCGCGGCTGTTCGCCGTCGGAGGATCCGGCATTGGTGTATGTGTTGTTCTTAGGTTACTTTAACTTAGTATAAGTAGTTTATAAGCTAGGGATTAATAACCAAGCAGTTAAGTCCCACAGATTTACAAACATTTGGACATTTGAATCTTCAGTGACAACTGGACTCGTATGAAGGAGTAAGCTTTCCAAAGTTTCTCAAAATAAACCAGGAGGAAGAGCTAAAGACAGACCTGTGTGGGACCTACTTTCTCCACGAAAGACAGCCTGCTCACAGAACGGCCAAAATAGAAGCATTATTTGAGGGTATACGAGTTGACACACTTCCGCATTCACCTCAAACCAAAGTCTCGAGATCCACGTCATTTCTCCCAGCATTCTACATTATCCAGAGGATCCATTCATCATCGAATTGAGAAGTATGGTGTCTACTTATGAATCAGGCTGTAATATAAGCACTTTTTACCCTGCTGGTAGACCAAAGATGCTTCTTTGAGAATAAATTATTTCTGCAGGTCTGTTTTGAGCCGTGCGGGAGTAGCCGAGCGGTCTGGTGCGCCACGTTGCGGATCACGCGGCCTCCTGCATTGGGGGTTCGAATCCTCCCTCAGTCATGGATGTGTGAGTTGTCCTTAGGTTAGTTTAACTTAGTTTAAGTAGTTTTTAAGTCTAGGGACTGATGACCAACGTAGTTAAGTCCCAAAGAATTACAAACATTTGAACATTTACCTGTTTTTGCGCGATTGCCATATTCAGGTTGTATCTTGATATCCGTGTAACATCGTTAAAATCGTTGCCTCGGATATCGCAACAACGTGATATAACCTGACGATGCCAGTCGCACAGAAAAAGGCCTGTAGTAACACATAATTTACTCACAAAGCAGAGTCTCGTGTCTACAGCATAATTTAACAATATACTTGTATGCAATGTGACGCGGCGAGCCCACATGAGTACAAAAAGTTGACATTTTTGAATACTCTGGACAAAGAGCCATAACGTGTTTCTTCACTAAGTGGTTTAAAATGGTTTGTTTACTAGATATTATTTTCAGAGTAGTTAGAGAAGCTGTGAGCGCAATTATTTGACACCAGACAATAAAATTTCTTTCTCAGAACTTTGAATGACGCTCGCGTTAATCAAGGGAAATCTAACATATTTCTATTTTATATTTCCGACATAACGCCTGTTAGTTATTATTTTTGTGTTTGCGATGCTATTTCATTTCATAGGAAGCTTTTCTAGATTGGGAACTTAGATTTAGATACGAATGTTTAGGTTCTATTTGTATTCAGTACCGAAAAAAAACTCTCATTTTCGTCCAGTAGGAAACTAGTGCCAGAAATTCAGCGAAAAACGTGTTCTGATAAGAGGGTATCGAATATCTTGCGGATTCATCACCCACAGGCATTGAGAGGCTTGTCACGAAGACAATGCGACTAACGCTCTGTTTTATACCGAATTGAAATTTGTCATATAATACCCTTATCGTACAAACACATTATATGCATTTCTTTTCAATTTTTGTTTGTTTGCGTTTCTGAAGAGCAGCAGTGCTATGGTATAAGAAAAAATCCGTATCTGCAGAAACATATTGTTCAGTTATCACGTATAACAGTGATGAAATAGTTTCCTTTGGAAGAGACTAAAATACAATGCGACCAAGAATCAAGCCGTCACATTCACCAGGAAATGCACCCCCAACCTACCCCTCATCACCATAATAAACAGCTCCATTTCGTGGAGTAAGACGGGAAAATGCCTTGAGGTAACCCTAGACCAGAGATGAACTTTGCAGCCCCACATTAGGGACAAAGGAATAAGACAGTGGGTAGACTCCGTGCCTTGTACCCCATTCTCAACCCACAATCCAAACTACCTCCCCACCATGGCCTCACTATGTACATGTCACTGGTCAGGCCAGTGCTAGGATATGCAGTTGCGGTATGGGGCATTGCAGCACTTATTCACATAAAAAACATTCTGGAGGATTCAAAACAGGGCATTAAAAACAGCCGTACGCATCCAAAAAATGTTCAAATGTTTGTATAGCTTATGGGACTTGACTACGGGGTCATCAGTCCCTAAACTTACAAACTACTTACGAACTAGCTATTACTAAGGACGGCACAAATATCCATGCCCGAGGGGGGATTCGAACCCCCGACCGTAGTGGCCGTGCAGACCGTGACTAGCGCGCCTCAGTCCCCTCGGCCACCGCGGCCGTCCGTACGCCTCCCGCGTGAATACTCCACAGCTACACTACATGAGGACACAGGAGTACAAATACTGCACAACAGATTTAAAAAGCTGGCAAAATATTTATACTTCACAACAGAAAATTCACAAAACAAATTAATAAAAGCGCTGGGAAAACCAGTGCCTACGACACGTTGGCCTGGTATGCTGCGAAAGTAGATCAAAAACCCAGCCTCTCGACAGAAAAGGAAAGGGCCGTCCGACAACAAAATAACACAAAGGAAAAGCAGGAATAACTATCATAGTTCAACCTGCGCATCGACAAGTCTGCGAGGTTTACGGACAAAATGCTAGGAGTGATTCAGTGGTTAAAAGGTGGGTCAGACTGTTCAATGAAGAACGTGATCAAGTGCACGATCAAGGACGAAGTGGACGCCCATCTGTGGTTACTGATGAACTGGTTTACACAGTTGAAGAGAAGATTAAGCACAACCGTAAGTTTACACTTAGTGCCCTAGCTATGGAAGTTCCATAACGATCACTGATTCCTGAAAGTGTTACTGAAAAACCACGATGATACCCGACCTGACATGGTGAATGGGACCAAAGAACTCTTACGGGAATTTCACTGAGACGTGTTTGATCATCCTCCATACAGCCCGGACGTAGCTCCTAGCGACTTTCATCTCTTCTTACACCTAAAATTTGTCCTTAGTGCTCAACACTTAATTGATGATGACATGCTGAAAGAACATGTTACCACATGGTTGAATACACAGGCGGCAACCTTCTATGACCAACGCATACAAAAACTTGTGCCACGTTATGACAAGTGCCTACAAAATTTCGGAAGCTATGTAGAAAAGTAGTTTAACAGTTGTAGATTTTTGTACGATAAATATTTTCTTCTGTATCTTTGTGGACACACCTCCGGTATATATATAAAGACGAAGACGGCCAGTGATCGCTTTAGCGTAGGTGTACACCAGTCTCGATTTCTAACGGGAATCTGAGAAATGCCGCGAGTAATGATTATAGCGAGCAAGGAGGCGCTATGACAGTAGTGTGTGAATAAGTTGAGAATTTTGGGTCTGGCAGTAGGCGTGCTACTGTAGCTCGTCTAGGTGTGGTAACCACTGTGATCGATTAGCTTAGTGAACAGGCGTAACTGCCCAGTTATCAGGAGACCCGTGTGCGATTCCTGGACCGTCTTAAATTTTCAACATTCCCCACTGATGTAATTCAATGCGTCTGAAGCTAAAGTCTGTAATACATCTGTGTCTTATTCTTGTATTTATCCTCCGGTGGGTTTCTTTGAAGCTCTGACTGTATCTGACGATCATTTATAGTGACGACTGATTGTCTGGTATCTCAAGCGTCTTTCAACCGTGTTGCAGTCCACACGAAGGCCTCTCGGTATCTAGGTCGCGGAAACGATACGCTCTGCGAACAGGAATTGCTCACGGAACTGGGATTTCTGCCGACACGGAAAACAAACAAAGCGTGACCATTTTCTCGTTCTGAATTAATTTACCCTAGAGTTTCCTGTTCTTCATATGTGATACAGCTTTGTGGCTTAGCACATGAAACTCAATTCTTCTTTGCGATTTTGACAAGATATCATTTGGATGATTTATGTAGATTCTGCATGACCTAAGTTAATACCAGAAGCTACTGTCTCAAAGAATAAGTTGCGTCTTGAGCAAGAGTAAAAATAAGTGTCCATATTAAACCTCCTGGCACATTAAAACTTTGTGCCAGAACCGGATTCGAATCTGGGATCGTTGTCTTTCGCGGGCAATGCTCTACCGCTGAGCTATCCGCCACACTTCACGCTCCGATAGCGCAGTCGTTAGAGCGCTTGCCGGCGAAAGGAAAAGGTCCCAGGTTCGAAACCTGATTCCTGCTGCAGAGTGAAAATATCATTCTGGTAACATAGCATAGACTAGTGTTTTTCAACCTGTGGGTCGCGACCCCCTGGGAGATTGCATAGTCGTATCGGGGGCTTCCGATCGCAGGAGGATGCAGTAGCAGCATGTTCGATAGCAAACCTACGTTTCGTGACGTTCAGCTACTGTGCCACTGCCACACAGAAGTGGCAGGGCTTCGTGAAAGTCGATTAATTAACAAGTTATCCGTAGGTGTAAAAATAGCTTTGTTGTGACACGTTTCTGGTGGCGCTTAAACAGGCGTCGAAAGTGTCACAGATACAAGATGTACTTATGGCACTTTTGATATCTGGTTGTGGGCCGACCGAAACGCGTAACAACGAAGCCATTTTTCCACCTCATGATGACTTGTTAAGTGACAACAGAGTTTTTGCATTACTGCTACAGCTATTTACAATGGTCGCAACCTCCTTGTATGACTTTCTCACGTGTTCAAATATTGTAATGTCAGAAAAACAAATAATCACTAACATGATATTATTTTTAAATACATAACAATACTTTTTTACTACTGGATCATAGTACACTACTGGCTGTTAAAATTGCTACACCAAGAAGAAATGCAGATGATAAACGAGAATTCATTGGACAAATATATTATACTAGAACTCACATGTAATTACATTTTCATACAGTTTGGGTGCACAGATCCTGAGAAAGCAGTACCCAGAACAACCACCTCTGGCCGTAATAACGGCCTTGATAGGTCTGGGCATTGAGTCAAACAGAGCTTGGATGGCGTGTACAGGTACAGATGCCCATGCAGCTTCAACACGATTCCACAGTTCATCAAGAGTAATGACTGACGTATTGTGAGGAGCCAGTTGCTCGGCCACCATTGACCAGACGTTTTCAGTTGGTGAGATATCTGGAGAATGTGCTGGCTAGGGCAGGAGTCGAACGTTTTCCGTATCCAGATAGGCCCGTACAGGACCTGCAACATGCGGTCGTGCTTTATCCTGCTGAAATGTAGGGTTTCGCAGGGATCGAATGAAGGGTAGAGCCACGAGTCGTAACACATCGGAAATATAACGGCCACTGTTCAAATTGCCGTCGATGCAAACAAGAGGTAACAGAGACATGTAACCAATGGCACCCTATACCATTACGCCGGATGATACGCCAGTATGACGATGACGAATACACGCTTCCAATGTGCGTTCACCACGATGTCGCCAAACACGCGACCATCATGATGCTGTAAAAAACCTGGATTCATCGGAAAAAATGACGTTTTGCCATTCGTGCACCGAGGTTCGTCGTTGTGTACACCATCACAGGCGCTCCTGTCTGTGATGCAGCGTGAAGGGTAACCACAGCCCTGGTCTCCGAGCTGATAGTCCATGCTGCTGCAAACGTCGAACTGTTCGTGCAAATGGTTGTCGTCTTGCAAACGTCCCCATCTGTTGACTCGGGTATCGAGACGTGGCTGCACGATCCGTTACAAAAATGTTCAAATGTTTGTAGAACTTATGGGACTTAACTACGGGGCCATCAGTCCCTAAACTTACAAACTACTTATGAACTAGCTTATACTAAAGACGACACAAACATCCCTGCCCGAGGGGGGATTCGAACCCCCGACCGTAGTGGCCGTGCAGACCGTGACTAGCGCGCCGCAGTCCCCTCGGCCACCGCGGCCGGCGATCCGTTACAGCCATGCGGATAAGATGCCTGTCATTTCGACTGCTAGTGATACGAGGCCGTTGGGATCCAGCACGGCGTTCCGTATTGCCCTCCTGAACCCAATGATTCCATTTTCTGCTAACAGTCATTGGATCGCGACCAACGCGAGCAGCAATGTCGCGATACGATAAACCGCAATTGCGATAGGCTACAGTCCGACTTTGATAAAAGTCGGAAACGTGATGGTACACATTTCTCCTCCTTACACGAGGTATCACAACGTATCACCAGGCAACGCCGGTCAACTGCTGTTTGTGTGTGAGAAATCGTTTAGAAACTTTCCTGATGTCAGCACGTTGTAGGTGTCGCCACCGGCGCCAACCTTGTGTGAATGCTCTGAAAAGTTAATCATTTGCATATCACAGCATCTTCTTCCTGTCGGTTAAATTTCGCATCTGTAGCACGCCATCTTCGTGGTGTAGCAATTTCAATGGCCAGGAATGTATTTTTAAATACATAACAATACTTTTTTACTACTGGATCATAGTAGTTTGCTGCTGGTAACGAGTTTTCAGTGCATCATCATTTTAATCAACTAAAAACAATATAATTTTATTACTGGATCATAGAAGTTTGCTGCTGGTTAAGGGTTTTGAGTATCCTTTCGAAGAAATCCAAAGTTTTATGAGCATCCTTGAAATATTAAGAAGTGATGCATCAGCTTTGATGGTTTCATACTCGCACATAACATGTCGCCAAAACCTACATATTGAGATCTATTATTTATGAAAGCAACACTTTACATCAAACACTTGTAGTTATAAAGTTTTTTTTTTCTTCTTTCTTTTTTTCAATTTTGATTCGTTTCCGCTAATGCAACTTTCACCAGACGTGAATGGCTTGGCAGTGCTTAGCTATAACTACGAAAGAAAATTAAATATTTTGCCTGACAGTTTATTTTCGGACCTGGGGGATCGCCGGATATTTTTACGGGGAAAGGGGATCGCGTGTTCAAAAAGATTGAAAAATACTGCCCTGTACGGTTGCTAAGCCATGCCTCCACCATATCCTTTCTTCCAGGAGTGTTAGTCCAGCAAGGTTCGCAGGAAAACTTATGTAAAGTTTGGAAAGCGGGAGGCGAGCTACTGGCGGGAGTAAAGCTGTGAGGACGGACCGTGAAGCCAGGATAACCCAATTGTTTTGAGCGTTTGCCCCCGAAAGGCAAATGTCCCAGGTTCGAGTTCCGGTTCTGGCACACAGTTATAATCTTCCAGGAGGTTTTTTATCATCTCACACTCCAGAGTTAAAATATCATTCTAAATGTCCACATGTTTATGTCCTAATCTCTTATCTTACTCTCATGTTTCCTACGCTAGATACGCGACGGTAGCAAGAGAATGGCCACACGTTTACTTGATGGTACCTTGATAAACACTTTGAACGCTGAGAAAGTACTCTGTATTTTACTAGTACTAGGGACATGTGTGCTATGTACCTAGTAGCCTTCCAACAAATCGTTAGTCTGGCAGTCTGGATTCTCCCTAACAAAGCTTATCCTTGTTTGTACCATTTCTATCGCTTCATAGTTGTACTGCTAAATGCGCACTTACATGATGTGACATTCTGAAGAATTCCACTTGTGATCTTGTAACCTGATAGTATCATTTCTCTCTCCTTATCTAACATACGCCTGTCAGCCAGAACAGTACGAATACTACCTGATAGCCGATATGTCCACATTTGGCACGGGTAACAGCGGCGACCCATTTAGGCATGGAAGCAATGATCCCTTGGTAGATCGCTTGAGGGATTGGAAAGCTTTTTTTGCACACACAACTTAACTAATTCCCGTAAATTCCGCTGAGGGGGCCTACGATCTCTGATCCCACGTTCAATCGCACCCCAGATGTGTTGGATCAATTTCAGATATGGCCGGCACATCAAATGCAACTCGTCACCGTGTTCATAGAACCACTCCATCACACTCCTGGTCTAGTGACGTGGTGCAGTATCTTATTGAGAAATGTCACTTCCGTTGAGAAACATGGGCGCCTTGAAGACGTATATGTGATATGCATTTAGAGAGTGATATGTCTTCAAAAGTGGCGCAGTATCTTTTTGAGAAATGTCGTTGCCGTTGAGTAAAATGGGCGTTTGAAGACGTATACGTGATATGCATTCAGAGAGCGATAGGTCTTGGCCATCATGGTGTATTGCTATAGTTCCACGGGACCCATGGGTGCCTAAGAGAATAATCCTCAGAGCATAATTGTGCAGTCGGCAGCTTGTCTCCGCCCCGCAGTATACATGTCAAGGAGTCGTTTGGAAGACTAATTCCCTTATAGTTTCTCCGTTTTACTATCGAGATGTTCTTAGCCGACCACACCCTTGTTTGCATTTCATTCAGTGGTAACGCGACTGATGACCTAGCTGTTTGGTCCCTTCTTTCCATCAACCAACCAACAAACCATCGTTTGGAAGAAGACTGATTCGTCCCCTATCATCGGCACGATACAGAAGGCACCGGGATTCATCAGGCCATGCAACGCTCTGCCACTGCCCGAAAGTGACGACCGAGCTATGTGGCGTAGCGGTAACACACTGGCTTTGCATTCGGAAGGATGGTGGTTCAAATCCACCTCCGGCCAGCCAGATTTAGGTTTTCCGTGATTTCTCTAAATCACTCCAGGCCAATGCCGTGATGGTTAGTTTGACAGGGCACAGCCGATTTCCTTCCACATCCTTACCCAAACACTCCGAGCGTAAGCTCCGTCTCTAATGACCGCGCTGTCGACGGGACGTTAAACTCAAAGCTTCCAACCATTCCTCAAAGTGACGACGGTCGCGTGACCATTTCAGTTGCCGCGGTGGAGTAGCCGAGCGGTCTAAGGCGCCTCGCTGCCGAGCGCGCGGTTGCTCGCCGTCGGAGGTTCGAGTCCTCCCCGGGACATGCGTGTGTTGTTGTTTCTTTTAAGCACGGACTGATGACCACGCAGTTTGGTCCGTTAGATTTACAAACACTCGTACATTTGAACCATTTCAGTTGTAGATGTCGATGTCGTGGTGTCAACATTGGCACATGCGTGTTCGTCGGCTGCGGAGGACCATCTTTAGGAGTGTTCGATGCACTGTGTGTTTAGACCCATTAGTTTTCAGCCCAGCATTAAAGTCTGATGGGAGTTACGCAACAGTTCACCGCCTGTCCTGTTTCACCAGCCGACGACGTCCGACTTAATGAGCGGTGGCCGCCCAACTACTTGACGTTTGGACGTGGTTATATCATAGTCTAACATATAGTCGCGGCACTTCTGATTTTTGTTATACACTGCGACAGCAGTGCTCCAAGCGGCCGACAGGCTACATTTCTGAATACAATATCGGATGAGTGCGAATAGTATCGTTTATTTTGATTTTAACATCCTTTTTACATTAGCGAATTATGTAGTGCCATGAAAATAGATAAAAACGTAATTATAGCTCAACATTAGTCTTCCTTAGGTTTATTAAGATCCCAGACAAGGTGTGAAACGGTACGTTACAGAACAGTATATTTACAATTATCTTGTAAGCTATAGGTTTATACTGAAGAATTTTATTTTCTGTTAAAAATAAAAAATGTCTAGGAAACACCAGAAGACCTTCCCTTTGGCAGAAAGACTTCGCTTTCCTAATCAGAAGCGTTAAGGTTTCTTCACTACAATTCCAGTGAAATCGGTGAGGGGGAACTTAGGGAACTACATAAAGGTAAAGCAGTCAACAATCCGAAGATTGGTTTGAACACCACAGTGCTTCACTAGGCATGGTCCTGTATGGAGGTGGTATGCCGTTGCCTTCCTCTGACCTTGGAACTGACGGACCCAGCCAGTTATAGGGGGACCTACAGTTTAACGTGGGACTTAGCCAGCCAGTTATAGGGGGACCTACAGTTTAACGTGGGTTCCGAACCAGGGTGCTACTCGTTATTTTTCACATTAACAACACTGCCAGGGGTGAAAGAAGTGGAAAGTGACAGATAAAAATCCTAGGATCTGGCGGGGATCGAACCCGCGACCTTTGGATTTGTAGTCTGGCACTCTATCACTGTGCTACGGAGCCGCACTTTAACGTAACAAAGCAGAAACAACAGTTGTAGCTGAAGGAAAGACGTCTCAGGCGTGACACTAAAACGACAAAAGCAATCAAACTGTTTCCCAAGAAAGAAGAAACCAATACCACAATTGTTGCTACAGCTAAACTACAGGTGGCAAGGATCTTCGAAAACATTGCCTTTTAAAGCTAAAGTAATTACACTCAAAAGCATATACGCTTATAAGAAAGACGAGTTAAGTGTAAAAATGTGCAAACCATTAGACTCCAAAAAACTGACTGTCATAACAGATCACACCATAATATAAATTAATGTTTATGTTATGTGTATATTCTACTTACTTTCAGCGGGTTAATCTACAAATATACACATACTCGTAAGTCTTTGTTCATGACGAAGTTGTTTTTAATTATTAAAATTCGACTGATTTTACATTATTTGCCCGATTATGTATGTCTCTTGATAATGTTCGTAGCGCAAAAATAATAGTAACTATTTCGTTAATTACGTACAAAAATAATTACAAACAAACATTACTCTTTCGGCAGCTTGGCCACCGCTAGGAGCGCTAGTGTAGTTCCAACTGTCAGTTGGTAACAACTTTCACGGCAGTGAGTGTCGCGACTATATATGTTAGACTGTGGCGATGCCTTGTTTCGACACTTGTTAAGACACTAACCACAGCACTTCTCCAAGACCCATCAAGTAGTGCAGTTCTCGAGATGCTCGTGCCGAACGTACGGGCCATCACAATGTACCCATCAGAATCTGCCTTTCTACACTCGGACAGCACGCTCACTGATGCTATATACACCACGCGCATGTCGCCCTAGCAGTCATCACTCGTCAGAAGACGCTGCTATCACCTGACGCCTGAGATAAATTCGGCCGAAATTTTTTCAAAGGGCCAAATGGTCTTCAGAAAGGATAGAATAAATAAAACAGGGGGTGGCGTGTTTATTGCTGTTACAAACGGTTTATCCTGCAACGAAATTGAGGCAGATACTTCCTGTGAATTGGTCTGGGTAGAGGTTATACCTGACCACCGAAATAAATTAATAATTGGATCTTTTTATCGGCCCCCTGACTCAGACGATGCGGTTGCAGATATTTTCAAAGAAAGCTTGAATCATATTTCAAATAGGTATCCGAAGCATACTGTTATAATCGGTGGCGACTTTAATTTACCCTCGATATGTTGGCATAATTACGTATTCAAAACCGGGGGCAAATATAAAACATCGTCCGAACTAGTTCTGAATGCTTTTTCTGAAAACTACTTCGAACAGTTAGTTCATGAACCCACTAGAATAGTACGTGGTTGCGAAAATACTCTTGATCTCTTAGCAACAAATAATCCCGAGATAGTAAAGAGCATCAAAACAGATACAGGGATTAGCGAACATTGAGTTGTAGTAGCGAGACTGAATATCGAAATTCCCAAATGCACCAAAAATAAACGAAAAATATATCTATTCAATAAAGCAGATAAAAATTCGCTTCACGCTTTCCTGAGTGATAGTCTCCAGTCCTTCAAAACTAAAAATGCGAGTGTAGATCAGTTGTGGCTTACTTTCAAAGACATAATATCAGTAGCAATCGAGAGATTTATACCAAATAAATTAATAAGAGGGGGCTGACCCCCCGTGGTACACAAAACAGGTCAGATCACTGTTGCAGGAACAAAGAAAAACGCATGCAAAATTTAAAAAGACACAGAATCCGCAAGACTGGCAATCTTTTACTGAAACTCGCAACCTAGCGCGGACTTCAATGCGAGAATCTTATAGTTGTTTCCACAACGAAATCCTGTCTCGTAATCTTGCAGAAAATCCAAAGAAATTCTGGTCATATGTGAAGTACACTAGCGGCAAAACACAAACAATACCTTCACTACGCGATAGCAATGGTAATACTACCGACGACAATACTGCTAAGGCAGAATTACTAAACACAGCTTTCCGAAATTCTTTCACCAAAGAAGACGAAGTGAACACTCCAGTATTCAATCCAAGAACAGCTGCCAGCATGCGAAACTTAGAAGTAGATGTTCCTTGAGTAGTAAAACAACTTAAGTCACTAAACAAAAATAAATCTTCCGGGCCAGATTGTATACCAACTAGATTCCTCTCAGAGTATGCTGATGCAATAGCTCCGTACTTAGCTATAATTTACAACCGATCACTCAGCGAAAGATCCGTACCTAAAGACTGGAAGGTTGCCCAAGTTACTCCAATATTCAAAAAAGGCAGTAGGAGTGATCCCCAAAATTACAGGCCTATCTCATTGACGTCGATTTGCAGTAGGATTTTGGAACATATACTTTGTTCGAATATTATGTACTACCTCGAAGAGAACGACCTATTAACCAATAGTCAGCACGGATTCAGAAAGTATCGCTCTTGCGAAACACAGCTTGCCCTTTATTCACATGAAGTGTTAAGTGCCATCGACAAGGGATCTCAAATCGATTCCATATTTCTGGATTTCCGGAAGGCTTTTGATACTGTACCCCACAAGCGGCTTCTAATGAAATTGCGTGCTTATGGAATATCTCCCCAGTTGTGCGATTGGATTCACGATTTCTTATCAGAAAGGACATAGTTCGTTGTAATTGACGGTAAGTCATCGAGTAAAACAGAAGTGATATCTGGCGTTCCACAGGGAAGCGTTATTGGTCCCCTACTCTTCCTCGTGTTTATAAACGATTTAGGAGATAATCTGAATAGCTCCCTTAGACTGTTCGCGGATGATGCTGTCGTTTATCGGTTAGTGAAGTCAACAGAGGATCAAAAGCAACTGCAAAGCGATTTAGACAAAATTTCTGCATGGTGCAAAAATTGACACTAAATAAAGAGAAGTGTGAAGTAATACACATGACCACTAAAAAAAATCCGCTGAACTTCAATTACGCGATAAATCAGTCAAACCTTAAGGTCGTAAATTCTACCAAATACCTAGGAGTTACAATTACGAACAACTTTGACTGGAGAGAACACATAGAAAATATTGTGGGGGAGGCGAACCAAAGGTTACGTTTCATTGGCAGAACGCTTAAACGATGCACCAGCTCCACCAAAGAGACTGCCTACATCACACTTGTGCGTCCTCTCTTGGAGTACTGTTGCCCCTTGTGGGACCCTCACCAGGTGGGACTGACGGAAGATATTGAGAAGGTTCAGAGAAGGGCAGCTCGTTTTGTTTTATCACGTTACGGGGGGGAAAGCGTCACGGAAATGTTGCACGAATTGGGGTGGAAATCATTTAAAAGAAAGACGTTATTCATTGCGGCGTGATCTGTTTGCGAAGTTTCAATCACCGACTTTTAGTTCTGAATGTGAAAATATTTTGCTATCACCCACCTACTTAGGGAGACATGACCATCCCAATAAAATAAGAGAAATCAGATCGAAAACGGAACGATTTAGGTGTTCTTTCTTCCCGCGCGCTATTAGAGAATGGAACGGTAGAGAAAAATTATGAAGGTGGTTAATGAACCCTCTGCCAGGCACTTAAATTGTGATTTGCAGAGTATCTATGTAGATGTAGATGTAGAACAGGTAGTAGGCAGGTGGAAATTATGTTCTGACTGATCAGTAATTCTGTAATTACTCGCATTCTACATCTACATAAATACTCCGCAAACCACATTTGAGTGCATGGCAGAGGTTTCACCGAACCGCTTTTATGATATTTCTCTACCGTTCCATTACCTAATAGCGAGCAGGAAACATCCTTCTAATTCTCCCATATGTCATCCTTGGCAATCATTCTACTGTGTTTGTACTCAGGCGAACAAGATGGCTTTAGTTTTGTCTGTGTTCAGTATTACTTGCACGATTTGCCTTCTCACTGCTAGAATAAGAACCGTTCCGCCAAAGCAGTGACGAATAGGGCTATTTTTGTGTTAGCTACTTGCAAGAAGTGAATAAAACCGTCAGTGTTCTTTTAAAAATAGTCATGACACGGTCCTTTTAAAAGTAGCCATGACAGCAGTTGCCTTCAGAGATTCAAGACAATGAAGAAAAATCTCCATCTCGATGGCCAGACTTGAACTCCTCTGCTCCCGAATGTGAATTTAATTTCTAAAGAACAAATCCATTTTCCTCAGTTTCCTGTTATTCATGTACGAAATAACCTCCGTCAATTCGAGTCATCACAAGTATGCCTATAGGTAAAGAAATTACCAGTTTTATTGGCTGTTCATCGCTTGTTATTCTTTTTCAGTAATTGCCACCAGGTCGTAGTTGCTACCTGAATTTTTTTTCTTAAGATACAATGTTGTTATAAATTACGAACTATGATATCACGGTATTTATATAATCGAAAACGCCGTGTGCGAAATTTTTCCACGGGTCCATATCTCGGTCTCTATTTATCACAGAGATAACAGATGAAGTATATTGGATAACCCTCGGCCTATTGATAATTTGAATACCGATCAGAAGAATTGACATACTGTTGATATCCGACAGTACAAGGTCATTATTTAAACATTGCGCACTACCTGTGGCTCATATTGAGCAAATCCGATGGTTTTTATAAATCCAATGTCGTCTAAGGTAGAATTTATAATACTTTTTATTTTTATTCGTTATATTTTTCCGAAACCGAAATACAGAAGTTCGGAAGTTATCATACCTACACATAAAATTACAAGAAACAGGTTTTAGCGTCTTTCACTGTGGATCACGAATGTCTAAGTACTAAGTAAATAACTATAGCAATGGTTCAAGTCTCAACACTATATTCTGTACAGATTTCGCTTTCGAAAATCTTCATCCGTTATCGAACTGAGCGCGGCAGTGCGCGGTATTAATATGTTCGTAAACGGAGCGTGCGAATTCACGTTTCTTCAGGGGTCCATATCTCGGGTTCTATTGATCACAGAGTGAAGTGTTCTGTATCGTGAGACGTTGCGTAGCCTGTCTGAACGGCACACAACGAATCAAACTTCAAAAAAGAGAAGTTCTTGGTCAAGTTAATAGCAGCACATTCTCCAAAGTTCTTCTACCAAAATAAAGTCGTCGTTAGATGAGAACGGATTTTTATTGATTCTTCCATTACACTACAACACTGTATACATCTGGTCTAAAGTTGCTCACAACCGAACTTACAAGAACGTATCACAGCTGTCTATGACTTTCAGCAGCTTCAAACTGCTTACAACTTACAACTGCCATCAACTGCTGCTTGCCGTCAGTAGCGGCATGTTTAAATACATAGATTTTGGCGCCCAAGTCATGTCGCGTCACGTTTGCAAATTTTGTTTTAAATAAATTGACTACTAATTTTGAAGAAATTTAGTGGTTAACAAATAATATAATTGGTTACAAAAGTTGGAAAAAATGTTACAATTCATGCAATAAATTAATTATTTAAAGGTATGTGGTGAGTATTTCGCTACACGGACGCTAGGTCATACAATAACATGTGAGCTGTAAGTTCTTGTATACAAACGAATCCGCACCTGACGTCTTATGATTGATCTTCAAATTCAAGATTTTACCACAATTTTAATGTAACGACAATTTACAAGTGAAAAAGTGTTCATAAAGATTTATCAAAACTTAATAGATGACACTTCTAGTTTTTCGTAAATAGTTCAAAACTGATATAATCGTTAGACAAATTGTCAGGTTCATAAAATTTACAATATTCGCGTTAAAAAAATCTAAGAAGTGACTGGTTTATCGTGAGGTTTTTTTTTTAACTCAGGATCTTTAATATTTCCTATGAAATGTCACAATCGCCGTTGACCTAGTATTCATTTGTAGACACATTAGAAGAATGGCAATACTGTAGCTGTTCTACAATTCAGCATCTAAATTTAAATACTTTCTGGAGTCGAACCAAAATGAGAAAATCGGTTGGTTTTTGCATATTACGTGTGATGTGTAGTGGGCTTTATACGCCTTACAAAAGAACATTTTATTTATGGATGGTCCCTGAGAAAATCACGAAACACCTTAATTTTTTGGGTACTATAGTCCCTGTCACGTAGAAATGCGGACCAGTTTTCAGTCGTTCTGCGCATCCCCCTCTATCAGTGCACTGGCTGTCAATAATATTCATTCCCTACGCGAATGGCTGACTGCGATTTACGCAATGGTTCTCCCTCATTCTCCACTGTTGGCGCTCGGCCATAGCTCCCCCCACCCCTACCCTTTTCACGTTTCTCCTATCGCTCCGCCTCTATGCGCGGAAGCGCCTTCTTACATGACGCCAGGTATAAAATCACGAAATGTGGGGATGGACACTTCGATACTCTCAGAATCGTTTTAAAATATTTTCGATATCTTTATCCATTACCGAGATCCAGAGGTTCAAACTGATTGTACTTTTGCACAAAATCACAAAACCAGATTTTTAGCCATTTTTGCACCATGAGTCCAAATATCTAAATAACTAACCATAGCAAATTGATCAAATCTTTAAAATAGATCCTGTAGACATTTATCTAGGATCGGCTTCTTTCCATTTTCGAAAATCTTTCTCCATTATCAAGGTACAACCGAAAAACCGTGATGCGCTCGCAGAAGTGCATATTGTGCTGGAAGACTGCGTTTAGGTCGTTCTGAAACTTACCATCCGGTTAGGAAACGTCTACTCGGTGAAAAAAATTGATTTTTGTACATCTTACAGATATCTTCGCTCAATGAAAAAATGTTCATATGATTGTTAAGCTTATGGGACTTAACTACGGGGTCATCAGTCCCTAAACTTACAAACTACTTATCAACTACCTTATACTAAAGACGGCACAAATATCCATGCCCGAGGGGGGATTCGAACCCCCGACCGTAGTGTCACTCAATGAAGGGGGATTTTGGCCGTGGTGACCGAGGGGTCTGCGGCGCGCCAGTCACCACCGTCTCCACGGTCACTACGGTCGGGGTTCGAATCCCCCCCCCCTCGGGCAGGGATATTTGTGCCGTCCTTAGTATTAGCTGGTTCGTAAGTAGTTTGTAAGTTTAGGGAGTGATGACCCTGTAGTTAAGTCCCATAAGCTCTACAAACATTTGAACATTTTTGGGGGATTTTGATTCTGTTATTCACAACAGTTGATGTGCAGCATCCAGTTTAGTCATGTATTGCAACATGTTAAGAACTCAATGGTCATTTCAACAAAAGTTTATTCCAACTTCCACAGTGTACAACTTCCACAGTGTACAACTTCCACAGTGTACAACTTCCACAGTGTACAACTTCCACAGTGTACAACTTCCACAGTGTACAACTTCCACAGTGTACAACTTCCACAATTACAGATAAGGAAGATTTACAGAATCTGTTTTGCTGACGTGCCGTAAGTGTAGAGTGCTCTCGCAGCGGCGTCTTCTGTGTTGATCTTTTAACTCTTCCGAAATGATTGCAGTGTCGTAGCTCTAAGGAACTGCCTCGAAGACCGTCTCACTGACTTTATATAGATGGTATTGACCAATCCACGAGCAGGCGGACTGATGTAAGAGCGGCATCTGTGAAAATAGACACACAATTAGTGCGTGAACATTCAGTTTACGTTCTTGGAGCCCGTATTTGTCATCAGAGGTTGCTGTAGGCTGAGAGTAGGCTTCTCTGCCAAGTTTGGTGTGTTGCGGTATTGCCAGTTTTTCCGGCGCTCCCATATCTGGCTGTACACAATATATTTAATGAATTTGCAGAAGTAAAAACAAGATATGTACACTTTTCAAATGGTCTTTTTAGGCCATACATAGCGCATATGAAATGCAGATAACTTCGAAATTTTCTGTAAAGTTGAGAGCATTATATCTTATTTTGCTCACGAGATATCGGCCCATCCTCGATAACATGCGATAGCAATATGTTCGAAAACGCTATTTTTAGAGAGTCGCATTTTGGGAAGTAGCAAATGACTCAGATGTTATCTCTACGCCGCGGTGGAGTAGCCGAGCGGTCTAAAGCGTCTCGCTGCGGAGCGCGCGGTTGCTCGCCGTGGAGGTTCGAGTCCTCCCTGGGGCATGTGTGTGTGTGTGTGTGTGTGTGTGTGTTTGAGCGTATGTTAGTTTACCTAGGTTTAAGTAGTTTGTAAGCTATGGACTGATGACCACGCAGTTTGGTCCGATAGATTTACAAACATTTGAACACATTTACACTTTTTAGTCATGACAAATCCGCGCAGGTTTTACTGTATGTTCTTTAGATGTGGATCCCTGGAAGCGCTGAAAGTTTATTTCATAATACTAGCCGTTACTGAGATCCGTAGGTTCTAAGTTACTGTACATAAGCACGTAAAATATACACGTAATATTCGGTCCGGTGTATGATTGTAGTTTTAACTAAAGTAGGGAACGAACAGGAAGGCTTTTTGTTTGGGAGGGCACGAAACTATGTTTATAGTCGCAATTTACTTACCAGTAACATGCACAAAAGTCACAAATCATAGTAAATTTAATCTGTGATATAAAATTTTCCACTTTTTATTGGTATTCATCACAGATCGCCATACATTGTTTCTGTGACAAAGATTTTGCAGTTTTCATGGATATACCCCTGAATCGCGTCTGTGACGAGAAATTTTGCAGTTAATACGGTAAACCCGTCGCATATTGACCTTCATCGATGTCCTATAAAAACTTTGCAATTTCAAGGATGGCTATGCCCAAAACGTATCACTGTAAATTGTGTCTCACAAAAACTCTTTGCGATGAGCGATGCCTCTCCATCCACAACTGTCCCTGTTATATGTTTGTAACGATGACAATTTGTTTCTTCGAATAAAGGTGATCGTTGGTAACTCCTCTGCATTCCACAACTACTCCAACAATGTCTCCACCAGACGGAGGTAATTTGTAATATATTAATTAAAACAGCTGAACATTACCATGACCCACGTTTTCCTTCGGCAAATATATTCTTATAAACGTACCATGGTTCAAGAAAAGTTTAAAAGTGGCTCTACCAATCGCTGAAAAGAAAGATACTGTCACACCTCTGAAAGGTTTCGTCAAACAGATATAATTGTGCGTTTTAAGGTAATCCTTACCATCTTTAAATGCATGTTTCTGATGCTTTCACTATATATTGAATTTACCTTAATGGCTTAAAGTGCGTCACAGGAATATTTGAGCCCTTTGAGCAACTAGGTTCTTAAAATAATTTAAACCCCCATGAACAAGCATCTTAACTCTTTATTGGGCAATGTTACTCTCAAGCAACAGAAAAATTCAGCATGGTTTTCTGGAAAATTTTTCGGTGTTCATCCTCAGAGGGCATAGGTGCTTGAAGCGAGCATTTTAGCTGTTATACACAGCGCTGTTCCTTGTCTTTTGAAAAAAGGGATGACAATAATCTATCTTTAGCAGACATTGCTGACATATGTTACCAGTGTGCTAATTACTATTGATTTTGTGGAGCTATTTTGTTCTTATACAAAGAAAATTGCTTATAAACTTTAAAAATAATCGTTGAAGATGAGTTAATATGGGGAAGTGTTATTAAATTCTTATCTGGGACACTGTTAATAGGTTGATGGTCACCGGAAAGAGGAGGCATGGCAGACTACTGTGGAATGAACAACCAGTCGAGAAGAAGGAGGAAACAGCCTGAGCTGTGACGGTGAATTATGTATGATATTGCAGATTTTGTCACTTTATTCATTACGAGCCGAAAGGAAAATGAAGGCTTTGTCTTTATGGATACTTGACTGAAAAACCTAGAAATTGCGGGACAGTTCTGAGCTTTGTATCGATCAGGCCTTGTTTTGAGACATTTTAATTGAGGTACTGCAAAACTGAAAATTTTTTCCAGTCACAGGAACAAAATAATAGGATTTATGTTATAACATCCCTGTGCTTTTCTTGGTCCGTGTTAATTATATTTTTAAAACAAACAGAAACATGTAAAATTGTTCACTTGTGAATAAATATATAATTAAAGTAACTTAATATTGTTTTTCACAAGATTAGTGTGTGTTTCCAATAAAGGGTTAAAACACAAAATTTTTCTAAATGGTTGCCTCAACGCATTCAGATACTCAGACTGAAACATCGATTGTGAGCACTGTAAATCGATACTTACCATTTTACAAGCATAACAGATCGATTATAAGCAAATATCAAACTAAATAATTCATTAACCGAAGTATGAAATTTATACCGTACAATGTTGACGATACGCCACGAAAAGAAAAATCAGATCTACAATCCATAACTAAAAAAATCGGACTGACATGTTTTACGGCCCAGTTTAGATTTGTCGTTTTATAAGTTTTTGCAAACATTTTAGACCAAAATAATAATCTAAATAATAAAAAATAATTAATAAGAGTGTTTTAAACCCTTTTAGGGAAAAAAATTAGACAGTGGCGGGTTCCGAACCACCGACCTTTAGCGTCAAAGTCAAACGCCTTGCCCACTACGCTAGTTATCAATGAAAATATAGGTTCTTTAATCTTATACTATTGATGGCCGTTGTTAACTGATGCTAATATGGCATTTGTAGACACTAGATTATCATTTATCGTACGAACAAAGATGTGTTTTTGTTAATTCTGCAGTGCGCCATTGCTTCGACATGACAACGTGTAAGTTACAATAAGAAAATCATCAAATACGCAACGCAAGATGGCGTACGCCACAGAGCTCTCTGCCCGAGGAAAGTTACGTGACATCTGCTAATGGCTGGTTTTCGTTAATTCAATAGAGGGTGTCAAATCTCCGTTATTTTTTCAAATATGTCTCAAACGATACGAGATATGAAAAAAAAAATAAGGGAGCTACGTTGTAGAGAATTTTCTCCTCTACCAATTAGGTTATTCAATTTTTGTGTCAGATGAACGGTTCGTTTGCAATTACAATTATATTACAAACGGCTTTTTTTAGGTATTACTACCGTATTTTTTGTCCGAAAAATTTTAAAAACGGAGGTTCTGGTCTCTGGCAGCCTACAATCATGTCTGTAAAATTTGGTGCTGCTCGGTTGAACGGTTCGTCTTAAAAACAGGGAACACGTTACGGACAGACAGACATCCCAAAATCGCTGTTGTTTTTGCAAATATCTTTGAAACGCTACAAGATATGAAAAAAAACATAAGAAAGCAAAGTTGTAGAGAATTTTCTACTCTACAAATTAGGTTATTCAATTTTCGTGTCAGATGACTAGTTAAGCCGTTATTTTCATTTAAATTTCGAGCTGTCAAAAGACGATCGCAAAGGGCCACTTTTAGTGTTACTACCGTAACCTAAAGTGGGCCAAAATGCCTATATGAGCAGAAATCGTAAAAATATAAGTGGACGCCACGTTAAACGTAGAATAGGCGAACATGTTCACATAAATGCGAAGTCTGGTAACCTACTTAAGTTAGACTGTGCTATTACCTTTTAATGTGGCACACTGTCTGATTACCACACAGGAAGACAATGTTAAATGTTTGTTAAGCTTATGGGACTTAACTGCGGGGTCATCAGTCCCTAATGCAGGCATCGGCAAACACCGCCGGAAGTAGTATGCCGGATGTTCCCTTGAATTGTCTCTGTGGTCACTTGGAGCAGTAGTGTCTGCGGTGTCTGCTTTGCAGACGAAATGTGAGGTGAAAGTCATGACAATATACCATTTTAAGGCAATAATACATTGAAGATTTATCACACACGCTTTATCATAGTTCATTCAATGTCAATGAAGAACAAATATCTATCATTGATGCAATAACGATGAAACCAAAAACAAGACATATGACTAGCAATCTCTAACTGTGGATATGGTATCAGTCTGGTCTTGTGGTTAGATGTGTTAGGTTGTTGTAATCTACGACAAGAAAAATTTATGTTTCGAGTCCTGTGAGAACTGAAATATTTTTTTCTTTCGTAACATAATCAGGGAACATACTAATCTTAATGTATTACAAGTATGCTATACAATATTTGGCAGTTTCTTTCCGAATACTTTGCGACATCCAAGTGTCTCGTTATGCAGGAATCTAACTGTACAGGTCAAATTTGTGCGACTGAAAAGAATGTAAATAACATTCTTCCTTCTCACAAAGACGTTGCTGGCGATCTGTTTCTGAGTATGTAGCGATTTCCGAGTTTCTGTTAAGGTAGGAACCCGAGAAGAAAGTTTAAATCACTGCAGATGAAACCTGCAAGTGACATTTAAATTCTGCCTTTTCATAAACAGTTGGCTGGTTATAACCGGATATGTACCGATTTCGGAGTGCGCCAATCGGGCACAAACATTAGAAAACAACTTTAGTTACTGTCACTGAAAAGAGTTGCCATTGACATTTATATTATTCCTTGTAGCTAAATAGGTGTCTGATCATTTTCATTTTTAGAGGATAACTCAAATATATGTTTTTAAGGACATTAGATTGTCATCAACTATTTGCAATTCACGGTTAAGATTTCTGTTGAAAAATCCACTTTCATGTGCCACATAACAATTTTCTTCAAATGTTTGTTCAAACGTTTGTATAGTTTATGGGACTTAACTACGGGGTCATCAGTCCCTAAACAATTTTGTCAGACATTCCTGAGAAACTTGTCATTTGCACATGACTGTACATTTAGTTTCACAAAACAGGTTGTCAAGTTCCGTAATTGAGCACATATCGAAAATCTAGTGCATCAGTGCACAAATACGAGACATTACAGAAAAGTTAAAACCTATTCCGTGGTCAACATACCAATATGATCCTGATTTACTTTACTTTACGCAACATGTAGCAGTACCATATACAGTAATACACGCTAGAACCATAAACGTGAATTTAAAAATAACTGATGGCAGGTACCTGGTGTTCCCTTAAAAGAAAAAAGTTCGCTGTTTATTTCCGAATAAGTAGCGATTTAGGAGTTTGTGATAAGGTATGAACCAAACATCATCTTCGAGTGGAACAAGTTACAACAGAATTCATATTCGTGCATGTCACAAATCGTCGTCTGTTTGTTTACGTGTATGTTGTGATCACGGCGTCGAGTGCCATGATTCAACCTAAATTCACCCTCTGGTAACTTCCGGCGGCACTCTCGGTATTTAGCGCCGAGTAGCGGCGTGTGGGGCACTAGCGACAGACGGTTGCGGCCGGGGCCGTGAACTACAGTGTACTCCGTCCGCGGGGGCGGGCGCAAATGTTGGCCATGTCTGTCCTAAACTTACAAAATACTTATAAACTAGCTTATACTAAAGACGACAGAAACCTCCATGCCCAAGGAAAGATTCGAACCCCCGACGGGGAACGACCTCGCGCATCGGAGCATAGCGCCTCAATGCGCTCGGCCACTCTGCCGCGGCACAGGAAGACATTTAAATACTTTTTGTAGCAGGCGTTGCTTTGGCTCGAAATACAGTGCGCAGTGTCCGTATATTTACGATTTAACCAATGCAGTTGCCGTCGTGTATGCATGCCTTTGCATTGGCTAACTCGTAAAAACACTGGCACTGCACGTAAAGCTGTCAGTTGCGGCACGTGCGGTGAGACTTGGAGATGCTGGCGCTGGTGTAATTCGTTACTCGTGGAAATCTTAGCGCGGCCCCTCGGCGGCAGCCGCAAAGTGCGGCGAAACCTTAGGACTATGTCGCCGCAAAGCTTCTTACCTACCGCCTGCCCACAGCACACTTCTCACCGGCCCTTTCTTGTTCCCGCGCCTCACAGGATTCTCTGCCAGGCAATTGACCGAGGTACCTGCAGCCCTCATTATCACCAACTCCCTTGAACTTTAAGACCTGCAATTTGTTGTGAAAGACTTTGGGACGTACACTGCTTATAACAATTAGGGGATAAGGTGAGATATTGGGTACAATTTTAATTTGTGTGTGATACAGTACGGTATTTTGCTGTCTCAGCTCTTCACTTCATCTACATGGAATACTCTGCAAACCACATTTAAGAGGGTTCACCTTTATACTATTCATCTCCCATTCCACTCTCGAATAGCACGCGTGAAGAAAGAACTTCTGAATCTCTCCGTTCGAACTCTGATTTCTCGTATTTTATTCAGCGATAAGCGCCGTTGTTGTAATGATTCCCATCCCAGGTCCTGTATCATTTCCGTGACGCTGTCTCCTCTGTATCGTGACAATAAATAATGAGCTGCCTTTCTTTGAACTCTTTCGATGTCCTCCGTCAAACCTACCTGATAAGGATCCCACACTGGGCAGCAATACTTGAGGCTTACATGGTGTTTACTTAGAGCGAGGCACCATGGGGCTAACAGAAAAGCGAAAACGTCATTCTCGTTGCCCTCTAATATGGTGTGTGATCACCTCGGACAGTCAGTACAGTTGCACATCAGCGTGGCATGGACAGTATGAGATTATCAATCAGCTCTTGAGGGATAATTGGCCATTCTTCCATGAGTGCAATATCCAGCTCTGCAACTATTGTGGGAGGTGCTGGCCTGGCTGCAATTCGTCTTAGTTATGGACTGGGAAGGAAGTCGGCCGTGCCATTTAAAAGAAACCATTTTTCGGCATTTGTCTGGAGTTTTTTAAGGGAATCACATGTGGATTCCGGAGGTGGGTTTGAGCCACCGTCCTGCCGAATGCGAGTCCAGTGTGCTACCTACATACAGACCAGTTACGTGGCATGTAGTTGAGAGAAATAGGGAAGTCTGTGGCTGTCTCTTTGCCGCAGCAAAGTAAATAGGTGGCTTGGAGAAGGGCAAGTTGCTAACCAGTATGTTAGCTAGCACCGTGGCGTAACAGCGGGTAGGAGAATCACTAGTTTCCTGTTCCAGCGTCGCGTCTGCCTCACTGCTCGGCTGTCTCCCCTTTATGTAAGAAGCATACGCCAAGTCGGACATTGGGTAACGCCGTTTCGTAACTTCCCTAGCACACTTCCTCGGTACTTCTCTGTCCCTACATGTATGTATATAAACGGGGCAAATTCTTCCACCTCGGACACATCAATATTAACGCACGTTATAATGCAAGGAGGTCAGCTCCACAGCATAAACAGCGGCGGCGCTTCACAAAGTAGAAAGAAGAATTGTTTTCACCAATCTGTAGTCGCGCTGTTTCAAAGAAAACTCGGTAATCAGTTTTAAATCAAATGTTTGTAAATATAAGGGACCAAATTGCTGAGGTCATCGGCCCCTAGACTTAAATAACTTACACTAAGGACAACCCACACATCCATGCCCGAAGGAGGACCCGAACCTCCGACGGGCAGCGGCCGCGCAATCCGTTGCATGGTACCTTAGACCTCGCGGCCATTCCCGCGCGGCTCAGTAATCAGTTCTTGTGGCATTGAAAAGAGACTCAAATCTGTGAAACTCGACAAGCACGCAGTGAAAGCCTACATGTCAGGTTCTATCAGAATTTTATGTGAATAAGTCGTCACGTAACCACAATTTGTCCCAAGAGATTTGAAACACAAAACTATAAGGTGATGGCAAGAAAAAATCAGAAAACAGCCATTCAGGAGGTGGTCAATTATCCGAAACATAAGCGGGTCATACAGAATTTCGCTATTCATTTGTGCCACATCATTGCCACTGAAGACGAGCGTATTGAACATTTCGTAACCTATATCCGAGTATCCGTAGAGGCGTTAGCCTGCTGAATAATGTGTGTGCACGCAGTAGTTTGTAACTAATTGATGTTTTGTTTCATATAGTTTAATCATTGTAACCTTGTGTGTATGTGTGTGTGTGTGTGTGTGTGTGGTGGGGGGCGCCCTCTGCATACTACGGAGGAAGGAAGCTTAGGGTTTATCGTCCCGTCGACAGCGTGGTCATTAGAGCTCACGCTCGGGTTTATAATGATGTGGAAGGAAATCGGCCGTGCACTTTCAAGGGAACATCCCGGTATTTGCTTGGGGTGATTTAGGAAATCACGGAAAACCTAAATCAGGATGGCCGGAGGTGGATTTGAACCACCGTCTTCCCGAATGCGAGTCCATGTGTTAACCAATGCGATACCTCTCTCGGTGCGTACTATGAACAGTACAGAGGCATTCGCTGCATCTCTGGAAACTACACTTTTTGCATAGCGTCTCCTTCTAAGCGCTATGCTTTTTAATATCATAGAGTTGGTTTTAAAGGTAGCAACGAAACGTTTATTTCCCTTTCGAACGTTGCTAGAGTAGGAGATCGATCATGTCCTAAGAACAGGGCTTTGTTTCCAGGCTTTTGCATTACGATAAAACGAAATAGCCATTCGTTTACTTATATAAAACGAATATTCACAGAAGTTAGTGCTGGAAGGGATAGTGTTAGTCAATTTATAATTGTTCCTTCTCCCGAATATTCAGCATACAAATTTTTGTCTTAAGGCAAATGTTTTAAGTCGCCCTGACTGCCGCTTTACCGTGTACACATACACCTGTTCAGAGACGTTCTTCGAATCTTGTAAATAATGCAGTTATCGTTTGAATTTCAGGTTTACAATATAACATTATTTCCGCTCTTACACAATTCTAGATATAAAGTGGTAGAGCATAGCCAAGTGCAAGAAAATTGCTGAATGATATGTATTTTGGGGTAAAATGAACCTTATGAAAAGTCGAATGCTAAATATCTTAACCAAGAGTAATGTCTCTAAACCTAGTGGACCAAACTGATATCGTCTTCAGTTCCTAGGCTTACAAACTACTCAAGCTACAATAATAATAGGACGCCACTTCGGCGACTTCCTTGTCCCTAATCCCAGTTATTAAATGTTTGTAAGGTTTATGGGACTCAACAGCGGGGTCTCCCGTCCCTAAACTTACAAACTACTTATGAACTACCTTACCCTAAAGCTGACACAAACATCCATGCCCGAGGGGGCATTAGAACCCCGACGGCGGACGGCCGCGTGCACCGCAACACAGCGCTCCAGTACGCGCGGCTAATCCGCCGCGACAATCCCAGTTATCTAATGTAATGTTTGTAATTCTATCGGACCAAACTGCGTGGTCATCAGTCCGTAGCTTAGAAACTACTTAAACCTAGGTAAACTAACCTAAGGATAAACACACACACCCATTCCCCAGGGAGAACTCGAACCTCAACGGCGAGCAACCGCGCGCTCCGCAGCGAGACGCTTTAGACCGCTCGGCTACTCCACCGCGGCAATCCCAGTTATCCAAGCAGGTGAAGGAGACCTGCAATTTAATGTAGATTCCAAACCACGTGTCGTTTCTGGCGACTCCTCACATCGTAGAGGTGAAGGCTGGGTTAAAACGCAGACAGAAAAATCCGCGATTGACTGGGTTTCGAACCTGCGGCCCTTCGGCTTTACGCCAAGTCCAGCGGACCTGACACTACTTACACTTACACTGAGGGAGGACTCGAACCTCCGGTGAGACCGGTCGCCCAGTCCTTAACATGAAGGCCTTAGACCACGCGATCATTCCTTGCGTCTAACGAAAAGTAACTGCTACCATACGTGACAGAACAGACCGAAGGTACATCTATGGCAACAAATGACGATTACTGTATCGCTATAGAAATTACATGTGCGCAAATGATGTTCAAATGTTTGTAGTGCTTATGGGAGTTAACTACGGAGTTAACAGTCCCTATACTAAAGACGGCACAAACATCCATGCCCGATGGGGGGATTCGAACCCCCGACGGGTAACGGCCTCGCGCGTCGTAGCATAGCGTCTCAGTGAGCTCGGCCGCTCCGCCGCGGCTACATGCGCGCATACTGCAAACGAAATTTGAGCACCAAAGAATATAAGTTAGCCTTGTTTGTTATCTTGTAGCAGCTAGGCAGTTACTTTTAGTGGGGTTTACTCGAGTAGCGAATGGAAGCATTCCACGTGTAAGTAGCGGACCGTGTCTGGTTTATATGTCAATCTTTCTTGCTTGTAAACACGACGGTAGTGTCACACCGGTCGGAATCAGTCACTATCACCTTCTTCCGTTGAACACAACGTTTTTCTCAAGGTACAATCTGTTCCACGTGAGGCGATGAAATCATCCAAGACTGGTTTCAACTCAAATGGTTGTTTGACTTGAACAACTATATTTTTGTGTGTTTTCTTGTCGCCCCCCGTTTTCTGAATTACAGCTCTTGAGACTCCATCTTCACCGCTAGTAATTTACTGCAACTTTGTTGGTTTGAATACGCAACTCTGGATTGTATCTGGTGTTAAGAAAAAAATTCGTACACGACCGAACTGCACAGTCTGTTTTTACAATTTGTCATTGTCTGGCAGACGTAAGAGCTTGAAATGGTATGCAAAGAATTTCTGCTTTTGTAAAATGTGTTGATGCAAATATCTTTAGTGCTGTGGAAGCAAGTGGACCTAGTTTGTGACACTACATCATCCAGCTCACCAGACGTTTCCACAGCAAGAGAATGAATTGGGAAAATACATTACCTTGCTATACTCCCTATTCACACTGGCTGTGTCCACTTACAGCGGCGGGACCATCACCTATTGGAGTCACAAGTCGCAGTATTCGTACACCGTTTTGACTTAAAAACAGAATTTTATTTGTGACGGTACGCACTGGTACACCTCTGAATAGTCTCAACCGATTACCAGAAGAATAACTGTTGCTATCTAATCTGCCTTTTTTTATTATTTTTAGGTAGAGAGTAATACCCATGTACTGTTGGTTTCCGTTCGTGATCTTTCAGGTTGCATTATGAGGTCAAAATTTGAATTTTTTGTAGATTGAAAGTATCCTAATTATGAAATTTCTGAGCAAGCACGTGAAAGAAGTGTTTGCTCTAGCCACACGATCCCAGAAAGAGTGTACTCGTGTAGTCGTACACTCGCTGCCAGTTATAAAAGAGAATTTCTTCGCTAATGCCAAAAAGTAAATTTCATTAGGTAAGATGTATGAACGTGTATTATTTTTCATGCAGATAATGCGGAGTTGTTTCCTACTGCACGACATTCTGCCTGCCTTGTCACAGTACTGACGGTTACCCCAAGTTTGTCTTCACACTTGACCAGTTACCCAGATAACAGATCAAGATAATTTTATTTACAGATGATAAGCCAAGTGTACCATGTCAGAGTACCCTCCATAGTCCGACTCGAGTCTCTAAACAGCCATACGCAATTTCTCTATTGTCTCTCTCGATGATAACAGTACCTACTGGTTTCTAATGCGTTAAAACCAATTAAGATGGTTATCTTACGTCATGTAAATAGTGACCTTGTAGTGTGCAGAATACTTGAAACTTAGGAGGTTGATTGTGACATACATTGTAATTTTAGATTAAGATATCGTGTAAAACAGAAATAAACTGGAAATCACTGTCGTATTAACTTGGTAAATAAATGTAAACTTGATCTGTAATTGTATAATCTTCGGTGAACAAATACGCGTTTGAATATATTTAACACGGGAAAAAATCAAATGTTGTATGTTCTCTCATATGTTAGTGATACTTACACATTAATAAATATAACTTTCTAACTACACTGTCCTTTTGTCATCAGTCTTCAGTCAGTGGGGAAAAAAAACCCTGATAGATTCTGTTCTCGGGAGGATCTGTTCAGGACACAAAGAGATATAGGAACATAGAAGGCAGTACTGACAGTTCTACTAATCTTAAGAGGATACGTTAAAGAAAGACAAATCTTCGTATGGAACATACCAATTAGGCTTTTTACGAGAGCATTGTTCAAATTTTGAGAATGTCCGTTAAATTATAGAAGTTTTGCACTTAAGGATTTGTGTTTTTTTTTTAATTTAATTTATTACTTAGTTTTTTGTTTTGTTTTTGTGGTTGTCTTTTTATTCTAAAATAAGAAACAGATTTGATTTGTTTGCAGAATGAAACGCTTCGTGGAACGATGGAGAAATCACAAGATACTCTTGTTTCATCATTAGTTGGGGTTGTAGATTGATTCGATGCAAGTCTTGGCTTATCGGAAATGTGCTAATAGCAGAAAATCAAGGAGGATTGCAATACAACATTATTTCAATTCGTAAGGAATAAGACTGTCGCATATATTAATCCAGAAACTAATAGTACTGCGGGGCAGCCTGAAATTACAGTATCAAAATCTATAAATAAAACATGATGTATATGTGCATGACAATTCTTAAGGTATCAAAAACTCAACGTCTCATATATTAATCCAGAAACTAATAGGACTGTGGGACTGCCTGTAATTACAGTATCAAAATCTGTAAATAAAACACGATGCATGTAAATGTGTGCATCACGTAAGACCTGACATCCCTATTAATTTGTGAAGGATTGAAGATTTTTGGCAGATGACAGTGTGTAAGATACGTGATTTTCTTGCGTAATCAGTGCTCTTAACTGTTGTTCCAATCAAGATAAAGTATTTTCGCGTAGCAATAAACTTGTTATTAGCATCCAAACTCTCTTGAAATTACGAGTACAGTGACATAACGCTGAATACTGTTGATATCGTCAGGCCTTTAGACTATTTACGTGACTGCAATGCAGAACTGGCAGGAGATAATTGCTGAATATAATGAGAGAACGCCCCTTTTGGTCTCTTTAACACCACAGTAATTGATTTCGGCCCCCTCGCCAATTTTTACACATTTCTCTAATCTTACGAAAATGTTCTACGCACTCGTAAACGGTCGCCATACTTCTGTACTTGTATTTTCAAGAGCTTTCTAATATATCTTTAAAAAGCATAGTGACGCATTAAAATGTACTTACCTCGATTGATTCAAAAGTTACGAGTATTGGCCGTGCAACAGAATTACTTGCCCGTCTGTGTGCTATGAGTTGCCGAAATAGTCGTTCAGATACTTTGGACAGTTCACGAAATGACTTTTAAATCTTAAACTACACACCCTGTTTATCAGGCTACTGAAGATGTATTATATCAAATTGAGAAGAATTTCACTTTTATTCTAGAGCTCGTTCTTGTTGCGAAATACAAAAGGATTTTACTGCATATTAATTTCCGACAGTAGTACTCTTGGGTCAACTCCATCGAGTAGAACTATCTCTGGAGTCAGCATTGCGTGCTAAACCTGTTCTCAAGATTACGCTGCAATTATCACTTCATATTGAGACAAGCCTACTCATCGCACACTTCCACAGAGACTCCGAGATATTAACAGTCATTTAGCGTAAGGATCAACACTATTTTTCATTCGGCTACCTATTGTTTTATAACCCTTTAGCTGCGAGGTTATCGCGCGCGACGCTTCCTCAGCGGACAATATGTGCCGCTGCGGTGCTGCGTACATTTTCCCCACATAAAGGTTATCCTTCGTGTTTCCGTTTCCGAATTTCTATTTGAAAACTAGATCTTTCGTTCTGGTTTGTGAACAATTCCTTAGAGCACGATAATTCCAATACGTTTTTTTTTTTTTTTTTTTTTTTTTTTTACCTTCTGCCAACTGCGAAACATGGAGCGTGGTGCTAAATGACCAGATGAGAATCATGAACTGTTGTGCATATAAGTCTGTTAACTATTATTCTGCTCAAAGCTTCATCCACAATACACATACAGATACATTTGTATCTGACGGGAGGCGTGCTTAGGTAGTCCTTGCAAGTGATGTGATGACTGTGTCCCCAGTGGTGTAGGGGTCAGCGCAACTGCCTAGAAAGCAGGAGACCCGAGTTCGAATCCCGGCTGGGTACACATTTTCAGCTTCGCCCAATCGCAGTTGATGTCATATATTCTGTGAATATTAAGTAATAACAACTGCATGATCAGAAGTGACGTCTGTTCTTTCGGAACAGACGCCATATATATATATCACATCGTATTGTTTCAGAGTCATAACCAAACTAGTACTACCACTGAACAAATGTTGATTACGAATTGAACTGGCACACACAAATGCACAGTCTATTGGCAGTAGTATCTTGTTTTGAAATAGAATCTGTTTCTGAATCGAAGTCACTTTCACTAGCCTCAACAACCGTGTCTTGAAAACCTTCAGAACTGTCGCTGAAATTATCGTCACTTTCTAAAACAAGCTGCTTCTCTCTCAAACTGAGAAACGTCATATTTCCAACATTGCTAAAGGGCTTTTCGTTACGTGGCTGGCCGAGGGGACAGAGGCGCTCCAGTCACGGTCTGCACGGTTACTACGGTCGGGGGTTCGAATCCCCCCTCGGGCATGGATATTTGTGCCGTCCTTAGTATTAGCTAGATCGTAAGTAGTTTGTAAGTTTAGGGACTGATGGCCCCATAGTTAAGTCCCATAAGCTATACAAACATTTGAACATTTGGTACGTGGCTGCTTCACTAGACGCAAAATGTCGACGCGTGGCCTACAGCAAACTGTTCCAATTAGCTCAGAATTCGCTGTGTTGCCTGAAGGGAACTGCCATATATTGGATGAAGTTCGTCTAATAATACAGTTGAAATGTCAGAGCGAAGTCTCGTCATTCCCACTAGCTATCAACCACAAAGCGCGGTGGTCGGATGTATCCGTCATTCGTACTTAAAGGGTTAATACGTAGCTACGGTTCGCAACGAACACAAATATTCCAGAGCGAAACAGTAAGCGAACTTACACAGAAGGACAACGCAAAGTGTGCGATCTGTAGTTTTGTCCAAATTCCAGGTTAGCTTTGACAACACAAAATTTGTTCTTCGCAGCTGAATGTTCACTGCATATATATTACTACTTTATGGTCAACTGAAAAGAGATAGACTTCCAGAATACCATAGAGGCAACACCGCGCACAGAGTCAAGAAAAATGAACATCCCTCCGGCATGTTTTCGTAAGCTTAGAAGTTCATACACGTACTACTTCGCTTTCGAAAAATAAAAATAACCTACACATGACTTCCGAAAATATGGCGCTTAATAGTACTGTGCGGCACCACAGGGAACGTGGAGCAGCGTATTGCAGAATGATATGAATGATATGAAACTTCCTAGCAGAGAACTTCTATGGAGTTCGTGAAGTAGGAGTCGAGGTACTGGTAGAAGTAAAGCGGTGAGGGCGGCAGGTGTAGGGGCGCTTGCCCACGAAAGGCAAAGTTCACAGGTTCGAATCCCGGTTCCGGCAAACAGTTTTAATTTGGTAGAAAGTTGCATATCAGTGCACACGCCGCTGCAGGGTCTATATCAATCTAGATACATCCTATTTTATGGCTAACAATGAGAGGACGCCTATTCGTCATTGCCGAATTCGTCCAAATTTGTGGTTCATGTAGGGCGTGGTGAGACACGAAAGTGCCCCAAGTGGGAACTCCAGATGGCCAAGCGTTTAGGAAATAAAAGGAAGTTTGATACGGATCTATCACCATATGTATCTTGTCAACTGCTCCTGAGAAACTGTTTAGAAAGCGGTATTTGGCTCAGCGATAAAAGATCGTGGGCTCGATTCCGCCCCGCGGTAAAAAATTTTTTGCTCCTTGGCAATGCGTACACTGCTGACTTCTCAATTAACCACAACATCAAGTTTGTTTTTCTATGGAGACATTAAAAAAAGCCATGGAACTGCAAAAGGGCGGCGTACATAACGTGCGCAAGATACGGTCAAAATTATTGCTTCCCCTGTTTCTTCGATGAATATCACCCCGATACATGTAATTGATCAATTGCCAAAGAAGGGAAGTATCGATTTACATACACGACGTCCCCAACCCAAGTACGCATTAACTACAGTCCCTTTTTAAATGTTTGAAGTCACGAATTTCATTCAATGCCCCCCCCCCTTTTTTTTTCTTTTTTTTTATATATATAAATTAATAAAATAACCTATATGATGATGTTAATTGTGACGTCAGTCTACATCCACATCTACATCAATATTCTGCAACCCACTGTGACGTGCACGGCGGAGGGAACGTCCCACTGTACCAGTAATTAGGTTTTTTTTCCCATTGAAAATGTTCAAATGTTTGTAGAGTTTATGAGACTTAACTACGGGGTCATCAGTCCCTAAACTTACAAACTACTTATGAACTAGCTACAACTAAGGACGGCACAAATATCCATGGCCGAGGGGGACTCGAACCCCCGACCGTAGTGGCCGTGCAGACCGTGACTGAAGCGCCGCAGTCCCCTCGGCCACCGCGGTCGGCTTTTCCCCATTCCATTCACGTAATGAGCGTGCGAATAATGATTGTTTAAATGCTTTCGTGGGTGCTGTAATTAATCTAATCTTGTCTTCACGATCTCTGCGGGAACAATATGTAGGTGTACGCATCGGTAAAGAGCAGAAAAAACTTTGACGCCGGTTGGAGTAGAAACCGCGACCTTCTCAATACGAGTCCAATCTTTTACCGCCAAACATCGCTTACTAAACACTCCGTCTCAGATACAGTTGATAAGATGCATACGGTGATACATCTGTATCAACTTCCTTTTACGCTTGGTCATCTGGAGTTCCCACTTGGGGCACTTTCGTGTCTCACCGCGCTCTACCATAAATTTGGACGAATTGGCGTCCTCTCCTTGTCAGCCACGTTCAGTCGGCAACGTAACACAACATGCGTGCTGAGAATATTTTCGCTGTGCAGCGGAGTATGCGCTGATATGAAGCTTCCTGGCAGAGAACTTCTATGAAGTTTGTGAAGTAGGAGACGAGGTACTGGTGGAAGTAAAGCTGTGAGGACGGACTGTGTAGCGTGCTGGGATAGCTCGGTGGGTAGACCTCTTGCCCACAAGAGGCAAAGGTTACAGGTGAAAACAATTTTAATCGATCAGGAACTTTCATATCAGCGCACACTCCGCTGTAGAGTTAAAATATCATTCTGGAAACATCTCCTAACCGTGGCTACGACATAATGTTTTTGCCAGGCGTGCTAGTGCAGCAAAGTTTGCAGGAGAATTTCTGTAAAAATTAGGAAAGTAGTAGGCGAGGTACTGGTGGAAATAGTGAAGGACGGACCGTGAAGCGTTCCGGGATAGCTCAGTCGGTAGAGCGCTTGCCATCGAAAGGCAAAGTTCCCAGGTTCGAATCCCGATTCCGGCACACAATTTCAATCTGTCAGGAAGTTTCATACAGCGCACACTCCGCTGCAAACTGATAGTTTCATTCTGGAAACATCTCTTAAGCCCGTTTCAAACGATCAACGAACTTGTAATAGATTGATAACAAGTTGTGTTAATGGCGGCCGTCAGTCGTTTGAACGGCTGCACTAGTATCAGCACGCTAGTATCGAAGCGCGATAATTATAGCGATAAAGGAATAGGGCCATTTCTAAATTCGGTACTAGTGGGTTCACTGCGCATGCGCGAGCTAGTAGCTATCAGCTGCAGTCACCGCTCCAGTTAGTCCGCCATTTTCCTTCGTATTTACGTATATTTTGCGTTATGTCGAAGTTTATTATCAGAATGTATTACAAAATGTATTTCTAATGACGGCATTCCCACTGACCGTCACCAGACCGTCACCTAACGTCAACTTCACGTTAAGCTTTCTCGAGAAGATTGTTTTGATTGAACGGTCGTCTGCTGACATCAGAAGTTAACCTATTTTCGTCACGCGATTTTCATATTTTAGTCGACAATTACACAGTTTGCACGCAAATTTGTCTTATTAATCTTTATTATTATACTTTGGTTTAGCGGTGAATTACAAATGTTTCATGCCGACTAAAATATTTATCTCAATTATTGTCCACCGAAAAGCGAGGTCGTACATCTGAAACCGAAATATGGTTTATGTTTTGCAATATCGTAACAGAAAAGACTGAAGCCAATTTTTTATTTGAATAAGATTGTAATTTGATGATGCAATTTTAATTAAATAGCATTATAAATGAAAAATTCAATCCAAATGAAAGATAAAAATTCAGTTGTGCGTGACGTCATTAACAAGATCAATGGCCAAATCGTAGTAGATAAAGTAAAGAAGGTCTATTTACGCTCTTATAAATATTGCTTGATATGTTTGATATGTTCATAACTTTATTTTTTTCGCTTGAAAATAGATGTGAATGTTTTGAAATGTTGTTTCACTTCCCAGAACTTTACCACACTAAGTGGACCAAAAACATAGATTGCAATGTTTTCTGTGGCCGTCAATAACATTTAGCGTTTTTTCCTCAATTCCAGTACTAAAATATGACTTTCTACATAACAAATCGACTGTTATAACCTCAATTTCAACATCGAGTATTACTGTTCGATTACATTTATCGTCTAAACACGCAGTCACAAGATCTTGTTTGAGTTTGTAGTTCAGGGTTAGTACGCTAGGAGCGCTTCAGTAGACTATTATCTATCTTGTTCGCCTTCGTTCATCGTTTAAAAAGGGCTTTAGGCTGTGGCTAAGCCATGTCTCCACCATATCGTTCCTTCCAGGCGTGTTAGTCCTTCAAGGTTCACAGGAGAACTTCTGTGAAATTTGGAACATAGGAGGCGAGATAATAGCAGAAGTTGTGAAGGACGTACCGTGAAGTATGCCGGGATAGCTTAGTCGGTAAAGCGATTTCCCGCGAAAGGCAAAGTTCCCAGGTCCGAATCCCGGTTCCGGCACACAGTTTAAATGTGCTAGGAGGTTTCAGCGTGTTACAGGCTCTTTTCGTATAATCTCTTTGGTGAAACGGCAGAACTGCGGGAACTCTAGACCACTGCCGGCAGCTAGATAATTGAGACACGACGGAGCGGATAAAATATGGCCAGTGGTGGAAGACAGTCGGGATTTATGTGCGTGACAGCGCTTTATAGAGACGGTGAGAAACCGCGGCTCGTGCGCACGCCGCTCACGTAGCGGCCGGCGTATCGCGAACATTTGTCCTCCCCGTGCCTGCATAAAAGCAGGCCATTACGGCCGCCCGCGGAAAAGCTTTTCCGCCGCCCAGAGGAGAGCCCGTAGCCGCAAAGAAGTGCCGCCCGGGCCGAGTAGCGCATTGTCTGCTAGCGCCTTACAACCTGCCCAGTACCACCACAGCCTGACAGCCTCTTCCTCCCTGCCCGTGGTAGCGTCTACTCCAGAAACCACCGGCCAGTGTATTCATCCGGCCCACTAACTGCGAGAATTGTACCATTTATGTCCCAACATGTTATCTTTCATTGGTGTTCAAATGTTCAAAATGTTTGTATAGTCTATGGTGTGGTTTCGCACAAGTCCAAAGTGCGCGCCACCTACTTTCGCCGCGCGCCGCCATGCACGCACGGCGCGGCGTTCTTACGACGACAGCCACGAGCGCCCTCTGCTGCTACTCTGCTCGTGGCCACCACTGAACGACATCGTTCACTTGGGACTGAGATAGGAACCAGTTAGTACTTCTGTATTCAGATAGGCACCAGTGAAGACTTGGCTATCGGACAGGCACTAGGCAGGCCTCTAGCTCAACTATGTATTCTGCAGTACTGATCTATGTAAAAATTAAGTATTGTATAAATTCTGTTCAATATATATCTCGTTCTAATTTACTCTAGTGTTTCGAGTTTCTGGCTGCTCCCCTCCGTACCTGCACCAGCGTGCTATCTTTATTCCTGTGTCGGTCTCATTCCACTCGGCCACCGACACCTACGACGGAAACGAGACACAAAAGCGGCAACGGGGCAGGGACACAAAATATGGGACTTAACTACGGGGTCATTAGTCCCTAAACTTGCAAACTACTTATGAACTACTTACGAACTAGGACGGCACAAATATCCATGCCCGAGGGGGGATTCGAACCCCCGACCGTAGTGGCCGTGCAGACTGTAACTGGAGCGCCTTAGTCCCCTCGGCCACCGCGGCCGGCTCTACCTTATACTAAAGACGACACAAACATCCATGTCCGAGGGGGGATTCGAACCCCCGACCGTAGCGGCCGTGCAGACCGTGACTGGCGCGCCGCAGTCCCTCGGCCATCGCGGCCGGCTCATTGGTGTTGTGATGGTTAAAGTTAAGTACCGCTATCGAAATTTAACAAGAGTAAAACTAGGGTAATGGAGTCTGTCTAAGAAAATCAGGTGATATTGAAGGAATTACATTAGGTAACGAAACAATAAAGGAGGTAGATGAGTCTTGTATAGTTCGCGAACGAACTAGTTCGGAAGAGCGCTCCCACAGGCGAACTACGGGAACTAGACATTATTGATAAATCTGAAGCATTGAATTAAAATTTGTGGTGCGGCCGTGAATCGAACCCGGACCTCCATGCTTACTAGGCAGACGTCTTCACTGTTAGACTACCATGGTAAGTAAGCATGGAGGTCCGGGTTCGATTCCCGGCCGCACCACAAATTTTAATTCAATGCTTCAGATTTATCAATAATGTCTTTGACATATTTGAGACGTAAAGCCGTCTCTGGGATTGTTCATTTCTATTAATTGATATTTATATCACCTTAACAGGATTGTTCCACCATGACCATTGCCGAGGTGCTATTCCGTTGCATGGAGAGCCTTGGCAGTAGTGGCAATTATCTTTGGAACACAGAAGCTGAATTAAAGTTTGTGATGTGGAGGGAAATCGTACATAGACTATTCCAAGGCACCTTAATCGTTAGTGGTGTGATAGTCTAATGGGGGCCGGGCGCCGTGGCTCCGCGCGCCCGGTCAGAGGACTGAACGCCCTCTGCAATAAAAAAAGCTGAGCCAAAAACACACAGAACAACAACGAACCAAGACGATAAGCGACCGCAATGAACCGAACAACCCATAGACAAAAAAAAAAAAAAAAAAATGGTTAAGACGTCTGCCTAGTAAGCATGAAGGTCCGGGTTCGATTCCCGGCCGAGCCACAAATTTTAATTCAATGCTTCAGATTTATCTATCAATAATGTCTTTGACATATTTGAGACGTAAATCCGTCTCTGGGATTGTTTATTTCTATTAATTGATATTTACGGGAACTAGTTCGCAGACTCCTCGCCTCTTTGTTTGTCCGCTCCTTTTCCGAAGACTGGCGAGGAACAGCGAGAGGACGCCAGAGCGCGCAGAATCGCGTGATTCCCTTCTGCTAGTTACCGTCATTTCGAGCTGAGATGCAGCTCAGCTGTAGTTTCACAGACATTATCCAAAAATACGGGTAATATCACAAGCTTGGGCAACACTGATCATTATATAAAAAAAATCTGTCATAACAAAAGAAAGAGCTCTTTTAGTAGCTGTAACAAAAACCAAATAGAGCGGACGAACTAAAAAGAGCGACCTACTTCGCGGCCGAGCTGCGAACTAAAAGGATAGCTACCGGTCGCGAACTAAAATATGCGCGATCGGCCGCGAACTAAAATATGCGCGACGTTTTACATATAAACGCAACACTCCTCTAACAAAGTAGGCAGTTATTGAATGTTTCAGCCGGCCGCGGTGGCCGAGGGGACTAAGGCGCTCCAGTCATGGTCTGCACGGCCACTACGGTCGGGGGTTCGAATCCCCCCTGGGGAATGGATATTTGTGCTGTCCTTAGTATAAGGTAGTAGATAAATAGTTTGTAAGTTTAGGGACTGATGAACCCTTAGTTAAGTCCCATATGCTTAACAAACATTTGAACATTTTTTTGAATGTTTCGTTTATTGCTTTGCATTTAACATGTAGCAAGGATGATGCAATGGAGCATCTGCAGCCAGGAGACAACAGGCAACTCGTTTTGGGGAAACACAGTTTCATCTTCATTTGCATGAATTACTTAAACCTCCATTAGCATTGCATGTAAGGTTTTCCCCCTCGTAAGTGCTTGGTAAGGAAGTGTTTGTTCTTTTGTGTGCTGCATTCGACAAACAGTGAGCTAACTATGTAACTTGTACCCTAGAATAATTTACTCTCTCGTTCGATAGTAATGTTGGATTTATTTGTAGTTTTTCGGAAATGACCAAATCCATAGTGAGAACATGTTGCAAACCAAAGTTCAAGCTATGGTCGGACACATAAATGTAAAATGAACAGAGGTAGGTCATTGTAAGATGGTGCTTGTATCTGTACATGAAGTGATTCTTATCGTGGTGAGGAACTGAAAACGTCATTTCTCCCGAGACAGGCATTTAAAAGAAACAAATCTACACATTGCAGTGGGAAGCAATATTAATGAGTTGTAGATGAAGATGTTATTAGAGATTATTAGAGACGGGACAAAGGTTCATGCAGGAAGGAGATCAACCGTTTCATTGTCGACGAAATCGTCTCGAATTTTGTCTTAAACGTTTGAATGAAAACACTAGAAACATACAGGTTGTTTCAGGAGGAATAGTAAAGAGTTTTGGAGGTGGTAGTAAAGATTAATTTCATTAAAAGTGGCATATAACATGTATGTAATTGTTATCGACTGCCGGCCGCGGTGGCCGAAGGGGCTAAGGCGCTCCAGTCACGGTCTGCACGGCCACTACGGTCGGCGGTTCGAATCCCCCCTCGGGCATGGATATTTGTGCCGTCCTAGTTCGTAAGTAGTTCATAAGTAGTTCGTATGTTTAGGGACTGATGACCCCGTAGTTAAGTCCATAAGCTCTACAAACATTTGAACATTTGAGACAGTGTCACGGAAATGATGCACGAGTTGGGTTGGAAATCATTAAAAGAAAGGCGTTACTCGTTGCGACGAGATCTGTTTGCGAAATTTCTTTCATCAACTTTCTGTTCCGAATACGAACAGATTTTGTTAGCACCCACCTACATAGGAAGACATGATCATCAAAATAAAATGAGAGAGATCAGATCGAAAACGGAAAGATTTCGGCGTTCCTTTTCTTTCCGCGGGCTATTAGAGAATGGAACTGTAGAGAAACATCTTAAAAGCGGATCGATAAACCATCTGCTAAGCATTTAACTGTGAGTTGCAGAGTATTTATGTACATGTAGATGAGATTGGGAGCTGTTGCCTATAAAAAACACACAAAATGTACTATACTAATACATAAACAAAAAACAAATAAATAATATACAATTCGCCGCTAACGAACACAAGTTTGGAAAATTTTGGGTCCAAAGTATCAGCGGAGTATCAAATTACATTTCTCACCATCATTATTGCATTATTTAAACATTTCGGGCGAAGCGGGGATTGTGGGAGATATAAGGTTCGATGTCGCCACAATCACAAAGATTGCCGCCATTTGGTTCTTGGCACTCCTGGTTTGATTGGGTTGATGATCTGCATCTGTTTCATCCCTTTACCGAGCTGCCTGGTTAGTATACCATAAAAAATAATAATTCTTGATTGGAAACACATCTGATAGATGTCCGTGCGCGCACCCTATTTTATGCTCCCTTGCTGACGGGTTGTGGTAGTGATTTTACTGGCGGTACTTGAAAGCTCTTTGTGAATGTCATGGTTATTGTTTCCTACTGAGTAACCACAATTGTGAGATGCTTTCTTAAACTCGACGACTGCCGTAGCGCGTGTGGATGTGCGGCGGTACTACACCCAATATATATATATATATATATATATATATATATATATATATATATATATATATATATATATATATATATATATAAGGTGTCTGCACGTGTGGGCCCATAGGCGGCTTATGACGATGCAGCAGCTGGAGTTAAGTGCCTTGTAAACTTGCTTTGCCTGTGTAAAGAGATCCGTAACCTGTTTGGGGATTCTGCCAGTTTGCGTATTCTGCTGGGGAATGAACAGAATGACAAAGCAGCCATTCGCAGCGTGGAACGGTAAGCTAGATTTTTTTAAATGCTATTTTGTTAAAAACTGACATTTTGTTCCCGTGGTTGTGTATAAAATACAGGGTTATTCTTATACTAAAGAAGACAGCAACCAACCACTTTTGATTATGCTATTTTTTAACTAAACAGCGCCGTTACCGGTTTCGAACCTTTCAAGTTAATCTTCAGACGGCTGTTCACGTCCACACAAATGTCACTTAATTTTTCTTTTATGCAGATAATTTTTCTTGTGGTGAAAAGTCTTTGTTTGTGTGGTGCCGTCGAGAAGTCGGTTCCATTAGGTTGTGTCGCTGAATACTGCAGCTGTTGCTGCAATAAGCACTTTTTGAAACAATTTTATGGAGGAACATAGCGCGATTAACCACACATAAGCACACACAGAAACAAAAACATAATAGTTATATAGTTACCTGATTATGTGAGCTAACGGGACGGACTCGTAGTGATAAGGACCGGTAAAAAGTGTGGAATAAAATTATTTTAAGAGTATTAATAGGCAAATTTTTCATAAAGTGGTCTGTAGATAACATATAAAAATAGGGCAAACTGATACCTGGTTTCTATTCGTTTAAATGCTGGTTTTGTTATGTAACTATGCTGTGGAGAAAAGCTGAAATAGATCAAAATGTTCAAATGTTTGTATAGCTCATGGGACTTAACTACGGGGTTATCAGTCCCTAAACTTACAAACTACTTATGAACTAACTACTACTAAGGACGGCACAAATATCCATGCCCGAGGGGGATTCGAACCCCCGACCGTAGTGGCCGTGCAGAATGTGGCTGACGCGCCGCAATACGCTCGGCCACCGCGGCCGGCCAATCTTATTGTAATTAATAACTAGGACCCCAATCTCAACAATACCTGGTCTCTGCCCAAGACCGTGCATTTCATAAGTAATAAAATACTTCCGCGGGTAGCGTCATTTGCGTAATAATAATAATCACACTCTGGAGATAAAAAGTTGTAACTATCGTTCTAAATTTATGAATGATAATGGCGGCATAAGATCCAGGGTGTGAAAATGGCGGCCAAAGTACAGTTATTTATGGAACAGAATTACTGACGAAAATGGTAGGAAGAAATGCTATTAAATGGCGATTCAAGAAAACAATGTTTAAACAATTTATTTAAATAAACTATGGCCAACTCACATAATTTTCTGCAGCGAAGAAGAAGATCGGGATCAACACGTCCGTTTCCAATGGAGGTTGACTTAGAAAAAGTGACAAAAGCCGGCCGCGGTGGCCGCGGGGACTGAGGCGCTCCAGTCACAGTCTGCACGGCCACTACGGTCGGCGGTTTGAATCCCCCCTCGGGCATGGATATTTGTGCCGTCCTTAGTGTTAGCTAGATCATAAGTAGTTTCTAAGTTTAGAGACTGATAACCCCGTAGTTAAGTCCCATAAGCTTAACAAACATTTGAACATTTGAAGTGACAAAAGAAAAGGGTTTTTTATTATTATCCTCCGTCCTCATCAGAGATTAATAGACAGAGGATGAAATAAACATCCCTGACCAGAGGGGAGCAACAAAAGGGAAAAATAAAAAGAATCTTTATTTTCTTTTGGACTCCTACGTATTGTTTTAAATGCCCCCATTTGTTTTTTGGTAAGGCATATAGGAGCGTGACCGAAGCCAAAAAGCAAATTCCTTTGAACATGACAAAATAAGATAATAGTATTACACTACCTTAATGAAAATAGTACATATATAACAAGTGTCAGAGCCGGCCGCGGTGGCCGAGGGGACTGAGGCGCTCCAGTCACGGTCTGCTCGGCCACTCCGGTCGGGCGTTCGAATCCCCCCCCCCCCCCTCGGGCATGGATATTTGTGCCGTCCTTAGGATTAGCTAGTTCATTAGTAGTTTGTAAGTTTAGGGACTGATGACCCCGTAGTTAAGTCCCATAGACTTTACAAACATTTGAACATTTTTGAACAAGTGTCAGAATATGTCAGTTGTAAATAAGCTAGAAAACAATCCGAAACAAAGTGGTAGACATATTTTATTTCCATATCTCCTCAAGCCGTCTTTTCCGACCGCAGGATCACCACCTCAAATTGTGCAGTGTCGCATTCCCGATGTCCTGTTAAAATTTTTTCTCGCTCTAACGGAAATACCCCGTATAAATCGAACTACAACATTGCCCAAAGATTGCAGTGAAACGTTTAGTTGCGGCCAGTTGACATTTGTTGCGTTTTATGCCGTGCATTACTGCATACGAAACATGGCCTACATATTCACGGGAAAATACGTGACATGTATTGGAGTTTGTCTGCGACGAGGTTGGCAGCTACGCGTCGCACCACGGCTTTGGCTGCCCGGGGCCTATTGTGCAGAGTGCGGAGCTGTCTCGTGTTTCTCTTCTTCGTGTGCTGTTGATACAAATAGAACCTGGAAATGAAAACCTCGCCGAAGTGAAAAGACGCCAGAGTCATCAGCTGATGAAGAGTGTGTTTTTCAGTCTCTGCTCCCTCATTTCAGGGAGTTTTGTGACACGCTTAAAGGAAATCTGAAAGCTAAATTCCTGTTGGTTCCAAATGAGCAGGTGGACTAAGCCGAAGGGATTTCTTTTATTTCTTCAGTCATATAGTCTACTCCTACGCTAGTTTTCCACCCACTGCTACGCAATCTACGGTTACTGAAATATTTTCAAATTGCGTAACGTTCCTTCTCAGTACTCCTCAGGTTACATTGAGTACTAACTTGAGAAAGTGAACAGTAATTGAAACACCATCCCAGCTGTATTAATATTTAACACTAGTCGACCCGGCAATGCTTCGCAATTCCTAATATTTATTTACTCTTGCTTTGAACGTCAAATGTGCAAAAGTTTATCTCAATCCTAGTAATGATATTGATATCCCAAAGTAAAGAGCTCTTTCAGTTTGCACAAATTTTCCTATTTTCTTTCTGGCCAACTATTCCAAACTTTTACTTCACTCAAACCTTTGCCGCGGTGGAGCAGCCGAGCGGTCTAAAGCACCTCGATGCCGAACGCGCGGTTGCTCGCCGTGGAGGTTCGAATCCTCCCTGGGGCATGGGTGTGTGTGTTTGTCCGTAGGTTAGTTTACCTAGGTTTAAGTAGTTTGTAAGCTACGGACTGATGACCACGCGATCAGCACGGACACTACGGTCGGGGGTTCGAATCCCCCCTCGGGCATGGATATTTGTGCCGTCCTAGTTCGTAAGTAGTTCATAAGTAGTTTGTAAGTTTAGGGACTGATGACCCCGTAGTTGGGTCCCATAAGCTTAACAAACATTTGAACATTTTTTGATGACCACGCAGTTTGGGCCGATAGATTTACAAACATTTTTTGGAACTCAAACCTTCCTCTTGCTTTGAACGTCGCATGTGCAGAATTGTATCGCTATCAGATTAATGGTATTGATTTTTCATAAAAAATCTCTTTATTTTTTATAAATTTTCCGGGAAACTTTTCAAAATTTTTATCTCATAAGAACGTTACTCTTGCTTTGAAAGTCAAATGTGCAAAATTTTATTGCAATCACACGAGTGATATTGACATCCCATTGAAAAAAGCTCTTTGCGTCTCGCGAATTTTCAAATTTTCCGGGTAACTTTCGTAAATTTAGTTCATAAGAACGTTCATCTTTCGTTGAACGTCAAATGATCAAAATTTTATCGCAATCGGTTGAACTGTTCCCAACTTATAGTGTTGAGGACATTTAGAAACACATTGGAAAAGGAACTTGGTTCGAATTTTGCGACTTCATTTTTAACTGTCCCTATTTATTTATTAGTTTACTGAAATCTTTTCCAAGACCATAATGAACAAAAAAACAAAAACAAAAAAATAATTACACCTCTCCGTCTTGCGAATAGTCAGTTACAGTGCTGAATTCAATCAAAAACACATTGAAAAACGCACTTTTAGCTTTCCTAAATTTTTCGGTAAGTTTTTCAAAAACTTTATTTCATACAAACCTTGTCCTGTCAAGCCGTACTCAATTTATGCTCTTACAACTGTGTGACAATTGATTTTCATTCATAGAAAAAAATAGCTTTCGGTTTCTCCTAATTTTTCCTACTTTCCGGGCGACTATTCCAAATTTTTATTTGATGCAAACCTTCCGCTTGCTTTCAGCAAAACGTGCAAAATTTTATCGCAATTGGACGTACGGTTTTGGTAGCTCACTGGAAAAAGCTGTTTCAGTTTTTCCCGATTTTCCTCTTTTCCGAACAACTTTTCCATATTATATCAACTTTTAAACCTTCCCTGGACATACACGAACATTTATTTACAGTTTCTTTTGGCATACACTTCCTCTTCCGCCAAAAGAAACTGTAAGTAATAGAAAGTAATCAGACGATAGAAATATGCCCACATACCAAATTTACTTTTTCACACTATAAGTAGCGTTTTAAAAACCTCACAAGATTCAAAGAGAGATAAAAAAATGTTTGCCGGCCGCGATGGCCGAGGGGACTGAGAATGGCATAATCAGTCTATAATGATGATGATTTTTCTTTTCACATTTCCAGACACCTTCATTCTGTTTTGATGCTTGATCCGTGTTCAGGTTTTGACGGCCTGTCTGCTGCCTCATCGATGGGGAGTGTCCCTTGTTAGCGGACCAGCAGTACGTACTGACGTAAGCGGCCCCCCTGGCTGGGTGGTCCCGCTTGAGCCCTCCTGGCCGCAGCTGCAGCGCCTGCCACACAGTCGGCCGGCGACAATTTACGAAACGGGCGGCTGCTCTTTTGTATGCGCACCGCATCGACCGGCGCGATGCCCACTTGACTGTACGCTCTCAGGTTGCAGCCTCATTAGTCTACGGCTGCCACCGCCTATACCACCCGAGCCGCGCGCTGCGGACGGGGAAAACCGACCCCTTAAAACCGATACCGGTATTTTGGTTCCCAATAACCGGTATTGTTCGATATTAAACCAGTAACTCCCTATAAACACCGGTACGAACACTTCCGTATTAGTGGTTCAGTTTTATTTTATTTATTATTATTATTATTATTATTATTATTATTTTGTGTATGTATGTGTGTGTGTGTGTGTGTGTTTAAATAAAAAGGAACGCAGCGGTTGGGCAGGGAATAAGACAGAGCCGGCCGCGGTGGCCGAGCGTTCTGCGGCGCATCAGTCACAGTCTGTACGGCCACTGCGGTCGGGGGTTCGAATCCCCCCTCGGGCATGGATATTTGTGCCGTCCTTAGTATTAGCTAGTTCATAAGTTGTTTGTAAGTTTAGGGACTGATGACCCCGTAGTTAAGTCCCATAAGCTCTACAAACATTTGAACATTGACTAAGACAGAGTTGTAGCCTTTCTCCAATGTTATTCATTTTGTACATACTGCAAGCTGTGAAGGAAATCAAAGAGAAATGTGGAGCAGGAATTGGAGTTCAGGGTGAAGAAATAAAAACATTTCGTTTCAAAAATGTTCAAATGTTTGTAGAGCTTATGGGACTTAACTACGGGGTCATCAGTCCCTAAACTTACAAACTACTTATGAACTAGCTAATACTAAGGACGGCACAAATATCCATGCCCGAAGGGGGATTCGAACTCCCGACCGTAGTGGCCGTGCAGACCGTGACTGAAGCGCCTCAGTCCCCTCGGCCACCGCGGCCGGCAGCCACTTTTTGCTTTGTTTTTAAGCAGTGAGAGCACGGTCCAGAGTGACTCCGAGGTATTTTGGCGTCTTGAAGTGTTCTAGAGAGGTTCCTTCCCAATCTATCTGTAAGTTTCTGCTACACTGTTTGTTTCTGAGGTGAAAAGCGCAAGTCTAGGTTTTAGATGGATTTGGTTTGAGCTGATTATCAAAAATGTTCAAATGTTTGTAGGTCTATCGGACCAAACTTCGTGGTCATCAGTCCGTAGCTTACAAACTACTTAAACCTAGGTAAACTAACCTAAGGACAACACACACGCATCCATGCCCCGGGGAGGACTCGAACCTCCACGGCGAGCAACCGTGCGCTCCGCAGCGAGACGCTTTAGACCGCTTTAGCTGATTATCCCAGTAATAGATATATAATAGGAAATAGCAGAAAGTGACGGTGACGAGAGAGAGAGAGAGAGAGAGAGAGAGAGAAAGCCAGTGTGAGAGAAAGAGAGCAGTCGGTCATGTGGGACAAACAGTGAGAGTAAAAGTTAAATGGATAAAGATAGATGTATTAGGAGAAACAGAGATGTGTCAGTGGAAATTAAAAAGAGAGATGTTTCGATCCCATACCCATACATAAGATTAGGCGGTCTTGATCTCCCAGATCAGCGAATTTTAACAACAAAAATTTTGTCAACTTTCTACTATCCCTTATACGCACGTATTAAAGTTTCTTGGTCTAGGAATTAGAAGCCCGAGTAAAATATCGAAAAGGACACATGTAGAGAACATGCATCGTTGATTGTGATGACAAACAACAGACTGTGAGAAAGATGGAGACAGTGCAATATGAAAAAAGGAAATTAGGAAAAAAGAAAGTGTCAAACATTGAAAGTTGTAGAGATATGTGTAGACTCCAGCAGTCAGGGAAATGCTGGGTATGAAAACTTCACTACGAGGAGCGACTGCTTAAAAGGATTGAGCACGTTTTGTGTTAAAAGAGCACGAATTTCTTTACATACAAATGTTAAAAAAATGCTATAGGACCAACTGCAGTCGTCATCGGTCCCTAGACGTAAAAACTACTTAAACTAACTTATTATAAGACCGACATCCCTCCTCCCTCCCCCTCCCCACATACACACTCTTATTCGAGGGAGGACTCGATCCTCCGACGGGGAGTGGCTGTGCACTTCGCAACAAGGTGCCTTAGAGCGCAAGGCCATTCCTGCGCGGCATGTCTTCAGATGCCAAAATTTTTGGTGCGGAAAGGGCAATGAGAAGTCAGGCAGTCGTTTCCCACTTTTCTGCCAGTCTTTTAAACGAGAACGTATTTGCCTTTCTTGTTTACAGACAGGAGCATTCTTCAGCTCGTCATTTTATGACAAAAGTGAAAGTTTCATATCAACCATAGCTCAATATAAGGAAGTGACATCATTCCTCGATTTGATAAACCAGTTTCACGTATGTGCCGTTTCCTACCTCACAGTTTAGCTGTTCCATGAGAGAATGTATGCAATCACTGCGACATTTCGTATTGCTCTCCCCATGTCGGATGTTTAATACTTCGCACACACGATCTGACCTACAATTAACGACGTGACAGTGAGGTTTTATTCCTGAATGTGTAAGAGTAAAAAAAAAAAAAAAAAGGGGTCATATTGTCACTCCGGTAGCTGTATTAGCTGTCTCAGAGTCGACTTCCAGGCACGTGTCTTGGAGTGCCTGGTTTCCTCCGCTGGCGATTGTTTGTTTACATCTGCGTCGTAGCGTTTACGTCTTATGGCTCTTCTCCGTGGACAACGTGGCCTATGCTTATCACCACGTAACCCTTGAACTTTTTCTTGCCGGTCACGTGAGACCCCTTATCTATGAAGTTGAAGCAGTTCCTTTAGATCCTCAGAACATTATTGGGATCCTCTTCCCATCACGAGTAGTGACGTTTGTATTAAAATGACAAATGCGGCGATGTGTCATGATGTTATTCGCAAACGTGCCAATGGACTTAGTTTTAAATATTATGATTGTCTCGTTCGTTTATGTAAGATATTTTATTCTTGGCCCACTTTATCTCCGTCTCAACACGCCAGTCCCGTTCTTACTCAAAACAGTCTCTGATATCCTACAACGAACTCTATCGTCCAACTCCATTGAACAAAATTTTTTGCTAAATTGCGTGCCTGTCTGCTTCGGCGGATGTTTGCCCTCCGATTCGCCGCATATAATCTTTTTCACGGTGGAATTCCAGATTATCATCTTTCCTTGTCATTTCAGATCGAGTAAATTTCCCCTGGACTAAAACAAATGCTGTGAATTGGCGCCTCAGACACACCAGACACCATCTTTTTGGACGTACTGTAAAATCTTAACTCGGTTTTGGGCTGGTTTTATAGAGATATTAGCAAACCCAGCAACGCTTCGCAGTAGCTGATGTGAATCTCTTTTCTTCGCCCTATGTCTATCCCTTCCTCCCTCCTCTATTTCCCCATCTATTCCTCCCCCTGTCTTTCTCCATCGCCTTGACACCACTCCCTCTTATCTCCCTCCTCTCTGCATCCATATCGTCTCCCCGTTTTAAATCCATTTCATCCCCCCATTCCCTCCTTCCCCTCTTACTGATCTTATTTATTGTTATTGCAATTGGGACCCTGATTGGGAATAGAAGTCAAAATGGATGGGTAAATCAAGTGGAAACGGGTTATTAGAGACCTTCAAAAATGTTCAAATGTTTGTACAGCTTATGGGACTTAACTACGGGGTCATCAGTCTCTAAACTTACAAACTACTTATCAACTAGCTTATCCTAAGGACGGCACAAATATCCATGCCCGAGGGGGGATTCGAACCCCCGAGCCTAGCGGCCGTGCAGAGCGTGAATGGAGCGCCTCAGTCCCCTCGGCCACCGCGGCCGTCAGAGAGACCTTTCGAGCTGCTTTAATGGAAGTACTTTTAATGGTTATATTGTACGAACAGGTATGATTATAAATTTGGGCATAAAAACCTCCAAGCGCTGTTTACGATCTTCGTCAGTCTCATTACGATCATGTAGTAGGATTGCGTTGAGCGTACGCCGACACGTATCACCACGCCGCAATGGAGGCATTAAAAACAGAAACCACGATTTGTTTGCAACAGTCAAAAATACCACGAACTGACATCAATCCTATCTTTGCAACGCTCCAACCATAACACCAAGGAGGTCAAAATAATTAGGAGGGGCTTCGAAAGAAACAACGTTTCATGTTAAATCTGTCCAGCTGCTTTAAGCTTGTGTGCATAGGCTTGTCGCTAGTTTCAGGGAGGATTTTGAACTATAATGGTGAACGGGTCATTTTTACGACGCGATTCCACCCGTCTGGAAACGTACTTTCAGTTTTTCTCAAATTGTGATATTTTCCGGTAGATTTTCCAATTGCTCCCTAGCTTCGAGTAATGCCTGTTCTTCGCATAGATAATGCCATCTCCCTTTATTCTAACCTCCTTGGCGTATTTGTTAGCTCAGTTACAGCGTAAGCAAATTGCGAATGAATAAGCTGATTGTTGGAGAACTTAGAAACTGATCCGATCTGGAAGCGTATTTTAAGTTTTTCTCAAATTGTGATTTTTCCTGTAGATTTTCCAAAAAGTTTCTTTCATACAGACCTTGGCCTGAGAATTACGAACAGAACAAAGAAAAGATCAGCCAAATCAGCGAAGCCATTATCAAGTGATACGCATTCATACATGCAGCATTTCATTTTTTTTTAAATACATATATGTGCACGTTGTATGGAGCGGAGTCTCTCCACCGCGGTGGAATGGCCGTGCGATCTAAGGCGCCTTGTTGTGCGGTTGCTCCCCATTGGAGGTTCGAGTCCTCTCTCGGGCTTGTGTGTGTGTGTGTGTGTGTGTGTGTGTGTGTGTGTGTGTGTGTGCGCGCGCGCCCCGCGTTTGTTCTAGAGCAGTTAGTTCCTAACGTGACATGATTAGAGCAAATGTGCCAGCAACATGGTGGATCGCCGAGTCACTGTACGGTACCAGACAAGTCTCCCAGTATGTGAGTGGCAAATTTCTTCAACAGTGGATTGGTCGTGGTGGACGCATTAACTGGCCTGCCAGATCACACCCAACCTAACCCCATTAGACTTCTGTTCATGGAGCTGGAGAAAGGGGGATGTGTACCCTGTGGAGGTGGATACACGTGAAGAACTTTCGCTCTCATCAACGACGCTGTTCCCGCATTAAAGCCCACCTAGATGAAGTTGGATGTGCAACACAACGCACCCTCCAATCCGTTGCCAAGTGCATGGTAATGGGTGCTGAACCTTTTGAACACCGTTTGAGTGATGGATCACTCATCTGACGCATCATTATTCTGCCCACCACAGCGCCTACACAGGAAGTAATATTCATATTATTCATGGATGTGAGCAGTCTTCAACCTGACCCAGTTGCGGCTGAAAATCTGGCACACTTACGTTGGACATTTTCGCTTGATTTTGACACGTAGACTCACCATACAAATTTTGTGACCTTATCTCTGAATCACCCTGTGTAAACAACAGGTAAATACATGTTAGATAAGGTTAACATGGACTCGTCTCCCAACCAACGAAAGTTTGCTTTACGCTACTGTTCATAAAAATGTTTATTTCTTATTTATTTCACCGACAGCATTACCAAAGAATTTAATGTGACAAGAAAATATTTTTAAAGTTCCTATGCCGCCATGATGCATAGAATAATTTCCAGATCAAGACAGCCTTTAAGACGCGAAGTGCCCATTGTTCATACGTAGCGCGCTGTAAAGTTTTACTGGGGAAAAAATGGCGACTAAAAGCACTTTGGTGATCTCAGAACACTTGCGATGACTCTGTAACCTTTGCCACGTGTTCAGAACATCAGTTAAAACTGAATATGAAACAGAATATTACGGGAGCGTGCGTGCGCACACATTCAATCTCACAGCCACGACTGAAACACACAAGACCACCATTTCCGCGTCCTGACTCAGGATACAGTAGCCGAAGTTGGCGGTCCTGTGTGCGTCAGTTGTGCCTTTGTGATCCTGTGCGAAAAGCGAATAAGGCTTTCTGGAAGCCAAGAAACACCGTATTAAACAGTAGTCCCATATCTACAGTCTCCTACATCATCACGGCATCCCCGTAATCGAAGCCACAGATCATCTAATTCAGCTACTTCCGAATCCATTGCTTTAATCTCAGCCTTTAGCCGTGACCCAGTGGCTTGACATATGCGTCTTCTATCCACTTGTAATGTTATTTTATGCTGGAGTAAGTTAACAGATAGGACAAAAGATAATTTTCTTTGTTTCATTTTGCATTGAGATAATATTCATCTAAACGTCAATGATTTAATTTAATTGAGGTACTGTGAACCACCTATCGCAAGAAACTAAAAGATATTCTGTAAGAAAAAATGTCACAAATGAAAGAACTTCATTCTGATGTTCTGTAGTATAGGGACTCACTCTTGTCGTTGCAATCTAACTGAATAGTCGCATTGTAAGTAATTGTACCTTCCTCCCTTGTCATTATTCTATTCGCACATTTTTTCAGGTTTTTCGCCTTTGCTAGAATTACGAGAGTATTACGCTGGTTGTCGGAGTGTGCAAAGACCAAACTTTAGGTCTACTGTTTGAAGATTGTCTTTAAGGCCAAGCACAAGCGCCCTGAGATTTCGTAACCGTTATTTTAGTTTTATTATCAGTAATTTTACTAGCCGTGCGACAGTTTAATTTCAGGTCACAAACATTCCAACAATCAGTACGTTGCTTTTCGTACCAGCCTGCACAAAGGCGCGTGCAAAGGATGATCATTACACATGGTGATTATATGGGCATTATTCGGATTTACTAATACTTCAATGAATGAAGTATTTTACATAAAGCTCCACCACCAGTGTTGGAATATTACTTTCCGCCAGCGGCCCCTTATTATTTAAACACAGTCGTAATATTCTTTCAAAATTATTGCTTGGCTTTTTTCTGGTCGCGTTTTCATTTCATCCGAATGTTATTCATTCACAGTCTTCTACCAAACGAGGAAAGTAATATTTCATGCTGTTATAAAGTTCTTCTCCCTTTCTCTTAAAATTTGCAGCGGTCTTCTCCTCTCACTGATCCTTAGCAGCGATCTTTCATTGCTCACTCTTCCCATCTAGCTTACCCCTCTGTTCTTCTCCACATTCACAACTCAAATGCTTTTAGCGTTATCTCGTCATTTCGTCAGAGTTTCTGTTCCATACAGTTCCACAATCCAGAAGCCTTTTTCTCAAACCTTTATCAAAGTTGCCAAATAATGATCTTCTCTGTCTACTGAATGCCTTCCTCGTCATGGCATTGCGACTTTTTACTTCCAGATGATATACATGCTTGATAATTATTCGAGGCAAGGGGGCGATCTAAATTGTTATTTGTTGTGAAATATGCCAAGATCGCTGTTCAATATATTTGCAATAAAGTGAGGAACAGCGATCTTGCCATATACATTTCACAACAAATAACTGCCTGATAACATTTCAACTTTTAGTGATTGTACTTCCAAGATAGATAAATGTTCTTACTTCGTTTCGTTTGCCGGCATTATCGGTGCGGAGTGGGACGGGAAAATGATATAGAAAAACAAAAGAACGTCGCCTTCAGGTAACAGCCACAGTCGCTATGAGGAAAATTTTTAATTTTTTCTCCCACATGACATGTTTAGATATACTGTGACATTTTCAAATATGAGTAATACATTATCAATGGCTCAGAAATAAAATAAAATCTCTTTATTTGGTAACAGAAATAAAATAAAATCTCCTTATTTGGCAATAAGATGTCTTTCTGGCCAATCTTGTAAATGAATAAATAAATAAATTCAATATGTCTGAGATGATAAATTATTTTAAATTAACTCTCTCTTTAGACTCGATGAAATTTAAAAATATTTGGTCAGGTTCTTATAAGATGCTACGAACATCCTGAAAGACAATAGTTTATTTGCTTCTTACCACCACAGATGTTGTGGAGTCGATGTAGCTCGTAGATTCTCGATTCATGATCTGCAATTGTGTGAACATGTTAACCTTGAATTCATTTCTTGCATAAGAGAGAGAGAGAGAGTCTCGGGAATGTCGCTCTCTGCACCTAACGGATAATCCACTATCCAATCTGGAATTGCCAGCAGTTCTAATGTAATAGTCAATTTTACGATCAATTTCAGATAAAGTCATGTGTGTATATAATCTGCAGGTTCTTAATTCCAGCCGCGCGGGAGTAGCCGAGCGGTCTGGAGCGCCACGTTGCGGGGCGCGCGGCCTCCCGCCTCGGAGGTTGGAATCCTCCCTCGGGCATGGATGTTTGCACTGTCTTTAGTATAAGTTAGTTCATAAGTAGTTTTTAAGTTTGTGACTGATGACCCCGCAGTCAAGTCCCGTAAGCTTTATAAACATTTGAACATTTGATCTTAATTCCAGATGAAGTAGCTCCCGTACTCAACATGAATTGCATGCCCAAGAAATTCAATAACTGTAGACGAATGCAGCACCTACTTTTGAGTTGAAACATATATTGAGCGTTCGTGATATATCCATTAACATTCCATATAGAAGCCAATCATAATCCCCATATCCAGACTACTCCAACCTCCACCAACAAAGAACAACCAGTATCTCTTCGTAGCAATTACAAAGAGATTTTATATGTTGTGAAAAATACTTTACGATAAATTTGTGATTAATGATCATGCTTTTGATACATTCTTGCAATTAATTTACAACGCGAGAAAATCTTTTATCGGTGATTACATGCTTAACAAATGTGCTTATGTGACGCATAGTACTGACAGCTATCTTACAATCTGATAACCAACTGTAATATGAAACAATACCGCAACCCTTGAAATTCCAATATGAAAATAGAACATAAAAATTAAAAACACAATACCTTAATGCCGTAACCAATCAGCTGCATTGAAGTAATAGTCTATACAGCCGCGGTGGAGTGACCGAGCGTTCCAAGGCGTCTAGCTGCGGAGCGCACCGCTGTTCGCCGTCGGAGGTTCCAGTCCTCCCTCGGGCATGGGTATTTGTTGTCCTTAGCGTTGTCCTAGGGACTGATCACCAGAGTGGTTACAATGTTTTACAAAAATTTGAACATTTGAAGTCTATACAGATTTTCAAAATTTAAATTAGGAAATCTAAATTTGTGGCTGATGACCTGGTACATTAAATAATGTAGCTATTGTATTCAGCATAAGTTTCTTATGTTCAACACTTGCTGATTTGACTGGAATTGTAGTGAAGAAATCCTGACGTATATGGACAGTAAACCGACATCTTTCTGATGGTTGGGTCTTCTGTTATTTATTAGTAATTTTTGCTCTGAATAGAAACTGAAATTATTGATTAAAAAGTTGTAGATATAAAGATAATCTTAAATAAACTGTCCTGCAAAGTACCCTTTCGTACCTTCCAATTATTCTTAGGAAAAAATAAAGACAAATGTGGAGTTACATTCTGGTCATTACTTATTTTTATGGCAATACATACCTTCTCCGATTTAAAAAGTATGTTAAAATCAATTTAAACGACACTATTCCACTCAACCGGTATAGTATTCAGAAATATACTCCCAGCCGCTTGGAGTGCTGCTGTCGTGGCGTATTACAAAAATCTGTGGGAGTGTCGCGAATGTATATGTTGGACTGTGATATTACATAAAATACCAAAGGCAATATAATAAATGAATATTCTGGAGGAATTTGAAATACATATTCACACTAAAAACTGTACGAATGAAATACTTAATGCACACATCGATTTCAAACACAAAAATTATCTAGTAAATTTTATTGACTTTAGCGATGAAAACGGCTGAGAAGCAAAGCTATGCTAAATGACTAGAGGTAGCTAAAAACCAAGAAGGTTAGAATACAGGGAGACGCCCTTACGCTGAAAAATTGAAGCCTGCCTCCGCCATATTGCTAAGTTTTGAAGAAGTGTTCGTATCGTAGAACTAATGTTTTACGTCACTTAAAACAGGGATAAAACTTCCGACGGTTTTGCCGTGATGTACAACGTGTTAAAAGAGTGCAAATTAGGTGTTAAAAAAAGTAAGTTTTCAAATAGCCTATATTATGAAGTATATTTATTGCTATTTATTCAAGAAAGTATATTGTTTGAAAATACATAGTTTGCAGTGACTGTCAGTCAATGCATTAATAGTAAGAGGGTCGACTTAACGCATAGTTATAACGGAGAAATAGCAATCCAGCACTGACAAAGATGGCAGATGGGCTTCAACTGGCGTATGTGCTCGGCATCTCGCTTTACTCTAATGTCCTTGCTAAAAACGAAATAATCCTTTCTGACCAATGTAAACATTAAAAGTCTCTGGTTACGTAGTTGAACATCTTTGGAAGATGTGTTGTTAATTACGCAAAATATACAAAGTTTTCTATGATTTAAAATATTAGCGGAACAAGCTCGAGAACACCTTTCAGCAAAAATGTCTACAACTGCGAAATACGTGAATAAATGTTCAAATGTTTGAAGAGCTTATGGGACTTAACTACGAAGTCAAAATCCCTAAACTTACTAACTACTTATGAACTAGCTAATACTAAGGACGGCACAAATATCCATGCCCGAGGGGGGATTCGAACCCCCGACCGTAGTGGCCGTGCAGACCGTGAATGACGCGCCGCAGACCGCTCGACCACCGCATCCGGCTATACGTGAATAATTCACTGCAGTTTTTACAACAGTCACGCCAGATATGTTACTAACGTCAAAACATCGTAGACGTTTTGTTATAAGAAAAATTTATAACAATGCTAGTATTTGACTTGTAATGGAGTAATTCTTATATAAGCAGGCGCTTAATAATGGCAATAACCTGAAACAGCTGTAACGATATATAATAAAGTGTAAGCAGAGATCTGGAACTTTTATTACAGGCAATCAGGGTAACTTTGTACATGTTCCACCTACTGGCAACAGTTTTTTCTAAAGGTAATTTTTAATACCTCTGTTATAAATAATTGCCCATTAGGTGGAATATCAGCCATATGAAAGCCAAATATTAAGTGGTATAAAGATACCCTGACTGCTAAAAAGTCACCCTGATTGACTGTACAATGTCCATAAACGACATTTATCATACTGCGGCCCCAACAATCAGGAAGTTACTGAGCTACACTTCTGTGATCTGGCGGGAACCGTCGCATGGAAAAGGTTTTGCCTTTAGCGGATAAGGATGATCTTTACATTGTCGATCGGTGTGTAGTGGTACACTCTAATCCTTAACGGAAGTTGGTACGACAACGTGGTACACCTGATTTGAAAAGTCAGTGTGGCAAATGAGTTGTCTGCTCAGGTGAGACAGCCGTGTCCGGCCGTGACGCAGTGCTAGCGCCGATACGGCGAGCGCAAATTGGCCGTACCGGTGGTCGGCGCCGAACCAATTGGCGGTCAGCGGCTGTCGGCCAGCGGCACCTTGCGGCACGCTTTCTAGCAGCGCACGCTTCGCTTTCCGGGACAGCCGAGTCGTGACGCGTAAAAAACGCCAAGTGGCACTTATCAGACACGAGCCGCACCGTTTCGCATTCCACTCAATGCCGCAACCCGCGCCCGCAGCCTTCTCCACCAGCCGCCTCTCCTTACTGCTCTACCACCAATACCAGATATTCATCATTTTCTTGATTTGCAGCTCTGACTCTTGCCGTGTTTGCAGTAAAAATTTCTGGGTATAAGGTCCGCCTGATACGCAAATCACTGTTTTATCATACACCCAAACTAGTTTCAGCACCTCTGTGCCATCTACATCTACATGGGATACTCTGCAAATAACATTTAAGTGCCTGGCAGAGGGTTCATCGAACAACCATTATACCATTTATCTCCCATTCCATTCTCGAATAGCGCGCGGAAAGAAAGAACACCTCAATCTCTCCGTTCGAGCTGTGATTTCTCGTATTTTATTCTGATGATCATTTCTACCTATATAAGTGGGAGTCAACAATATATTTTTGCATTCGGAGGAGAATGTTGGTGATTGGAGTTTCGTAAGTAGCCCACGACGCAGCGATAAGCGCCGTTGTAATTATTCCCATCCCAGATCCTGTATCATTTCCGTAACGCTTTCTCCCCTGTATCGTGACAATACGAAACGAGCTGCCCTTCTTTGGACTCTTTCGATGTCCTCCGTCAAACCCACCTGATAAGGATCCCACACTGGGCAGCAATACTCCAAAAAAGAATGGACAAGCTTAGTGTATGCAGTTCATTTAGTAGTTCGTTGCATCTTTTAAGGGTTCTGCCAATACAACGCAGTCTCTAGTTCGCCTTTCCCACGACATTATCTACGTGTTCTTTCCAGTTTAAGTCTGAAGTAGTAGTAATTCCTAGGTATTTAGTGGAGTGTACGGCCTTCACTTTTAATTGGTTTAACTTGTAAACAAAGTTTAATGGATTTCTTTTCGTACTCATGTGGACGACTTCACACTTCTCATTATTTAGAGTCAATTGCCAATTTTTACACCATACTGATATTCTTATTCAGATCGTTCTGCAGTTGGTTTTGATCTTCAGATTATTTTACTAGACGGTAGATGACGGCGTCATCTGCAAACAACGTAAGAGAGCTTCTTAGATTTTCCCCTAAATCGTTTATGTAAATAAGGAACAGCAGAGGACTCAATAACACTACCCTGTGGAACGACCGATATCACCTCTGTTTTAGTCGATGCCTTATCATCGATTACTACGAACTGTGACCTCTCTGACAGGAAATCCCCTATCAAATCGCAAATACTATAACCACGCAATTTGATTAAAGGCCGTTTGTGAGGTACGGAAATCAAGAAATACGGAATTGTGAAATCACGTCATCAACACAGATTTTCTGTGAACGTTTGGGCAAGAATTGTTGGTGATGTCTTGATTGGGCCTCATGTTCTTCCACCTACGCTCACTGGAGCACGTTATCATGATTTCATGCAGGATACTCTACCTGTGCTGCTAGAACATGTGCCTTTACAAGTACGACACAACATGTGGTTCATGCACGAAGGAACTCCTGCACATTTCAGTCGACGTGTTCGTACGCTTCTCAACACAGATTCGGTGACCGATGGATTGGTAGTGGCGGACTAATTCCATGGCCTCCACGCTCTCCTGATCTCAACCCTCTTGACTTTCATTTATGGGGCATTTGAAAGCTCTTGTCTACGCACCCCCGGTACCAAATGTAGAGACTCTTCCTGCTCGTATTATGGACGGCTGAGATACAATACTCCATTCTGCAGGGCTGCATCAGCGCATCAGGGATTCCATGCCGCGGTGGAGTGGCCGAGAGGTCTAAGGCGCCTCGCTGCGGAGCGCGCGGTTGCTCGCCGTGGAGGTTCGAGTCCTCCCCGGGGGATGGGTGTGTGTGTTTGTCCGTAGGTTAGTTTACCTAGGTTTAAGTAGTTTGTAAGCTACGGACTGATGACTACGCAGTTTGGTCCGATAGATTTACAGACATTTGAACAATTCAAGGGATTCCATGCGAAGGAGGGTGGATGCATTTATTTCCTGTAAGAAAGTCACGCTGGTACGTTCTGTTGCGGTATGTTTCCATTCCATGATTAATGTGATTTGAAGAGGAGTAATAAAATGGGCTCTAACATGGAAATTAAGCAAAAAATGTTCAAATGTTTGTATAGCTTATGGGACTTAACTACGGGGTCCCCAGTCCCTAAACTTACAAACTACTTATGAAGTAGCTAACACTAAGGACGGCACAAATATCCATGCCCGAGGGGGGATTCGAACCCCCGACCGTAGTGGCCGTGCAGACCGTGACTGGCGCGCCGCAGTTCCCCCGCCCACGCGGCCGGTGGAATTAAGCTTTTCCGGTCACATGTTCAGCCGCGGTGGAGTAGCCGAGCGGTCTAAAGCGTCTCGCTGCGGAGCGCGGTTGCTCGCCGTGGAGGTTCGCGTCCTCCCTGGGGCATGTGTGTGTGTGTGTGTGTGTGTGTGTGTGTGTGTGTGTGTGTGTGTGTTTGTCCTTAGGTTAGTTTACCTAGGTTTAAGTAGTTTGTAAGCTACGGACTGATGACCACGCAGATTTACGTTTTTGTAACACCCTGTATATTTTGTTGTTGTTATTGTTTTAGTTTGTAATATTATTCTTAAGTGTGTGCGTGGACGTAGGTTATTGGTATTATTTGTGTGTGTGTTTGTGTTTTTAAACATGTATTGGTATGAAAATAGAAACCAGTATTTTGCTCAAGGCAGGTCCTCATAGAGAAGAAACGAAATAAGCATACAAATTACTCTTCGCTATACGCTAGTAGGTGGCTTGCCGAGTTTGGACGTAGACACAGTCAATTTACGACTGACGTCAGAGAACCCGGTGGTAACCCGGCTGACGGCAGATTTACACGCAAACACGTGACGGGCACCTGCCGCGAGTGGTCTTTTGCGTAGGTTCATGTAAACGGGCTTAGTGCGGGCCAGTACAGGGCGCCAGCGCGCGGCCTATTGATTTTAAATGGGCGAGGTATTTGCAGCTGGCTGCTAATATCCGGCGTGCGGACAATTAGGTGTGGGCCACGAGTAATTGGGCTGGCGCCGGCGCCTGGGCTAGCCTAGCTGCCGTGTCACGCCACCGCCGCGCCGCTCAAAGTCCCGACTGCCTGGCTTCGCGGCGCGCGGGCCCCGCCGATCGTAGATAATCAATTTTTCAAGACCCTTCGGAAGGCCATTTCGTTTACTCGCCTTCTCTACTCTGCGGAAGTAAAAGAAATTGCAGCCATAATCGAGACGTCGGGGGAGCGTGTGTATCGATCCCGAACGACGTGCCACTCGGGCGCTATACATCGCGCGGAGCTTTTACCCTATTTGCTACGAGGAGCTTGCGGGTTCGCTCTTGACACGGGAACCATTCATCCCGCCAGTCACCGAATTCGCTCTCTTTCGATTGATTGTAGAACGTAACAGCGATGTTCCAAGAGTTATCTAGAGCAGTGCATCTCAACCTTTTCGAATGTGCGACCCCCTTACAAGTAAAAATATTCCAGTGCTATCTGGCGTTCCTCAGGGAAGTGTTATAGGTCCCCTACTCTTCCTCGTGTTTATAAACGATTTAGGAGACAATCTGAATAGCTCCCTTAGACTGTTCGCGGATGATGCTGTCGTTTATCGGTTAGTGAAGTCAACAGAGGATCAAAAGCAACTGCAAAGCGATTTAGACAAAATATCTGCATGATGCGAAAATTGGCAATTGACACTAAATAAAGAAAAGTGTGAAGTAATATACATGACCACTAAAAGAAATCCGCTGAACTTTAATTACGCGATAAATAAGTCAAACCTTAAGGTCGTAGATTCTACCAAATACCTAGGAATTAAAATTACGAACAATTTTGACTGGAGAGAACACATAGAATATATTGTGGGGAAGGCGAACCAAAGGTTACGTTTCATTGGCAGAACGCTTCGAAGATGCACCAGCTCCACCAAAGAGACTGCCTACATTACACTTGTCCGTCCTCTTCTGGAGTACTGTTGCCCAGTGTGGGACCCTCACCAGGTGGGACTGACGGAAGACATTGAAAAGGTTCAGAGGAGGGCAGCTCGTTTTGTTTTATCACGTTACGTGGGGGAAAGCGTCACGGAAATGTTGCACGAATTGGGGTGGAAATCATTAAAAGAAAGACGTTATTCATTGCGGCGTGATCTGTTTTGCAATGGCCGACTTTTACTTCTGAATGTGAAAATATTTTGCTAGCACCCACCTACTTAGGGAGACTTGACCATCCCAATAAAATAAGAGAAATCAGATCGAAAACGGAACGATTTCGGTGTTCTTTCTTCCTGCGCGCTATTAGAGAATGCAACGGTAGAGAAAAGTTATGAAAGTGGTTAATGAACCCTCTGCCAGGCACTTAAATGTGATTTATCTATGTAGATGTAGACTGCCTTCCAAGAAGAAATATTCGGAAAACCCCACCCCATCAATTATTACGTACGCTAACAGAACCAGTTTGGAGGCGCAAAGGCAACGAATTTTTTATTTTCTTTCTGTTGATACAACTTATTTTGTAAATTGCTGGACGTACTTCTTGTGTATGATTCGAAAAAGAAATCATTATCCCTATCTTACGTGATAAACGACAGAAATATAAATTTCACACGACGCATTTGAGGTATAAGTAAGAAAGAAAGGTTCCGCTAAAGACACTCTGTGAGAGAGTAAATACTCTTTCGAATTTCTTCGATTTAATTATTGTATCTTGTTTCTTGTTCATTTACCTGTCGATTGGCTCCTAAAAAGTTTTTAGGTTTTCAGCTTATTCATCGTTGTTAATTACGCTCTAATTACTATAAAACAATATATGGTTAAAAAAAAAAGAACTGACTGCCATTTGACTGAAAGTTTTTATTTTTATTTATTTGTTTATTTTTTATTGTCAAAACCTGGTTTCAGCCATAGGCCATTTTCAAGGGCTGTGATAAGTTGTCAGGTTTCGTTATGTCGTGGTAATAATAATAATAATAAAAATATACGGAGTTGAGTCCATGCCGGAAGTATAAAATGGGTGACACGTTAATCACCGCATCTTAATTACTCGTCTATGACACACAGGCTCACTGCTGCGGCTGCTTACAATACCGCCTTATATACACCAGCGCTTGCACAAGACTTGGAGTCAGCGCGAAAACACATACATGTCTTATTATTTTAAATTAAGATGCGGGGACAAATGTCACTCATTTTATACTTCCGACATGGACTCAACTCCGAATATTTTTATTGTTTTTATTATTATCAGCATGACATAAGGAAACCTGTTTCACAACTTTTATCACAGCACTTGAAAGTGGCCTAAGGCCGAAACCAGGTCGTGACAATAAACAAAAAAACAAAAAACAAAAATTTCACTCAAATGGCGGACAGTTCTTTTTTTTAAAAAAATTATATGACTGAGGCTCCTGACGCATACTAAATCATATATTCTATTCAATTTAGATTTAATATTAAACAACGCATTCCATACTTGTAACATAAAATAAATTTCACTTAGGCCTATGTTTTGTATTACGTAACCCCTAATATTCGGGCTGCTCCTGGATCGTTGTTTTATGGTGCAACTACTGTACTTCTTCCTGCGACGGCGACCCCCGACCAAGTCTTTCCCATAGGTTGAAAAACTCTGCTCTGGAGCAGTGGTTCCCAAACTATGGGTCGGGACCCGCTAATGGGTCGCGGAGTGTACTCGGGCCGGACGACTACAAAAATATCCGACGAAAATATCTAACAGACTGATAAAAATATGAAAGTCTATTTTCAAGAGCAAAATTTTATAATTAAAATGTATTGTACAAAATCCTCGCCTCAGGGCTAGAGCTACGCAGCCGTAGCATTCGTTCGATATTCAGACATGAAAACGCCGCGTCATCTTCATCTTGCCAAAAGTGTCATGAGTAACCTTCCAGTGATTTATTTTGTGTCTGTGAGATCGTACCTTATTTTTCTTGTTGATTAGCATGTGTATCTTTGTTGCTAATGGCAGTTCTTTTTTATTTTATACTATACTAGCTGTAAACCCGACGTTATCCGGGTCTTTATTTATTCTACACCCTCGAAGTCCACCTCCCCTTCCCTCCTCTCTCTGCAACCATTTCCTTCTCTCCCATCTCTCTGTTCGTTTCCACTTTTCCCTCTTTCGGCAAAGTTTTCTGCAAGGTACCCTCTGTCATGTACCATACAAACATTTATGTGCTCAGTGATTTTCCTCTTGGTTCAAAGGTAGTGTGTGCAAAAATTCATATTTGAGCAAAACTATGCATTTTGTAAAATACCGCAAGTTAAGTACCCTCCACATGCACAGAACGTAATTTTATATTGACAGAGACATTCCTCTTGTTTGTAAGGTAGAGTGTGCAAAATGTCATTAATATCGGAACAAAACTATAGAGTTCTATGCAATAGAAACGCAGGGTCACATTGAAAACCGCACTTTGTTGTTCTTAAATATTCCAGTTTTATTTCATACAACTCTGGTTCTGAGAATGACAAAAAGGATCTGTGAAATCGAACGAGCCGTTTTCATGTTATGGCGGGACCAAGGTACTTAGGGAACCATTTTTCTGTTGGAAAGTACCCTCCCCCACGCACCGCATGAAACTTAAGGTAGACGTTGACCTTCCTCTTGTTATGAAAGTCAAGTGTGCGAAATTTCGTGAAGATCGAAATGAAACTGTCGAATTCGTGAGTCTGTCTGAGAAGTATGCTCTGCCATGCACCTATCACAAAATACTTAACTGACGTCTTCTACCTATAAACTACATTCCTGCCAAATTTCAGCTTCATAGGTGAAGTAGTTTTGAGATTTCATGTTTAATCAGTGAGTGCCCTTTCGCTTTTATATAGATAAAATTCTTTTCGTTTCATTATTTTGTTGGTGGACGGGGGGTGTCAGTTACAGAACGCTTCATAAACGTCCGAAATTAGATGCAAACTTTGTTGCAGGTCTCTTACTATCCAATTTTCCAATAATTGACGCATAAATCTGGGTATTCTCACGCGGTGATCTCTCATGAAGTCATATCTCCTGAGCTATGTATCGTGCTCTTTTGTTTCTGGGTCAGGAACCTTCGCGGGTGTACGGTGAACAGTTCACCAACGTTTCATTGCATTCAAATGAATGGTTTATGAACACATAGAGGATATACATTCATATATATTATCTTTATTTCACAATCGTCACATATATTGTGGACAGCATCGTCCATATCGGATGGCGTGTGACAGTATGTGTTTACAAGTATGACATTAAAGGAATTAATGTGTTGCACAACTACCTGGTAATGTGAGCGTGAATCTTCTAGTTTGGTTTCTGGAAAAAGGAACTTTGCATGGTAAACGATTTACACATAAAATTATCAAGTTTCAATCCAGAAGATATAGAATGTAAAATTAACAAGAAGACTAAATACAACCACAAGTCTCGTTAAGTTTTCCATTTAATTTGTATAAAACCATCTTGTATTGGAGAAAAAAGATTATGTTCATATCACCGGTTTCGAAAGACTTATTCAGCAAAACACTTGCAATAATATAACTTCAGTTTCATGTTAAATTTAATTTTAATATTACAAATTTGCGTGTATCAAATGTAGTACACACACACGCACACACACACACACACACACACACACACACACACACACACACACACAGAGAGAGAGAGAGAGAGAGAGAGAGAGAGAGAGAGAGAGAGAGAGAGAGAGAGAGAGAGAGAGAGATTACCATAAAATTACTAAATCCCTTGTTATCAACGATTCTGAATTGAACATAATTGTTGTATAATAAATACACCGCTTAACGATGGATAAAAAAACACCAGATAAGTGTTTTCAGGAACCAATCGATAGCTAAATTAACAGGAAGCGATAAGTGATTCTAAAATAATCCACCTCGCCACAATGGAGTATATAATGGGTCCTTGACCGAGCAATGTGGCGCAGTGGTAACACCTGAACTCGTATTCGGGAAGACGGTAGTTCATATCCACCTCCAGCCATTCAGATTTAGGTTTTCCGTAGTTTCCCTAAATCACTCCAGGCAAATGTCGGGATGGTTTCTTTTAAAGGGCGCGGCCGATTTCCTTCCACATCCTTACCCAAAAATCCGAGCGTAAATTCGTCTCTAATGACCATGCCGTCGACGGGATGTTAAACACTAAGCTTCCTTCCAATGGTACCTTGTTTAGGACCATAATTCACTTCTTTTACCTGCAAAAGACTAATTATGCAACATGTATTTTTCTATTGAAATTCATGTAAAATAGGATAATGTCCTGACTCCGAAAAATAGTCTTTCATCCACTAATGTATAATGTTGTACTTTTATTTGTAAGATAGTTGTATCAACAGAAGAAAATTAAATTCGTTGCCTTTGAATTCACAGAGACAGTTATGTAACGGTTCAGGGAGGGGGTTCCCAGGATATTTTCACTCAGAATAGGGTGGCATATTCAAGAAAAGTTGGCAAACACTGCTCAAGTGCGATGCACCTCTTCATCGTTGTTAGAAGTTTTGTGAGTATTGAAGGCAATTCGGAAATGAATTTCCGTTTTTTTTTTTTTTTTTTTTCGGAAAATACTTCATTGTTGCTACTTTCATTCCATACCACTGAACAACACAAACTTTCCGGTATTTTTCAAGATAATTTCCACACACGCTGAAACTTTTGTCATATCGCTTCAGGAGCTTCGGAGTCCGTTCTGCGTTACTCTGTCGTCGCCACATACCGACGCTCCGATTCAGCTCCACATCTGTAGGAAACTGCTGCGATCCAAGCCATTTATCGAGCGAGGTAGCTCAGTGGTAACGACTGGATTCGCATTCTGGAGGACGGCGGTTGTAACCCGCCTCCGGCCATACAGATGAAGGTTATCCGTGATTTCCTTTAATCAGTCCGCGCAAATGGCGGAATGGTTCCTTCCATACGGAACAGTCGATTTCCTTCCCCATCCCTGCCCAAACTATCCCAGCGTGTGCTCCGTCTCCAATGACCACGACGTCGACGAGCCATTAAACCCTTATCTTCCTTTCTCGTCCTTCCTTCCAAGCCATTTCTTCTTATTTGGGAATAGGAGGATTGTAGAGATACGAGAATACCTCCCACCGAAAACGTCGCAAGGAAGTCTCAGTGCGTGCTCCAGTATGCGCCTGACCATTGTCACGAGTAAAAAAATAAAATTCCGGAAATCATCATGATCAGTTGCTCGAAATTGCTTTCCTCAGTTTGATTGTCACGGTACACGTCCGCGTTTATTACTGTTCCTCGTGCCGCGAAATTTACAGACAACACCTTTCTCGGCCCAATAGTTATCACAAACTACTGATGTGAAAATGTTGATAGACATTTATTTCTTTCGTTTGGGTTTGGGTTTGGGTGTGACTTTATGCCATGAATTGTTGTTTTGTATCGAAAATCGCATATCGAACACACGTCTCAAATGTTCAGATGTTTGTAAATCTATCGGACTCAGCTGCGTGGTCATCAGTCCGTAGCTTACAAACTACTTAAACTAAGGTAAAGTAACCTAAGGACAACACACACATCCATGCCCGAAAGGGGACTCGACTTGTCATCTCCAGTAAAAGTTCTTTTCCTTTTTGTCTTTATCTCGCATTGACACAGGTGCCGCATTGTTGTTACGGATTTGACACGATAATTTTGAGGGGTGACCTGCCCATACAAGGAGACCACATGGGTATCGGATTTTAGAATTTTTTGATACATATAGTACATGAAGTTCAGAACTCAAATAACAAATCAGACACAGCCATTCGACGTAACTCTCAAAAATTATCGAGAAAAGGAAACTGAAGTTTTGCAAGTATTTATAATTACCAATTATTACATCAGTTGCAGGATCTGTCGGTGCAGTTCTGGCCTTACAACCCTAGGGTCAGTAGCTCGAATCCTGCCGTGACACATTATTTATTTTTTCGTTGTATTCGCATACTTGCGCAATTTTAATATCTAATGGTAACTTTTACAAAAAATGCACGTGGATTTGTATATTCGTAATTTCATATATTTTATAAATGTTGTTAATAATGATGGTTTCAATCAAATAAATATCTTACATTTTTTACAGTACTGGCCTCACTATTAGTTGACGAAGGTAGACAGTTTGTGAAGAGCGAAGACGCCGTTTTTGGAAAGTCATCACCATAGTTACCAATTGCTTTCCAAGGTCCTAACCTATTCAACCATCGTTTTAGATGCCAAGGTATTCATCTCGTCTACATAAACATAAACAAAAACTGACACAAGTTGAATTAGAGATCCTAAAATGTTTTACATAACTGAATTCGAAAACGAAAAAGTCGGAGATTCGAACCACCGACTCTGTGGTTGTGAGACCAGACGCTGCCACCTGAGCTACAACGACAGATGCTGCCAGTATTTTAATTATTAGTACTTAACCTGTACTTGCAAAACTTCAAAATCGATATTCTCGAGAATTTTTTAGAGTTGCCTCGATTGGCTTTGGTTGGTTGTTATTTAAGTTATGAACATCACGTATCAGAAATATAGAGAAATTCTAAAATCAGATACCCGTGTGGTCTTCTTGTTAGTGTCGCCACCACACTACCCCCCGGGAGAGGAAATTTGTGTATCCCAAATTCTGCGAATGGTGTTACATATGTAAAAGTACGCGAGAGTTATCTAAAGGTTTACGAGACGTGTAATTTAGGCGGAACTTGGGTACCAGCCTGGTAGTCACAGAATGCAGGAATGGCGAACCTTTATACGTGTACGTGCCATTTTATCAAAAAATAAATGTATAAATAAATAAAATAAATACATTCAATGTGCCCAAGACCTGCCCTTGGATAAGGCTTCTAAAAAGAATATATAAATGAAGTCCCACTCACCTTTTTCACTGAAAATATCGCTGGAACTACAAGAGATATTGAAAAACTACTTTCACATCAGAAACATACGACAGGGGCTTATGAAAGTAAGTACTAAGAGACAGTCTAAATCGTAATCAAGTATTATTTTCAACACAACCTTATGTTTTTTAATGTATATCCCATATTATTTCGTATGGAATCAATAGGATGGAAAATCACAAAAAGAGTGATGTTGGTTGCATCGCAATGCGTCAATTAGATCCCGAGAAATTCCGAAGAGAAGTAACCAAATTCTTTCGTCGCGTGCTGGTAATGGCACGCGTGCCAGCGGCTCGCCATCCTTGACCTAGTGGGATGTGGGAAACTGCCTAGAAACCACAGCCAGCTGATCGACATTCCGACCCACGTCGTTAACCCGCAGGTCAGATTCAAACGGGCTCGTCCGAACTGGGCAACTTCTACCTGTTGGTGATAAACGGAAGACTCGAACTGGGCAACTGTCCCCGAAGTGCCGCCTGAGTGGCACGCACGGACTGGGCAACTCGGCAGATCCTACCTGCTCCTGGCAGACCGACTCCACAAGCTCGAAAAAATACTTCCAACTCTAAACTTAACAAGTGCGCAACATTTGCCCCTATTTGTAGAGTTCTTGAGGTATAATGTCAATACTGCACCAAGTAACAAGATATAAAAAAAAAAGCACATTATATACAAATACAAAGATTTTATTACAAATTTAACATACAAAAATATTTGCAGAAAACAAATGCATTTAGTTTTGCTCATATTCTGCTCTCGGCTGCTTGGTATGAAACGCACTTTACAAAGTCTAATTTGCAAATTTCACCGTTCCTTTTACAGTCTTTCAACCAAAGCGTCGACTTTTGTTTTTAGAGAATTAGATATAATTTTCCTGTTAACAAGTCTTCTGCAACAGGTGCATGGTCATGAGTGCCTTCCAAACGCGAAAATGTGTGTTCGCTGCCTACTGTAAATAACTTAACAGCACATCGCAAACGTTTACCGCAGCTTCGCCATCCACGTTCTCCCGTTGCTACTATTCTCCTGTAACGTTTGAATTTATAACCGTCACAAATCAAATATCTATTACCACGATCACTAATAACAGTTGCAAATCGTGACTTTCTTTCGTATAATTCGCTTCCACGACTAAACTGAGGTACAAAACGAAGCACTACGTGATTCTACACATGTCAGCGAGCTGGCGTCATTCTCAGGACTGGCGAGTTCAGTGAGAGCCAGGAACGCCTTGGGTCGGACCGTCCTGCTACCTGCGGGCGGAAGTTGCCCAGTTCGAGTGTGGGATTAACTGTCCTTTCCAGAGTACCCTTCTAATGGCCACTAAAAGTTGCCCAGTTCGGGTCTGCCCATTCAAACCGGGCCCGGCATATATCCCCATCCCAGAGATCGGCGCCTCAAACTGCGCGATCAACCGGAGTGGTTCTCATCTCTGTGGAGATGACAGACTGGTCGAGAAACTTCTCACCTTCATTCTGCTAACCCAAAAATAAACGCCAATACTGCTCCCATCCTGATGTTCATTTGGATTTCAGGCTGAAGTTTCGGCACCCAACCATCACAAAACTGCTATCACCGCGTCATACAGGACAGTCCAAACGATTCCTGAAAAATGCTATGAGAGTTACGAAATAGTGAAAAGTCGATTGTATCTGACGACTTCATCCACGTTTGGAAGAATTCCGTCATTCACAACACACCCTCGGCCGCTCTCTCTTGCATAATGGACGTTAATGCGTCCTTTTTTTCATCAATATGAATAAAACTGTCTCTATCCATTACGCTTCCACCAGGTACATATTTTATCACTGGCACTGAACTTCGCTATGCAAGTTTAGAGGTTTTTTAGATCTGATTACGACAAATTCCGAAATGCAACGAATGAAAACGGTTTTAGAGATCTAGACAGTTTTATTCGTATTGCCAAAAAGAAAAAAAAGTTAATGCGTTCGCCATGAAATACACGATACCAACGTCGGTAAACGCTGCTGCTCATAATGTTCCCGTACACTTCCGTAATCCCAATAGGAATTGCTGCCGTTTTGATTTGTTTTGCACACAGAAATCGTATTACTGCACGTGCCTCAAACATTGTGGGATCCTGTATTGTCGCGCGGGAATAGCCGAGCGTTTCTAGGCACCTTATCTAGGCACCTCCCGCAGGAGGTTCAACTCCTCCCTCCGGCATGGGAGTGTTTGTTATCCTTAGGTTACTTTAAGTTACTCAAGTAGTTTGTAAGCGTAGCGACTGATGACCACAGTATTTAGAACCCATACATTTACAAGCATTTGAACATTTTGATCCTGTATTCTTGCACACATTTTGAACAACTGTGTTCACGACAGAAATGCCCGAATACAACCTCGCAGCTATACTGCCGTGAGCTTACTGAACTAAGGTACACGACGGAAGAAATTTAGCGATGTTAGTATCAATAATTCGCGAGACGTAAAGTCAGGACTTGTTTCCGGATTGTCCTCTTAGTTGAAAACCGTACAAGAAGTGCAGGATTAGTAGTTAAGTTGCACCTGTGGAGATCAGCATGGCGAAGCCAAGAGTTTGGTCCGGTGTATGTGTGTGTGTGTGTGTTGTGTGTGTGCGTGTGTGTGTGTGTGTGTGTGTGTGTGTGCGCGTGCGTGCGTGTGCAAAAGGGAACTAATTTCGCAGAACAGTAGTTTAAAAATACATCTTTCTACTACTATTATTAATTTTTTTAAATACTGCTTCGCCACTGGAGGGCAAAAATAAACTCTGTGTTGTCGCTTAATTTCACCATCCAGTCCTTTCGACGATATCTCCGAACTTGATCTCTCAGTGTGCTCACAGGCTGAACTCACCGGTCTCCGTCGCATGCAGTTTGTCCATGTGATTGCCTCACTACACCCCGTTTACATGGGCTCCCAAAACCGGATTTCGTAAACCGATTTCCCAAACCCGCTTTTGGTCGGCCATGTAAGCACTCCAAAATCGATTCTGGAAATCCACTTATCTAAAGCGGTTTTCCAGTTCCACGAGTGATTTTCGTGCGCATGTAAACGCAACCGTTTTTAAAGCGTTCTTGGCTTGCCAGATTGTGTTTTCTTGTAAAGAATTTTCGGCACATATAGACAGACCGATATTTTCTGATGTGAAATAGAAGTATAAATATTAGAGTGAGCATGAATCTGTGTATTTAAGGAAAGAAAAATAGCGATTGTGCTGAATAAATAAGGAATTGAATTAGCTGTTTTTCATCGGTTCTCGTCTTCGGGAAGATGTGTTGCATGTAAACGTAGTGTATACTAATACGAAAAGAGACATTTAAATAAACATGCTTCTTAACGTTTCATCTCTAATTCTCCGTTAATTCCTAGCCCGACTTTACACATTTAGTCTCAAAAGATTCCGGTATTTTGCAACTTAGGTATGCAATACAAGCGTAAGAAAGTATGTATGACCAGAAAATCCTTTTCCTTCTCACAGCTCTCCAACAACCTGTCGTTTTCTTTTCCCGGTGTACACGGTTTACGATCCATAACTGCCGCTAAGATAAGAAAGCTACCACTCCCAGACAACGGGGAAACGTGAACTTTTAATGACTACTTGCGTCTTTTATGGTGTACTAAAACGTAGGATCACGTGGACTAGACGCAGAAGATCTTAGACGTGCAAATGTCGCAACTTTATCTTTTGCACTGACGATTCTAGAATGAGGACAGGAATTGTCAGTTGTGTAGAGAATATGAAATGAGAAAATTGTTTTTGTGACGGGAAGTACACAGTTTAATTAATATATTGCGTCCCTTTGAAAAGTACAAGTCCCGGTACACACTCCGAAAGTCGAAAGCCAGTACAAAAATTTCCTTTGTCGGAGGTGGAGTCCAAAATGATACGAAATAGTTCTGTAAACAAGCTCCGCATAATATCACCAAAATTAAAGTCCCAAACGCAGAGCCAAACGAAGTCCAAATGCGGGCCAGAATAGAAGTTCTAGCGTAGCAGTGCTCAGTTACACGGAGAGGATTCAAATGTTTTTAAACCTAAGGGGCCAAACTGCTGTCATCGGTCCATAGACTTACAAAATACTTAAACTAACTTATTTTAAGGACAACGCACGACCCATGCCCGAGGAAGGTCTCGAACCTCCGACGGGCAGTGATCGAGCAATCTGTACGATCTGTAGCATGGCGCCTTATTCCAAGCGCCCAATCATACTCGGCTACAGAGAGAAAACGGCGAAGTGCGACAACATAGCGTCAGCCGGTATCGAAGAGTAGTTCTACATCTACAAGGGATACTCTGCAAATCACATTTAAGTGCGTGGCAGAGGGTTCATCAAACCAGCTTTATACTATCTATCTCCCATTTAAATCTCGAATAGCGCGCGGGAAGAAATAACGCCTGAATCTATTTCGTATTTTATTCTGATGTTCTACCTATGTAAGTGGGAGTTAACAGTATATTTTCGCTTTCAGATGAGAATGTTGGCGATTGGTGTTTGGTAAGTAGCCCAAGCCGCAACGATAAGCGCTGTTGTAATGACTCCCATCCCAGATCCTGTATCATTTCCGTAACGCTGTCTCCCCTGTGTCGTGACAATACAAAACGAGTTGCCCTTCTTTGGACTCTTTCGATGTTTTCCGTCAAACTTACCTGCCCACACTGGGCAGCAATACTCCGAAACTGGACGGAAAATCGTAGTGTCTCTTTAGTAGTTCTGTTGCATCTTTTAACGGTTCTGCCAATAAAACACAGTCTCTCTTTCGCGTTTCCCACGACATTATCTACGCATTCTTTCTAGTTCAAGTCTTAAGTAGTAGTAGTAATTCCTAGGTATTTAGTGGAGTTTACAGCCTCACTTTTGGTCGATTTATGTAAACAAAGTTTAATGAATTTCTTTCCGTACTCGTGTGGACAACTTCATACTACTCATTATTTAGAGTCAATTGCCAATTTTTACACAATAGTGATATCTCAGCCGGCCGCGGTGGCCGAGCGTTCTGCGGCGCGCCAGTCACAGTCTTCACGGCCACTACGGTCGGGGGTTCGAATCCCCCCTCGGGCATGGATATTTGTGCCGTCCTTAGTATTAGCTAGTTCATAAGTAGTTCGCAAGTTTAGGGATTGATGATCTCGTAGTTAAGTCCCATAAGCTCTACAAACATTTGAACATTTGAGTGATATCTTATTTAGATAGTTCTGCAATTGGTTTTGATCTTCAGATGAATTTACTAGACGATAAATGACGGCGTCGCGAAACAACCTAAGGGAGCCGCTTAGATTTTCTCCCATATCGTTTATGTAAATAAGGAACAGCAGAGGACCAATAACACTACCCCGCGTTTTTAAAAATGCTTTACTATGGATTACTACAAACTGTGTCCTCTCTGACATGAAATCCCCTATCCAGTCGCAAATTTGGGTCAATATACCATTCCACACAATTTGGTTAAAAGCCGTTTGTGAGATACGGTGTCAAAAACCTTCTGGAAATTAAGAAATACGGAATCAGTTTGAGATTCCATGTCGATAGAACTCATCGTTTCGTGTGAGTAAAGGGCTAGTTGCGTTTTGCACAAACGATATTTTCTAAATCTGTGTTGACTTTGGGCCAATAGATCATTCTCTTCTAGATAATTCATAATATTTGAATACAGGATATGTTCCAAAACCCTGCTGCAAATTGGCGTTAATGAAATAGGTCTTTAGTTAGTGGGTTACTCCTACTGCCTTTCTTGAATATAGGTGTGACCTGTCCAACTTTCCAGTCTTTTCGTACAGATCCTCCTTTGAGCGAGCGGTTGTATATGGCTGTTAAGTAAGGATATGTCGCTTCAGCATAATCAGATAGAAATCTAATGGGTATACAATCCGGAGCAGAAGACTTGTTCTTGTTAAGTGATTTAAGTTGCTTCACTACTCCGATGATATCTACTTCTACGTTACTCTTTCTGGCCTCTGTAATTCGAAATCTGGAATATTGGTTTCGTTTTGTTTTGTGAATGAGTTTCTAAAAGCATTGTTTAGTAACTTTGCTTTAGTACCGCTATCATCGGCAGGATCGCCATTTCTATCACGTTGTGAGGGTATTGTTTGTGTTTTGCCACTAGTATATTTAACATACTACCAAAATATATTTGGGTTTTAGTCAAATTTCGAGAAAGATTTTCGTTGTGAAAAGTATTGTAGACATCTCGTATTGAAGTCCTCGCTAAATTTCGAGCTTCTGTGTAGGATCGGCAATCCTGGGGATTTCGTGTCCGTTTAAATATAGCGTGCCTTTCCCGTTGTTCTAATAGCATCCAGGCACGGTACCCGAAGTGAATTGACTCTCCGTGCAGCGGGGACGTCCTATAAAAGGACCTTGCTGCGGAACGCTCCGTTGCTCGCCGTCGGAAGTTCGAGTTATCACTGGGGCTTGGGTGTGTCTGTTGTCCTTAGGTTAGTTTAACGTATTTTAAATAGTTTACAAGCCTAGGGACTAATAACCAAAGAAATTAAGTCGCATAGATTTACAAATAAGGTTGCTAGAGCCAATTAGGTGATGGTGGAAGTATGCAGCTTCGTATTTTGGTTAGCTCGCGTCACCTAAACATTGTCAATATTAGTTTAGTACTACACTGTGTCGGCTACCCGTACGCGATTTCTGTTCTCCGAGATAACCAAGACACGTAGTTGCGGAGTTGCGCCGTTGGATGTAGGCAACTTGCTTGCCTGCAGAGTTTGTGGACATGTCGGCTGGTAGGGACCGACGAGTGTCCCGGCATAACAATCTTGGTGTAGTTTTTGCAGTGCTAAGCAATGTGATAGAACTGCGACGTGTGTAGCGTCACTGCAAGGGGAATTTCTTAAGATTAAAATGCAGGTTCATTCAAAAAGAATACAACTTTGAAAATCGAGAAAAAAGTTCTTCCTGCCGTCGATTTAAGGAGACTCCTATGTTTCATTTGGTCGCTAGGAGCCCTCTTGGCCCATATTGTTGTGATGGCAACTGCTGAACAAAAAGCTTTTGTGTTATCATTTGCGGCAGAAGTGAATCGACGACAGTTGTTCATCATGTATTTCGAACCGAGTATGGTACTCAACCTTCTGATAAGCATTGTATAAAACTATCGTGTAAACAATTCATAGATATAGGATGTTTCTGCAAAGGGAAAAGTTCCGGTTGGTCGCACACGAGTGAAAAACTTGACCGTATTCGGAAAGCATTTGCTCGCAGACCATGAAAACCGACCCACCGAAATAGCAGAGAGCTGCAAATTCCAAAACCGACCATAGGGTAAGTCCTAAGGAAAAGATAAGAGATGAAACTTTATCTTCTGAAATTTGTTCATGGGTTTTCCGAAGCTCCAGTTCTGCGAGTTTTTCCTTGAGCAAATGGAAGCTAGTTTTTAGCGATAAAGATACAGTTTACACAAACGAGAACGTCAGTTGGCACAGTGTCCGAATATGAGGCACTAAGAATCCGCTGGAAACAATTCAGCACGAGCGCACTTCACCGAACTTGAAAGTCTTTTGTGCTTTTCAGCCAATGGAGTTTGTTTTTTATTTATTCATTTATTTTTCGAAGGTGCAGTTATAACTGCAAAACTGTCTGGTGATGTTTCAGAATTGGCTGTTTTACTGAACTCGAAGAAGAAGCGGGTCAATTCATATTCCAGCAGGATATGACACCACGTCATTCTCACTTATCAGTTCCTACCTGTTGGAATGAAAGATACCCAAAGCAATGGTTCGCCGGCGAGACAGCAAGTGACAGACCACTTCTTCGTTGGCTTTCAAAAAGTATTGACCTCACCTCACTTTCATTTTTTTTTTTTTTTCTATGGCGGTATATTAAAGATATGGTTTTTGGTCACCTCTATCAGCTACGTCTACATACATCCTCTTGCTTTCCCGTTCCCCTCCCATAGAGAAAGACGGAAAAACGGATACTTTTATGCATCCGTACGCGCCCTAATCATCTTATCCTTGTTGTCTTTACGCGAAATTAGGTTGGCAGCTGTAGAATCGTTCTGCAGTCCGCCTCAAATTCCGGCTCTCTAAATTTGTTAAACAGTGTTTCTCAAAAAGAATGTCGCCTTTTCTCCAGCTACTCCCATTTGAGTTCTCGAAACATCTGAGTAAGATTCGAGCATTTATTGAATCATTTATTGAATCTGCCATTTACAAACCTAGCCGCCCCCTCTGAACTGCGTCTATGTCCTCCTTTAAACCCACCCGATGGGGATCCCAAACACTTGAGCAATACTCAAAACGGGGGCAGACAAGTGTTTTATATGCGGTTTCCTTGACAGACTAATCACATCTTCCAAAAATTCTCCCGATAAACCGAAGTAGCTCATTCGCCTTCTCCACGACTGTCCTCATAAGCTCGTTCCATTTCATATCACTGTGCAGTGTTACGCCTAGGTATTTAATTGAAGCGACTCTGTCAAGCAGCACAATTCTAATGCTGTATTCGAACATTACCGCATTGTTTCTCCTACTCAGCTGCATATCCTTACATTTTCCTACATTTAGCGCTATTTGCCACGCGTCACAGCACCTAGAAATTAGGTTAAAGTTATCCTGCATCCTTCTACAGTCATTCAATGACGACACCCTGTTGTACACCACAGCGTCATCATTTATATAGATTGAAAATAATAGCGGTGCTATCACAGTTCCCTGTGGCTAATATAGAGGGCTGTCCAAACCATTAAGATGCTACATAGAGTATGTAATGACTTAGAGTATGAGGCTGATGTCGTTCAAGTGTCTGAAGAGGATTATATTGACCATCCAGGAAATTGTTTTCTACTACAAAAATGTAAGTACACTTCACACTGATAAACTGCCCGAGATTCTATCACATTTCATTTATTAAACACAAGTTTTCAAAGTTTTACTACACTTTTTGATCACCCTATTATTTTCAAAGGTCTGGGTATTGTTATGTGAGTGTAAGAAAATCATACCTGTGTTGTTGGTAGATCTAGTACAACACTCGTCGTTAGGTATATTTCTGCTGCTAGTCTCGTAGAAGTCGCGGTCTTAGAACCAAAGATTTTCCGGACTTTCTGACCAGTAAAAGTAATATGAAACGTTCAAATGTTTGTTAAGGTAAAGGGACTTAACTGAGGGGTCATCAGTCCCTAAACTTACAAACTACTTATGAACTACCTTATACTAAAGACGACACAAACATCCATGCCCTAGGGGGGTTTAGAATCCCCGACCATAGCGGCCGTGCAGACTGTGACTGGCGCGCCGCAGACCGCTCGGGCAATGCGGCTGGCAAGTAATATGATTGCAGTCCGGGTAACTTTTTGGATTAGGGAGGTATGTCGATCCCAATTCGACTCCACTCGCAAAATAACGACTTGGGTCGGTCAGCCTTAGAGTGGTTGTTAAGGCGGTTGTTCACCTTCCTTGACGAATGTGGACTGGTTGTTCTGTTCCGCCTCAGTAACACTATGTCGACAATTGCTGCGCAAACAATTTCTCCGTCTTCGCACACAGCACGCAAACATTTGGGAGGCACATAGGAGGACTGACCGAGAGGGTCCACTAGGGAACAAACGGTGCCATAACGTTCTGGTTCGGTGAGGGCAGGTTGGAGCGACAGGGGCTGTGGAAGGGGAGGGGGGAGGACCGCTACGGATTGCGGTAGCAATGTTGACCTACACAGGCCGTGGTGGGTTGAAGTGCTCAAATGTTCAAATGTTTGTAAATCTTATGGGACTTAACTACGGGGTCATCAGTCCCTAAACTTACAAACTACTTACGAACTAAGACTAAGGACGGCACAAATATCCATGCCCGAGGGGGGATTCGAACCCCCGACCGTAGTGGCCGTGCAGACCGTGACTGGAGCGCCTCAGTCCCCTCGGCCACCGCGGCCGGCGGTTGAAGTGCCCCAGGTATTTCTGGTTTCCTGGTCAGATCAGTTCATTTCAATAAGGCTGGTTTTGTAGCCACTTCTTCCGCGGTACCTTTCGTTAAAGATAACTATAGACCACTCAGAATTTTATTCTGAGCCTGCCCATTGCAGACTTGGTCGAAATGTCGAAATTAAACGTGACGCAGCATGAAGGTAAGTTTCCATATTCTATTTGTATACAAAGACAGAATAGTTACATGAAAACCTTAATTGGCAACGGGTACAGCAATATTATAGTTAATTTTCGACATAGTCACCAAAATAATTGAGACGTCATATCGTGGGATCGACTTCCTGTATCATAGGAGTCTGCCGCCTGAGAATAGAGCCATTGTTTGACTGTCGTCTTCAGCTTTTCGTTGAGGTAAAAACGCTGGCTGAAGGACAGAAATTTGTTGAGGTACAGGAAAAGATAGAGTGCTTACTGCAGGTGTTCTGCCGCTCCATGAGAAAGCTCATCCCAGTATGGCGCGACGCATACCAATTGTTTTGTAAAAGTTCTGCTGGACGCTGTTGATGATCCGGCACACCCTTCTGACCTTGCTCCCACTTCCCACCTATACCTGTAGAATTGGTTCAAACGTCTGATTACCTTACAAATGAGTTAATGTGGCAAATATGACTTCAAGCACATAATCAAGGAAACGTTAAATGGTTTAAAATTGTGTTAAAAGCTAGCTGGAAGGCTCCAAATACTCTCATTGTTAAATACTGGATGAATATTGGGTAACTTGCGCTCAATTTCAGGAAAAGGCTCAATGTTTATTATATCATATCTTCTGAACTATGCGTCATACAGTGAAATAATTTTGCAGGTAGATTCAGTGATGTATAAGGTGCGTCTGAAAGTTCGGTGAATGGGTCCCATATTTTGCAATCCACTCTGGCGAGGATAAGGTTCACGCGCATACACGTTGAGGGACATGTCAATAAGCGCCCCCTATCGTGCAAAGCACAGCAATGAAGTTTTGGTACACGCTGTGACCCATCTAACATGGTCAGTATGAGAACTCGTATCATTGCAACATGGAGCGCAAAATGGAGAAATGCGTTAACATAAACTTTTGTTTCAAAAAAATGTTCAAATGTTTGTATAGTCTATGGGACTTAACTATGGGGTCATCAGTCCCTAAACTTACAAATTGCTTATGAACTACTTACGAACTAGGACGACACAAATATCCATGCCCGAGGGGGGATTCGAACCCCCGACCGTAGTGGCCGTGCAGACCGTGACTGGAGCGCCTCAGTCTCCTCGGCCACCGCGGCCGGCGTTTTGTTTCAAATTAGGCAAAACGGCGACGGAGACCCATGGGATGTTAGTGCAAGTGCATATTTTTGAAGCATTGAGTAAAAAGTGTGTGTTTCAGTAGTTGCGGTGTTCCAACAACGCGTGACCTCAGTCGTTCGAGCGATTCCACAAGAAGCGTTTGCTGACAGTTTCCATCAGCTGTACGACCGATGTCAGGAGGGTATTGTAGCCAATGGTGATTACTTTGAAGCCAGTAAAGGTATTTTATTTGTATTGTTTGCTATATTTCCTGACACCATTCACCAAACTTTTCAGACACACCTTTTATAAAGGTCGCCCACGTACGCTTTTCTGTAATTTCATGTTTCCCGCGCACGTGAATGCAAGAAGGGGAATGCTCTCCTAAGGGGAAATGCATATACAAGCTAACCTCCACTGACCTGTGCCGCCGTCTAAGAGGTCTTCCTCCTCGTCCTGCTCTTATAAGATCGTGTGGCCGTCTGTTTATAGTTCGAATTAGGTCTTACAAAGCCGCGGCGGATTAGCCGTGCATATGGAGCGCCGTGCTGCGGTGCGCGCGGCTGTTCGCCGTCGCCGCTGGGGGTTCGAGTCTCCCCTTGGGCATGGGTGTTTGTATTGTTCTTAAGTTGGTTTACCTTAGTTTAAGTAGTTTGTAAATGTATCGTACTTCACTACGTGGTCATTAGTCCGTAGCTTACAAACATTTGAACATTTCTTACAGTCAAACAGCTAACAACTGCAATATACTCCAGCGAAGACTACATAGATATGACTTATGGGGGACGCACCTCAATGCAACTAGTTACATTCACAACAATGTCCAACGTGACGTCTAGATCCTACGCTCGTTTTTAGACGTACAGCGGTGTATTTCTTGTTCTAATAACATTTCTTAGCAGCCATATTTGAATTTGACAGTAAACTAAATACGTACGTCAATGGCTGGCACGTTCAAACAGCTGAAGTTGAACATCCAGGTACTATACAGATCAATGATCTCTATACTACTCAAAGAGGTTAGAATAAAAAGAGGTACCGTTATCTATGATGAGAACAGCAGTGGTTGTAGCCAAAAGAACCATGCTTTCGTGCCCAAAACAAAGATTTCTCACTTAAACTCTGTGAATCTTGCCATCTTTACGTAAAGCAACTATATTGACAGTCACATTGGAGTATTTACTTACATATGACGTACATTTCAACGACTACATCTATATACAAACACTATACCCAATGTTTTGTGCACAAACAAATGCCGGAGTTTCCAGTTTGCTGGCTTCACCTTTTCAGTGTTAGGGCATCTTCAGAGATTCTAACCTCTTTGATACTACCTGGATGTTGAACTTCAGCTGTCTGAGCATGTCAGCCAAAGATATCCATTTCATTTCGTACCAAATTCAAATAAGGCTGCTATGTATTATTACAATAAAACGAAAAGCAAATACGTTTCGATATCAGCATGTTACATCGCATATTGACATAAATTTCAAGTCAAGAGGTAAGCAAGATATCCTTTGTCACGTAATAGCGGATGGAAATTCGTTTGCCAAATTAAAATATGGCGGGCAATGCGTCAGTCGAAACAACCAATAGCAAAAAAGAACAGTTCGGCAATCAGTTTAGTAAAAATTGTTTGGCTGACTATTCTATACGTTTACCAAAAATGACAAGAACCGCACGGTAGACTTCTTTTTATGTTTTTTGACGAGGAGAGCGAAGGTGCTTGCGGTACGACCTCACGATTAACCCCGTTATCCATCACAAATGACTTATATGGAAGACTTTTAAAAAGCACCTGAAGATGCAACTGTAAGTTGCGAAACCGGTAAATGACTCCAATAAAATAACAGCTCAAGTGAACCAAGGACTTTCATTCAGACTATTACAATTTTAACACTTAATTGTTAACTGTGTCAAAGTTTCTTAATTATGTATTAATATTTTAGCTATGGTTCCCCGTCATAGAAAGTTCTTCTTTTTCTGTAAAACGACAAATCATCTGCCGCGGCGGAGCGGCTGAGCGCATTGAGGCGCTATGCTGCAATGCGCGAGGCCGTTTCCCTTCGGTAGTTGGAATCCCCCCCTCGGGCATGGATGTTTGTGTTATCTTTAGTATAAGGTAGTTCACAAGTAGTTTGTAAGTTCAGAGACTGATGACCCCGCAGTTAAGTCCATAAGCTTTACAAACAATGGAACATTTTCACAAATCATTTCACAGAATGTTAAGACTTTCTTTCCCAAAACAGCTGTCTCTGGCGGAGGCGGTTTTACCACTTGTGTACAGTGTAGGCATGCGCATAATAGTTAGCGATCGGGAGCGCTCACTTTAGTTGTTTTATTTCGTCCGCTCCCAGTGACGGCTGAGCGGCGTGGTCTGCGCATGTTGATGGAGGGAAAAGTTCCCCCACCTAGCTGCTTTATGCGCTTGCTGCTTGAGCCGCTAACGATATCACGCAAACCAAAAGAAACAGTTTGTGGATAATTTCTCGCGTTTAAGTTTAGAGTTATCTCTATATCTTGGCATTGTGGAATTTATTAGTCAGATATTGCAGAGTGCAGAATACTTCAACACAGAATTTTTTAGCACTGAAGTATGTAATCTAGCAGGCAGACGCTAACCTCGAAATGGCTCCCATAAGCAGAAGGCAATCACGTGATTTTTAATTCTGCTGCGCGCCCTCTCGCTATTGCCCGTCGGTCTTCGGAAAAGAATCCAACGAACTAAGAAACGAGATACGTTTGGCATAATAGTTCGCGACCGGTAACGCATGTTTTGGTTCGCAGCCGATTGCACATGTATTAGTTCGCGACCGATCGCGAAAATTGTAGTTCGCGACCGATCGCGCATGTTTTAGTTCGCGACCGATCGCGCATGTTTTAGTTTGCGACCGATCGCGCATATCTTAGTTCGCGACCGGTAGCTCTCCTTTTAGTTCGCAGCTCGGTCGCGAAGTAGGTCGCTCTTTGTAGTTCGTCCGCTCCTTTTGGCTTTTGCTACCGCCACTAAAAGAGCTCTTTCTTTTATTATGACAGCTTTTTTATATAATGATCAGTATTCTCCAGTCGTGTGCTATTACCCGTATTTTTGGGCAATCAGACATGAAATACTTAAGCAAATAAACAAGTTATTTACTTGGATGGGTGATACAATGGTATTCAACTACTTTGCTTACAGAGTACTCGTAGTATATTATTTTTATAATGAATTTCTTTATTTTTTTAATAGGTGATTGAAGGAACATTGCCTACAAAATATGCTAAATGCGTCTATTTTTGTGAATAAAAATGCACTTTTGAGTTCTCTTTACTCCTTTACACTATGGAATGAGGGTTCTGGGTTATATTTAGACACTGCTGAATACCTTAGAAAATTTGTGGCAGTGAACTATGAAACTGCAGCTGAGCTACATCTCAGCTCGAAATGATGGTAACTGGCAGAAGGGAGTCACGCGATTCTGCGCGCTCTCGCGTCCTCTCGCTGTTCCCCGTTCGGAAAAGGAGCGGACGGACTAAGAGGCGAGCGGGGACTAAGGCGCTCCAGTCACGCTCTGCACGGCCACTACGATCGGGGGTTTGAATCCCCCCTCGGGCATAGATATTTGTGCCGTCCCAGTTCGTAAATAGTTCATAAGTAGTTTGAAAGTTTAGGGACTGATGACCCCGTAGTTAAGTCCCATAGACTATACAAACATTTGATATATATATATATATATATATATATATATATATATATATATATATATTATTTATTTTTTTGAAAAGGCGAGGGATCTGCGAACTAGTTCGCGTAGTTCGCCTGTGGGAGCGCTTTTCCGAACTAGTTCGCGAGCTACACAAGACTAGTACAGTGGCCCGTGAATAGTGGTCATTTGTTTACGCTCGCGGCCGACTGCCACGTCATCCGAGTACTACTGGTCTCTTAATGCAGGATAAACAAATGCGCAGACACTAAAATGTTGCTTGCAGCCTCTCCTGGTGTTAGTGTGTGAGTCAGTACAGTGATAGATATAGTGAAGCGGCGGAGACGGCGCTGAACCGCCAGCCAGGCAGCCGGGAAGACGGGCGCGCTGGAATGCTAGCAGCCAGCCGAGTGCAGCGGTATGCGGCGATATTGTGGCGCAGGGCACCGCCGCACACGCCGTCTGCCAAGCTGACTAACGCTCGCCACCATCACTCAGGCACCGCAATTAAGCCGCTGTAGCGGCCGCCCCGCCACATCTAACTCACCCCCGACGGACAACGCTTTGCTGCACTTAAGTTCCGGCGGTTTCCTGATACATATACGTTCTGCAGAATCACAGTAGACTGAGGGGGTTATCTTTTTTCTGTATAATCACAGGAAAGGAAGGAAATGTACTTCGAGACAATATTATAGATAGGGAAGAGAAAGAAGATGAAATACGAGTTTCTGTACTGACAAGAAGACCACATCGGTATCGGATTTTAGAATTCGTGAAGTTCAGAACTCAAATAACAATCAAACAAAGCCATTCGACGCTCTCTCGAAAATATATGTACGTGGCTACATGTACAATGGAGGACAAAAAGATTACCCGGCACGAATAATTTAAAGCCCAAGAACAGCATTGCGCATGGCGTATTTCTGGAGTGCGACTGTTGCCAAATGTAGCGGTCTTCGAAGCTTCAGCTTGGTGTTAACATCGTCAAACAGAAGCGATATAATAGGATACAGTACATGTCGACATTCATAGCAGCTTTACTCGTGTAGCATTTATTTTGGAAAACGTTATTCGAGCACGTACAAACGGTAGAGGTATAAGAACTCGCCGGCCGCTGTGGCCGAGGGGACTGAGGCGCTCCAGTCACGGTCTGCACGGCCACTACGGGCGGGGGTTCGAATCCCCCCTCGGCCATAGATATTTGTGCCGTCCTTAGTCTTAGCTAGTTCATAAGTAGTTTGTAAGCTTAGGGACTGATGACCCCGTAGTTAAGTCCCATAAGTTCTACAAACATTTGAACTTTTTTTTTTATAAGAACTCCACGGGGGTAGATTACTACAACGAACCGCTTTTTCCGTATGTTTCGTAGAATGAGTGGATAAGCTAAAGGTTTACGAACTCAAGGGATGCGAGTTCGAGTACCACTCGAGTCAACCACTTTTTTTAGACCTATTCAAAAATTCAAATGTTTGATAGCTTATGGGACTTAACTAGGGGTCATCAGTCCCTAAACTTACAAACTACTTATGAACTAGCTAATACTAAGGACGGCACAAATATCTATGCCCGAGGGGGGATTCCAACCCCCGACCGTAGTGGTCATGCAGACCGTGACTGGCGCGCCGCAGACTGCTCGGCCGCCGTTTGGGTAGGTCCTTGTGTCGTGTTCGGGTAGCCTAGTGGTTAAGGCAACCACTCGCGAAACGGGAAAACCCGGGTTCGAGTCCCGGCCCGGCGCAAATTTCACATGTCACTATTTGGTGGAACATCTATACCTCATACAGAGACAAATTCGCTATTGCGAAAAAATATTGATAAATACGTACAGAGCCTAATTACCATATAGGTGGAATTTATTGGATGACTATAAGAGCTTTAGTAATTCTGTTGCTGATGTAGGCCTATGTGTTGCCGTCACCATTTATACATAAGTATGGAAATGCATCATCATCATCTTGAGGTAATTGCTGTAGCACTATAACTTGAGTGGATACATTTCCATTTTAACGCAATTGTGTTTTAGCCCTGCAGAACTGGCCAATCCAAACTGCTTGGTAGTCACTAGCTGTAAAACACTTTGCCTTCTTGCGTCTCAGAACCGAATTACGACCGGAGGCAAGCACGGCAGCAGCAAGAACTGTTGTGTGCGCCCCAACCGCAAACAGACGCGCGGAACACGACACGGCGCCCAGCGGCCGGATGCGGCGCCACGCAAAAACTGTAGCGTTTATTCCTCGCGTTTCCAGGGGAAACAGGGCTACCAGAACAGCCTGCTCTCCGACGTCACGCGCAGTCCAACACAATTTCCAAATTTTGGACGTGCAAAGAGAAACTATTGTGCACCAGTTTAATTTTAATAGAGTTCTCAACAATACACACATACACTGTAAGAATACTCTAAAAAAAGTTTGAAAAAAGAAAAATATTTTTTGAAAAGTCGACAGGTTTGTAAGAATATTCTGAAATATTTTCTTTGTATTTTATATTATTTATTTTGTCAGCTGTCTCAGTAAACGTATGAAACATGAACCTTCTCAGGGACGTGACTATTCAGGTTCAATTTTAGTTGAAAGTCTCCAACTGGTGCGAATTTTCATACAAAATAGTCCCACATTAAATGCTATAGAAATACAAATCATGTTAATATTTCCTATTCAAGTCAATGTGGAACCTAACCTTTATATTAAAATTCTGAATATTAATCTCGGTAACGTATATCATTGAAACTTTAATTGAATGTCCAACTTGTAGTAAAATCACAAAGTCTGAATTCACTGAAGCTAAATGAAAACTGTGTTTTTAACTTTTTAAGATATAACTATCAGGAAATTATTTAATGAAATATTATTCACTTCTCACTCAAATAATAGTCACTTTGAATAATTACACACTTCGTAATTTATAGATCTTTGTAAGATACCACATTTCACCATACATTATACAGATGTTGGCGTAATTTTTATATAAGTCCAGTTTGGTTTTGCAGAGCTGAAATGGAGGATTATTAATTTTTATTAAGTCTTATTTTCCACCCGTCCTAGCTTTATCAGTTATGAATTCTATATTTGCCATGCTATGGCGGCGGTTGATGCAATCTGTGTCGTTAGCTTCTTGCTGAAACAAATGCTAATGGCGCCCTTTACCATTTCATATAAATGATCTGGGTATTTCTAACTAATTAAAGTTTGTACACTTATTTCATTTTATACATATATTTTAACTCTTTAAAAATGTTCAAACACATTTACAGACCTCATTACAACGTTTCCTTCATTTTCATCAAAAACAATCTCGTCGCGATTATGAATCGACCAGCGCAGATAAGAGACAAGACACAACAAGATTACTTTTTAAAATTACATACTTTTATATATTTTAATTGTACAAAGATAATAACACATATTAAAATAATTATTCTTTGTAACATCGAATATTAATTTAAGTGTAAGGAAGACTTTTCTGAAGGCATTTGTGTGGAGTGTTGCCTTGTACGGGAGTGAAACATGGACGATAAACAGTGCGGACTACCACTACTTTTGAAACGTGGTGCTACAGAAGAATGCTGAATATTAGGTGGGTAGATAGCATAACTAATGAAGAGATACTGAACAGAATTGGTGAGAAAAGGAATTTTTGGCATACCCTGACCAAAAGAAGGGATCGCTTGGTAGGACACATTCTTAGACATCGAGAAATCGTAAATTTAGCATTGGAGGGAAGTGTGTTGGGTAAAAATCGCAGAGGGAGACCAAGAGATTCAAGTGGATGTGGGTTGCCGTTCTTATGAGGAGATGGAAAGGCTTGCTCAGGATAGAGTAGGGTGGAGAGCTGCATCAAACCAGTCTCCGGACTGAAGACCATAACAACACAACAACGAGTGTATACACCGACACCTTTTGTTACATGATGCGTCTCTATTAGTGGTACCACTAAACTTTCCAATCTTCGATTTTGGTAAAAATTGGAAGGACATTACAACACGCAGAACTTTCATCCTTGAGACACACTCCGATGCAACAGTACATTGCTATATGCGTGTTTGAATTATCGTTTTAATTAGTGATGTTTTACGACTGAGGAATGAGTAGGCAACTGCCACCGCTAGGGGAGTAAGTCGACATTATATTTTCTTTTTAATGTAAAATATTTCTGTTGTGATGTTCCACCGATATAGCTCGTTCATATAAAGACCTTTTGAACGTCTCAATATCGGGCGTCTTTTCACGGATTATATAAATTTTTAAGCATAAATTTGAATCCTTTCGCATCGTAATCACTCTGATGCTACTTAGATATCGTTCAGAACGGTTGTTTATCACCTCCGATTTATAAACCAGAATATGCGACAAAGCTTTCGTAACTAAAGTGCACTGAAAGGAAGTTTCACGCGTGCATCTAAGGCAAGAATCTTATTGTACTGTTCTGTGAATTTTAAAGGTAAGGCATTCCCTCTTTTTTAATCGCTTGACATGTTTAGATCCATCTGAATTATATTCAGATTTATGTAGTATGATTGCAAAGTTGCAGAAAAGTCACTGCAAGCAGTTACTTGCATTAGGAGCGATTTGAAGTGGATCGATCTTATAAAATTAATCTTGGGTGAGACAGATCTCTGTTTATGACGTCATTTACCAATGACAAATAGCGTCATAACCGGCTGAGACCTGATGTCCATTATAATTGACATATAGTTTTCTATCCTGCTGTCAAAGATTCTGTATTGTCCGTCCTAATGAAATGATCCTGTGGCTTTGTTGGCCACTTTCAAAGTGATAAAAAAGTCAAAAAATTTCCCAATAAGACTCATCAATCGTGATTCGTATCACAAAACTATGAATTGACAACTTTCAGCATAGTCACAGCATTTTAATTTGCGAATTAATCAGAGGAGTTATTCAGAGCACTTACTCGTGGTGTAACAGATACGTGCGCCGCCGTGGAGTGACCGAGCGTTTTAAGGCGCCTTGCTGTGGAGACCGCGGTTGCTCGCCGTCGGAGTTTCGAGTCTTCCCTCGGGCATGGGTGTGTGTGTAATTGTTAGGTTAGTTTAAGAATTCTGTAATCCTAGGGACTGATGACCAGAGAAGTTAAGACCAATAGATTTTACAAACATTTGAACGTTTCCTTCAGGACATAACTCATAATGCGTGCTACCATGTGTCAATTCATCATTCTCTTTCAGCGTAAAATATGTGAAGAAGTGAACATGTTGTGCATTTAAGCAATTCTGAGAACAGAAAAGTTCATTTAAATTAAACAAATAGCTCTCAAGGAATGTCATGTAGCATTCCGTTGTTCTACTGTGTGTTGGATGTTTTAGACTACCAAAGATTTTCTTTTGTTGGTAATGTAACAGTAGGCAGAGTTACTGTGATCGCAATCCATTTATTGTGGAGCCACGGACGAGGAAACAATTGACAAGGTAGACGAGTGAAAAAGTATTGTGTAGTTTAACTTCGTGAAATGTCACGTAAAAAGCACTTAATTATCTTCATTGCCTAACCGTGTAGTGAGACGAATAGCGCAGAAAAAAAAAATAACCTACTTCTCCACAGACAATGACTTAGCAGTGCCAAACTGCTCCAAGAGGTGGCGTGAAAATGGCATTTGTCACAAAGTAGCAGTTAAAAACAAAACTTGGACTATAGGGTCCATTTTCCTTGTCTTTTACCTTGGAAAAGTCCTCTAACGTAGGTGACCTACGTATACATTCACGATAAACCGCAAGCAGCCATTTTGCATAGAACTCGTCTCAAGGCGACAAAACTGGCAGATTGCCAGGTTCCTTTCTGAAAAAAACACTGTCGACTTCTACCCGACTAAAAGCGAAAGAGTTTCCTCTAGAGTATGCATTTCAACAGGCTAAGAAAAGAGTCCTTTCATTTCCTGTTTCAGGTATTAAAACACACGCTCTTAAAAGAGGGAAGTCCACGGTCCCCATTTGAGTGTAGCTACACGAGACCTAACCCCGCCGACTTGGGATAATCGGCACGGAATTCCTTCTACGGTAGTCTTCCTATGTGTAAGACCAGAACACAGTATGCGTATTTTCTGTCGCATTGTACCCAGTCTGTAGCTATGCGCCAGTAGTTTATCGGCACGACCCAAATTCTGTGTTTTGAATGGATGCTAAAATTAACTTTATTCTCGTGAAAAACAGGTACGGTTTCTACCAATCCTAGTCTCTCGAAAAATGTTGTACTGTTTGTAAATCTTTGGAACTTAACTACTGTGGTTATGTCCCTGGCTTACAGACTACTTAAACTAACCTAAGGACCACACTCACACAAATGTCCGAGGGAGGACTCTAACCTCCTACTTGAGCGGCTCCACAGTCCGCAGCAAGATGCCTTAGACCACGCGGCTGCTCCTGACCGGCTCCCAGTCTTTTCCGCGTGCAAACTAAAATTTTCAGTTTCCATATACTTCTTTCTCTAAGCTCTAGAGCTGCCATCTTTCGCTCAGCAAAAATCAAATCTGCATTTGGATCACACCTCCTTGACTCTTGTGCAGAAAAGCGTGCAATCCATTTTCAATAAGCTGCCACAAGAATACAAAATGTTAGTAATAATCCACACACTTTAAAGACCAAACTGTAGATTTTTCTTCATGGCTCACTCTTTCTATTCTGTCGAGGAACTCTTTCTCTGGGATACATTGTAGAGTCCTATACGTATGTACTAATTGTATCCTTACGTAAGTCAATCTCCTCCGCCCTCTGACCATAGCCTTCTGCGCCACACTGTCCATTTTAGTTAAGTTTTCATCCAAAGCAGTTCTCTCTTCATTTGTCTACAAAAAAAAAAAAAAAAAAAAAAAAAAAAAAAAAAAAAAAAAATTTCATTTGCGTTTAGCGGAATTAGGAAACCGCCAAATCTGTTGCGAATAGAGTTTGTAGTAAAGACATAATAAAATTATGGGGGCGGTCTTCTATGCATCTAATTGTTTGTGGCATATATGCTGAACTGTGTTCTAGGGTATACTCAGTGGCATATGTGCATACTCTCTTATATTTCGCGAATAGAGTTTGCGTAAAAACGTAATAAATCGAAAACTCATGTAAGTTGGGGTGATTTTTCATTGTTCGTAACCTCAGATCTGATCAGCTATTGGTCGTACTGAGTTAATATTTAGCAGGTACATGCAGTAAATATATGTGCATACTGGCAATAAAATGTAACGAGAATACAATTAGTAGTGTAGAAGTAAAAGTTACAGCCGCGGTGGAGTAGCCGAGCGGTCTAAGGCGCCTCACTGCGGAGCGCGCGGTTGCTCGCCGTAGGAGGTTCGAGTCCTCCCTGGGGCATGTGTGTGTGTGTGTGTGTGTGTGTGTGTGTGTGTGTGTGTGTGTGTGTGTGTGTGTCCTTAGGTTAGTTTACCTTAGTTTAAGTAGTTTGTAAGCTACGGACTGATGACCACGCAGTTTGGTCTGATAGATTTACAAACTTTTTTCTTAAAATTATTACTTCATGCCGAATGCCGTAGTTTTACTGCTTGAACAGTGGAAAAATAGTAAGGGAATGAGTAGTTCCATTTCATCGTTTTCTCGGTGTTTCCAACTATTGAGTTTCGAAAAGGTTTGAAATTATGTGTAAAGCTTGTTGCAAGTCGCTAAGCGCTATCCTTTTAAAATACTAGACAAACGATGCGGTAGTTTTTTGCAGTTTAACGTTAACTCCTGAACTATGTGTCGTAAGGGGCGTTTTCAGCCTAATAGCGATTGTTGCCTGACAATAGAGAATATGTTAGAGGTTTGGTTGAAATTGGTAATTTAGAGGGGGATGTGGAAAACAGACTCCATTTTTATACATGTACAGAAACAGTAAGAGATGGTGATAGCCAGCTGTGTGTGGTGAGTCGGTACGGCGAAATTCCATACTAAGGAAGTATGAGATGCTCTGTGGGAAACGACAAGGATAATTACGTCCCGACTTGCAACACAGCGCCCTGCATTGATTTCTCAGGTCTCCAGTATCCGTTTAGAGTGAGTAGCGCACCCTGGCAGGAACCTGACTCCTTAGCGTAATGGGCTGATCTAGGAGAATGGGATACGACCCACATCCGTATTGAGTACGCGCGCTGGGTTTAATGACCATCACTCTAGTACACCGCCCGACATTAAACCTTGGTATGCCTTACGTAAGGGGGTGCTAGATCCGTCCATGTAACGATGTAATTGCGAACGAAAAGAAATTACTCTTAAAAATATTGAATGAATATAGGTAGCTTTAGGTGCACATCTTTCCATTTCTGTTCTCTCTCTCTCTCTCTCTCTATCTATCTATCTCTCTGTGAGTGTGTGTGTGTGTGTGTGTGTGTGTGAGAGAGAGAGAGAGAGAGAGAGAGAGAGAGAGAGAGAGAGAGAGAGAGAGAGAGAGAGAAGTTTAAATTTTCAAATGTTTGTATAGCTTATGGGACTTAACTACGTCATCAGTCCCTAAACTTACAAACTACTTATGAACTAGCTAACACTAAGGACGGCACAAATATCCATGCCCGAGGGGGGATTCGAACCCCCGACCGTAGCGGCCGTGCAGACCGTAACTGACGCGCAGCAGTCCCGTCGGCCACCGCGGCCGGCAAGTTTGAATCAATTAACATATTTACACAAGCGTTTCATCGACACAATATAAAAGAATTATAGACAGTTTGTAAGATGCCCCTATATTACTATTAATTATAGCAAGACTATTTTTAGCAGACCCCAATATTAAACTTTAACTGCTGATAACATAATAATGAAAAGGTAATTGTAACTGACTAAAACTTTGTGACAGATCAGAACTTGAAATTCATTACAGATTTTCACTTGCATATAATTACACATTTCAGAGAACAAAACAATAAGTAACCATGTGCGTTACCATTCAATAAATTCACTAATCTGCCCAAGTATAAAGAGCTACAACTTACCACGACTGTCTGCTCTCTACTCCAAGTGTGTGTCTTAGCTGCTGCCGCGCACCAGCGATATTATTATATTCAGCAAATATATTGCGTTAAAGACACTATATTGTACACCAGAGATCATAACATATTTACACAATTGTCGAATAGCATAATGTAACCTTACAAGTTGCTTGTGAGCGTTGAAAACTTGTGCCGGTCTGGGATTTAAACCCGTGTTTCCTACTCACCTCAACGCCACCCGCACACAGTGGTCATCACAATTGTGCAGACAACCCTATCACGGCCTCTGCCAGACTCAATTTTTAAGTTTATCCACACATTGCTGACGTATTGGGCCTGTGAACAATTATATTTTTTACCTGCAGAATTTCGTCGGTACTGTGTGAATTCGGTATGTCGGGAGGCGTGCTAGTATGGTCCGTGACGTTATGGTGACGACTAAGGCTCCTATAAGTACGAGCTGACGAATCCGCCATTTTCATTCTCGTGGCTGGTAAGTTAAACACACTGCGGTGCTACAGGATTTGCGTCACGGCACTTTAGCACGACATTACGGGTGGTTGTGTTGCCATAAACTGCTCAAATCATTCCAGAGGTGGCTACAGAACGTTTAGTTTCCCGAGAGATTCTAAGAGAAGAAAAGATGGATCATTAAATGTCGGCGCAAAAACTGGGAATCCGAACCGAGCCCACAGTTATGTATTGTAAGTAGATAGTTATTATTATGACTTGAAGCAATATTTAATGGTAAAAATCGTTTGTGATATTTGAACTTACGGTTTTGTTTAGCTCTTCTGAAAGTACTACCTCTTAACAGAGAAGCTGCCAGTAGAGAATTAGCAGCCGCAAAATATGATATTACAGCAAAGCATCCCAGAACATACTGTTTCTAGAGCACAATATGTTTGTCTTATATAGTATATTGAGAAATACACCTCATCAAAAAGTTTTGTAGGGAAATGTCACAAATTGTTGAAGATACTTCTGTTACGTTATTGCGAGAAAGTATTACAAACACTAAAACGGAAAACATAAATATACTGGGCAAAAAGTTTCGTTAATGGCTGTGGCAGCGTACTGTGCTGATACAGGCAACTACCGTTGAATGCTATTTGTGATATTTCGAAGTTTTAGCGTCATATCTTGTAGTATGCAATTTGACAGTATAGTACGGTTCCTTATGTTTCATCACAAAATACACCCTCAATTCAATTTCTTATTAGTAAATGCCAACATTGACGCTTATCTTTAAGAGGCTGTAACATAACTGGCAAAGAGTACTGGGTAAATTTTACTTACGGCTGCGGCGGCGTAGTGTGCTAATGTTGGCAACGAAATGTTTGCTTTATAAGGATTATTAAATTACTGACTAGACAAGGGTACTGTCACATACGAAAACCTGTCAACCTTAGAGAAGGAACAAAATTATTTATTTATTTCATGGTCAACACATTATATATGATTAGGTTTTCAAATAGCATTCAAAGGTTGTTGCCAACATCGGCAGCTTGTGCCTCTACGACTGTAAACTTAACATCCTGTACAGTAATATTCTTTTTAGTTTTAGTGTTTGTAATACATTCTGAAACTTTCTCAGTAACATAATAGAAGTACTTTCAGCAATTTGAGTACAAAAATCCGATGTGGTGAATTTGTCACAGCAGACAACAAACACTTACTGCAAGACGGCAAACAAACCTCGCATATTGACAGTCATTATTCAAATAGAAGCCAAGATCGCTTAAAAATTTTATCTAGATGACCAGTTTCGGCAGCATTAAACGTAGTACGCGATTTTTATCACAGAAATAAATTTTTCTTGTTCTTTTTTCTAAATTTGGACAGGAGCAGCAATAAGTAAAGAAAACGCGAGATTTTAGTGTCTAATCCCACATATCGATGTAAATAAGAGCGGAATTCAAGCTCAAAGTAGCACGATCTAACGCCCTATGCCGGGCAATTGTAAAATATTTCACTAAACTTAAATAAAACAACACTGTTCGTATAAGCTGCGGGCTACGTTTAGCATTCGCAAGAATGAAAATGGCGGATGCGCCAGTCTGTGTTTTTAAGAGCTCTAGTGACGACTGCGTCCGGATGGCGTACTGGTCAGCGCAACTGCCTAGTAAGTACGTTCGAATCTCGGTAGAGCGCATATTTTCAACTTTTCCCATTTACGCATTTAAATGCCCACAAGCAGCTTTGTGTATTGATTCATAATGTCTGTAAGACAAAAAATGGTATCTGGTCTTTCGGACATGTTCCAAAGACACCCCCCCCACACGCACACGCACACGCACACACACACACACGCACACGCACACGCACACACACACACACACACACACACACACACACACACACACACACACACACACACACGCGCGCGCACGCGCGCGTGCGCAATTTTTAACTCTTAGAGGTGAAATATGAAATTATGAACAAATTATCAGAAGGGGAAAAAAAAACAGCTGAGCACGACCCAAACAAATCTTACCTAAGCTGCAGTGTTGTTCAGTTTATCAGAGCAGTACAGAAGCCTGTGTTGGTAAGCGTCACTCTATATGCCGATGTAATTCTTGCACTTAAACTGTTTCAAACATCAGTACAGAATATTCCAAGTGAACTGACTTTGAAAGAAATGTTCTCACGGTTGGCGAAGTGTCTCATTGTCTTCGCATGTTCACTTTGACACTCATTCAATTATTGAACGTCTGTGCTCGCCAAGAAAGTTATTTTAAACTTCTTGGTGCTCGCACATTCAATTGTTGAAATTGTTGGGACAGTTGAGAAATGAAAGCCTTGTAATATATCTTGAGGTCACTAAATATATCTCATGTCTCCTGACTGCGACATAACATTGTCGTAAGTTTCGTGGTTTAATGCAGCTGTTTCCTTATTTTTTTCATGTTTCTTTTGTCATCGAATAGGCTCTTTCATAAGTTGTATCTTTGATGACTAGTCATTTACGCTGGTCTTGAAATAAATGAAACGTTATGAGCGTCAGTGTAGTTCTCGTTACTGACGTAGCTGATAGATGCTAGAAAGGCGCGCAAACATTTGAATTCCTTCAGTATATATGGTGAGTTTACACAAATTTCTTGTTGCTAACATTATATTAAGAAAACCTATTTAACGCTATCCAGTTACTGACTAGGCTCTCGGAGAAGATCAGTTCTGATTCAGGAGAAATGTAGGGAGGCAATACTCATCTTACGACTTGTTTTAGAAGATAAAGGAAAGGCAAACCTACATTTCTAGCTTTTGTAGATTTGGAGAAAACTTTTGACCTCTAACATTGGAGGGAAGTGTATGGGGGAAAAATCGCAGAGGGAGATCAGGAGATGAATATAGTAAGCAGATTCAAACGGATGTAAGTTGCCGTTCTTATGAGGAGATGAGGAACCTTGCTCAGGATAGGGTAGGATGGAGAGCTGCATCAAACCAGTCACCGGATTGACGACTACAAAAACAACAACAACGTCCCACACTCCCAATTTTTCATTAGTAGTATTCGCGTATTTCTGTACTAAAGCTACCGAAAATAAGCTAGCACAAGGAACAAATTTTAATCAAGATTTACCAAACACGTGATCAGACGTCCAATGTTTAACACTTTCCATTAGTATCGGTGTAAAAAAATGAACAGTTTCAACTGGCATTGGCAATTGTACTCTGAAATATTTCGCTTAGCTGTGCTGAAAATCGAAATTTCCTGATTATGTGAAGAAAGAGAGTAACGTTAAGTAGACCTGTCGACGATTTAGGATAGAATGTATCCCTATTGTCGCAATCCTCCGTCGGCTTGCGAAAGCGAATTGGTCTTATACAAGAAAATGAAAGGGAAACTAACAGGCGACTATCATTTCAGGGTCGGCAGTTGGAAAACTTGTCGCACAAGGACGACGCGGTCTAGAGTACAGGTTTACGTGTAACGAGACACGCCGGTAGTCAGTTATAACTTGTCAACACCTGTCTCGTGTTTTTTTGTTTTCTTGCAAGTCTCTTCAGTATGTCTCGTGTGTAGACGACGAGTGCATCTTCGTGTTAGCAAATAGGAGGACAAGTATGTCACAGTTGAAATACCACGTAAGAGAGTCCTAAATTTGACAGTATGAGACAGAGGTTGAGTGAGAATCACTAAATGAAAAGTTCTTGTTTGCAATCACGAAATGTGTAGACTTGGAAGCAGTCGCTCAGGACGTAGAGCGCAGTCTAACATACCAGTCGTGACACTCACTGGTGTAAAATTTGTCACCGCCTGACAGCTAAGACGACACTAGCGCTCCAAGCGGAGAGCAAGGGAGCCGCCTGTTAACGTCATATATATCGTATGAATAACACTTCATTCTCGCACCCTTTTCTACGTAATTCACGATAAGACTATTTTATTTTAGATACAAAGGTTTTAGTCCAATTTCAGACGAAACGGATGATGCATAAATAAACAGTAGTGGAACTAAAACAGACGATGAAAGCTAGAACCTCGTTACGCACAAACATGTGTCTCCTAATATTTTTGCAGCTTATCCCATTGAAACGGAAGTAATGTAAGCCTAAGAAGCGTACCGTGTAGCTGCAAAGTGAACGCGTATGACACACAATTTATTTTCATTTCCTTTTGTGTTTTAGCTTTTAGGACAACTGTTAGCGTAACTTCGCCTTTCGCCTTTCTTATTGTTCTGTGTCGAACGAGATGCTTCGAACTAACAGTTGAAATACGTAGAAAACTTAGTTGAACGTTTAAGAACTGTCCTCCTTCGGTTTACGTGCATATTTCCGGAAAAAAGGCAGAGTATGACTACTGACGCCCAGATTTGAGTTTGGTGTTGATATTTTCTACAAATATTGGGTATTTGCCTATCTCCTAGGTGGTTTTCATCTTATTTTCCGAAGTTTCAATTTTTTATTAAAATATAGGCTAAGGTTTCAGAGTTTTGTAGCATATTCTGCAGAATGTTACTTAATATCATAGGCCTTCATACGCTTTTTATCTGTTCCTTTGGACAGCCAGACTGCAGTACGTAGTTGTCTATATACACTATGAGCCATTTTCTTCTCCTAAAAAGGTCAAACAATCACTATTATATATAAATAAATGCAATTTTCAGGTGAATCGTAACGGAAGCTTTTCAGCAAAATGACTGTTACATACCTCTCAGTGTCCTTAGTAAATTTGAAAACAGCCGCGGTAGAGTGCCCGAGCGGTCTAAAGCGTCTCGCTGCGGAGCGCGCGGTTGCTCGCCGTGGAGGTTCGAGTCCTCCCTGGGGCATGGGTGTGTATGTTTCCTTAGGTTAGTTTACTTAAGGTAAAGTAGTTTGTAAGCTACGGACTACTGACCATGCAGTTTGGTCCGATAGATTTACAAATTTGAAAACAGACAAATGCAACATTTTATTGCGCTACAAGCGTTTCCCTTTCCGGAAAGCATCACGAAAACGAATATACGCTACGAGCAACCCAACGTAAAACGCACGAAATACCGCCAACTCAGTAATGTCCCCTGCTGGCCGCTTGGTGCGCTGCTGTCGCGGTGGGTAACAAAAATTCGCTAGTGACTGGTGTGTTAGACTGTGACGTAGAGTATATTAAATACACTAATCAGATATATCTGTTTCGGAGAATGGCACATTAAAATAAGAATGTATGAAAAGCGTTAAAAGCCAGTGACATGTTTCCTCCCATATGTCGGAATCCAATGGTAGAAATTGTGAGGCAGCATAAATCTATCGTCGTAACAGATATTCAGAGGAAGACTGAGAAAATCACCCTGAAGAGCCTAAGAAATTGGTACACCTGTCTAATGTCGTGCAGCGCCCACAGCATGACGTGGCAGAGACTCGACTAAATGTCTGAAGTAGTGCTGGAGGGAGCTGACACCGTGCATCATGCAGAACTGTCTATAAATCCATAATAGTAAGGAGGGGTGGAAATCGCTGCTGTACAGCACATTGCAAGACATCTCAGGTGCTCAATATTTGGGTCTGGGGAGCTTTGTGGCCAGCGGAGGAGTTTTAACGCTGCTCCTGGCTCCACTCTGTAGCAATTCTACACATGTGGGTTGTCACAATGGAATTTCCCAAGCGCTTCAGATTGAACGATGGACATGAATGACTGTAGGTGATCAGCCAGGATGCGTACGTATGTGTCACCTGTCAGAGTCGTATCTAGACTGTCCAACGGCACACACCTCACCCCATTACACAGCCTCCACCAGCTTGAACAGTCTTCTGCTGACATGCAGGGATTTATGAGGTATACGTCCATTCGGTCGATACAATTGGAAACGAGAATCGTCAGACCAGGCAGCATGTTTTCAGTTGTCACCAGTCCATTGCCGGTGTTGACGGACCCTGGCAAGGCGTGAAACTGTGCATCGTCAAGTCATCAACGCTACACGACTGAGTCTTCGCCTCCGAAAGCCCGTATCGATGATGTTTCGTTGAATGGTTCGCACGATGACACTTGTTGATGGCCCAGCATGAAATTCGCTGCGCCGGCCGCGGTGGCCGAGGGGACTGAGGCGCTCCAGTCACGGTCTGCACGGCCACTACGGTCGGGGGTTCGAATCCCCCCTCGGGCATGGATATTTGTGCCGTCCTATTTCGTAAGTAGTTTGTAAGTTTAAGGTAAAGCAGTCAACAATCCGAAGATTGGTTTGAACACCACGGTGCTTTACTAGGTATGGTCCTGTTTGGAGGTGGTATGCCGTTGCCTTCCTTCGAACTGACTTACCCAGCCAGTTATTGGGGGACCTACAGTTTAACATGGGTTCCGAACCACGGTGCTACTCGGTATGTTTCACATCCACTGTGCAAGCGAGGCGCACTTAGTTTAGGGTCTGATAACCCCGCAGTTAAGTCCCTTAAGCTTATCAAACATTTGCACATTTTTTTATTTTTTTATTCGCTGCAATTTGCATAAGGGGTGCACTTGAATGATACTTCTCAGTCGTCTTTGGTCCCGTTCTTGCAGGATCTTTTTCAGGCCGCAGCGATGTCGGAGATTTGATGTTTTACCTCATTCCCGATATCCACGGTGCACTCGTGAAATGATCGTACGGGAAATCCCCACCTCTTCGCTACCTCGGAGATGCTGTGTCCCATCTCTCGTGCGCCGACTACGTTGAAACTCAGCCATTGTAGCAGCAGAAACCGCTCTAACGCCTGCACTAGACTCCACTTGTCCAATACATGCGTTGCCGACCGCAGCGCCGTCCTCTGACTGTTTACATATTTCTTTGTTTGTCTATACCAGTCTCTGGGCTTTCAAATCGAATGCTATCTGCCATATATTGGGAATATTTCATTGCAGATAGGCAGAATACTAAAAAAAGGATCAAGTAAGAGTCACCTTTTGCCCTCCTCCTAAAATTTCATCGCTGTTGGGTTCTGTCACGACGATCTGGAGCTGCGTAAATCAGGTGTTTACAGGTATCCGTGCGAGTGCAGCAAGTCATATATAGGGCAGACGATGCGCACTGTGCAGGAGCGCATTGTGGAACACCAGGGTCATACTCGGCTACTCCAGCCCACCAAATCCGCAATCGCCGAACATGGTATTTCCACAGGTCATTCAATGAACTATATAATGAAACGAAAATTGTGGCCCATACATCAAACGTTTGGAGCTCAATTATTAATGAAGCTGTGGAAATAAGAGTGTCTGACATTGAGACTCTTATCGATCGAGACAGCGGTTTCCAAATAAATGCTGCATGGAATCCTGTCATTGAAAAACTTCGTAGTCGGCATAGTTCCCAGCAACTGAATGACAATGATAATCGATCTGATATCGAAGCGGCAAGCCTCCACCAGGGAGGGCGCTCGGAGCAGCGTACGTAGTTGTAGTGAACGCGTACGCTAAGTACGCGCATGCGCATTGTTGGCTGAAATGGTCATAAATAGCACAGCTCAGTGCGTCTTCCCCAGTACTTCGGCGGTAATCACCTTCAGATGGCCAGAAGTTACAGACATCTGGTAGTTCGCCCGAGATTTTATGGAAAGCTTTAAACACGACTTTTAAGTAGTTTGTAAGTCTAGGGACTGATATCCTAAGTCGTTGAGTCTCAGAGTATTACAAAAATTTGGCATAATATTGTCTAGCAGGAGGACAATGACAGAAACTATGCGAAATGTATAGATATTCATATGGCAAAAGTAGCTACACGTAAATGTTTCACTCAAACTGTTACACGGCTTTTCTGGTTTTTATCGATATGGCCACTTAAAACTTTCTTATGCTCATTATTATTATATGACATTGTGCGGAATCGAACGTGTGTTTTACATTAAACTATCTGTCATATTGAGTCACTTATTCATCCTTTGTACAGTTAATGGTATATGGTGAACTAGCCCTACAAATATGAGTGTAATTCCATCCAGCTATTAATATCTACATTCATACTCTACAAGCCACTTGATGGTGCGTGTTCGCCACTTTCACGAACTTCTCTTAAGGCAGTGACGGAGAGATCAAGCCATCACTGGAGGTTTTTAACTCTAAAAGCACTTTTATTTGATTACTGGTAATGATATAACGAGTAATAATAGAAATAATAAAGCAAATCTAACTCAAAATGCGCCTTGCCACAAATTCCTTCCTGCGTAGACCAATGTTCATCTGTGTTTCCACCGATCCCGTCCTCCATACCATCAGCATACCTTCGCTTTCACCCATAGTGTATTACACATTATCTTTTAGTTTAATATTACCAATACCATCATAATAATCATTGCAAACAATAAATGTTCGTCTCTCCGTCGTCATCGTATGTTTCATCATTACGGAAACGATCATTGAAGCCATTCTACCACCACGTTCTCTTTTTTTAACTATTTTTGTGCTTTAGTCATGATATACTTTCTAAGAAGTACATTTTTGTGTGTCACAGCAGCAGAGCGGATACTTGCGGTTGACAGAAAATATTTGGAGAAAAACTGTTGGAGTAAAAATGAAATCTCAATAGAGAAAAGGGAACACTGTCGCTTTGCCTCGTTGTAAGTACCTCAGTCCATGAGTAAACCTTTCCATATAAACCTTACTTTAAAAAACCTCACTACCAATGAATATGTAGACTGCGCACACTAATGAAACTTCCTGACATAACATTAAACAGTGACCCGTATCCGGGGCTTTGCCTAACTCTGGAAAGTCTGTTTCCTAATAATGCGTTTAGCAAGGTGTTGAGCAATACCGGAATTGCTAAGCCGGTGTGATTATTGGTCATGGAATGCAAAGGTCTGATAAACAACCCCTATTCTGTATATGGTATTAATCAGTCGGGACTGTTTACATCGAAATTACAATACTTCGTCCACAGGAATGTTAGTTTACTTCACCTTGCTAACTTGTACCTTGCACGCTAAACGCTTCCCCTGTGTAAATACTGCCTTTAAACATTAACATTATGTACAGATATTCTAATTTCTTTTAATCGATTGGGATCTAGATCGAAACGTAAACAAATTTCACCACTTTCTCACATATAACCAGTTCACGTGTAGGACATGTTTTCAGATTACCTAACATTAAAAGTGTTTCCACATAATTAGTAGAAATCGTCCTACATTTCTATGAGAAAAGGTTTATAGCAGACGTAGTTATTTACATTTTCTTTTTCATGTTAATGGTATGCAGCGCCGAAAACTATACTTGAGCCTGGAATAGGGTGGATTGGTTAAGTCTTTGTGGCTCAGAAACAAGTACCACATTCACACGAGTTTTTGCCGTTGCCCTACAGAAGACCTTAAACTCTGTGTCAACAGGCGAGCTAAATCTTATCTTTAACAGCTGCAGAGCTACAAAAGTACATATTTAGATTAACATGCGGTAGTTTACATAGGGACATGCCGACTGGAATGTTCGTTCATTGGGATATGGCAACATAGATTGTGTTATTTCATTGTTTTTGTTTACCGAAGCAAAACTATTAAATGTAACCATCTTGTACAGTACAATAATGCTGCGGCGGAGCGGCCGAGCGCTTTGAGGCACTATGTTCCAATGTGCGAGGTCGTTTCCCGTCGGGGGTTCGAATCCCCCCCTCGGGCATAGATGTTTGTGCTATCTTTAGTATAAGTTAGTTCATACGTTTTATGTTCCATAGGGTCTGCAGCGTTAAAAAGGTCAGCAAGTGTCATAGTATTATAAATAAACCAAATCTCTGCTATTGAGTATTTACTATTTTCATGACAGATCCGTTTCTGCTTATAATGCCATTGTCAAGTGGCCTGCGTTATAAATGGGTAACATAAACATATTGTAGAATCTATAATTTATTAATACAGATGTCAAATACGCCAAAGATATATCAAAGCATAACAACATAAGTATGTGTTGTGCATCTTTTGTAAACATATGACATCTTAGCTGTAACTGTCAAAATACGCAATATTATTAAATATTTTTTACAATTAATATAAATATGCTTTAGATGTCTTACGTATACTGCCGGGCGCCGTGGCTCAGCGCGCCCGGTCAGAGGACTAAACGTCCATTGTAATAAAAAAAAAAAGCTGAGCCAAATGCTCAACGAACGGCCAACTACGAACAATAGAAACGACCGCAAGTCATAGATCTACCTGGAAAAAAAACTAGAAAGTAGGAGATCCCGAGTTCTAATCCCCACCACAGCACAAATTGCCGGTCGCGGTGGCCGAGCGGTCTGCGGCACGCCAGTCACAGTCTGCACGGCCGCTGCGGTCGGGGTTTCGAATCTCCCCTCGGGCATGGATGTTTGGGTCGTCTTTAGTATAATGTAGTTCATAAGTAGTTTGTAAGTTTAGGGACTGAGGATTCCGCAGTAAATCTCTTAAGCTTAATAAACATTTGAATATTTCTAATGTATGTCTGAACATCTAGACACATACGTAAGTAGTTGTTAAGATCATTACAGTAATATTATAATACGACATACCAGTTTTTTAATCTTAATGTTACCCATTTATGACGCAGGGCACCTGACAATGGCAGTATAAGCCGAAACGGATCTGTCGTGAAAATAAAAAATACTCAATAGCAGCGATTTGGTTTATTTATAATAATAGTTCAACAGTATTTTGTAAGTTTAGGGACTGATGACACCGCAGTTAAGTCCCTAAGCTTTACAAACATTTGAACAGTACATTAGTAGTAACGATTGGCGTGTCGCAATTCATGGAATACTCTGGCTTGCAGACTCATTGGCTGATACCAACAGTTTGCGTGAGGCTGATGCCACAACGCTCGGCATCTTTATTGTTCATTCCATACTCAGGTGTACCTGTGAATATTCTGTAGTACTAGGGGTGTTCGAATGAAAATGTACGTAACGTCTTAACAACTAAACCGGTTGACATTTGAATATTCCGATTTGGGATAACGCAGTGCGACATCTAGGGACGCGATGCATGCGTCGTCACCTCCCCCTAATATCTTACAGGCTGTGCCCTCAGCAGGAAATGCGATGCTCACCGTTTTTTCGACGTCGGAGGTCCGATACTCATCGAATTCCTAGACCATGGAAAAATAATTAATAGGTGTTCTGTGAGACACTCCATAGCCTACAGAAGTCCATCAACAGCAAAGTGCCTAGGCTGCTCACAGGGGGGCGATTCTGATCCATGACAACGCGGGTCCACATGTCTGCAGGGTCACTTAAAGTGTACTGGCCAAGTTAAAGTGGGGGCAGCTTGAGCATCCGGCCTACAGCAAGGACATCACGCCCTGTGACTTCCGTCTGTTTGGTCCGCTGAGAAAAACATCTCAAAGGGAAGCGCTTCAACTCGGACGTCAAACAGGACACAGTAGGTGGCTGGCTCTTGTCAGAGTCGTAGGAATTTTGGGAACAGGAAATCTTTCGGCGCGTTAAACAGTGGGATAGTTGTGGTCAGGCCTCTGGTGATTACTTCTGAATAAAGACTTCAATTATACCGTTAGTGCCGTTTTGTACATTTTCATTTGAATACCCGTCGAATATTATGGTCTTCCATGGATGTAGTATTGGCGTCTTGCGGCTAACCCACATTGTCCTGGTAACTGCGCGACTTTATTCAATTATATTTATTTGATAAATTATAAAACTAGGTGTCTACGATTAACGCAATGACATTTTGTAAAACAAGCTGCTGACCATCCTAAAAACGAATCCAAGGAGAACAGGAGATGTAAAAGCCAAATATATTTGGAAGGTATCACGTTGTACAAAGATCATATAATTGAGAATACAGTCCCATGTAAAGTGAGGAAGAAGATGAAATCAATATAGAGTTTTACCGCAATTTGTGGCTATAACAGCTGCTGTACTCCTCAGCATTGAATCATTTGACCGGATATAGACTGGGAGCAAACATGTTTAAGACAGGTAGCAGGGACAGAGAAACGAACAACATTGTTCTAAGTACTGTATCCGAAAATTACCTCGAATAGTTAAATAGAGAACCTACTCGTGGAGATAACGCGTTAGACTCGCTTACAACGAGTGTAAAGTGCTGCGTTTACATAGGAAAAAAGATCCTTTATTATATAAATATGCAATAGCAGGACATATACTGGAAGCATCACTTGCATAAAATATGTGGAAGTAGAGCCGACCCATATGTTGCTTCCTTCTACGTATATCTCGCGAAGCGATCATAAGTGACAATGGTACGCAAAGTATCCTCCGCCACATACCGTGAGGTCGCTTGCGGTGTATGGATGTAGATGTAGAAAGAGGCTCTGGATTTGTTGTTGGGGCATACCAGACCTTACTCCTTCCACATATGCCCAAGATGATCTGGTGCAGCAGTGGATAGTGTGTAACAGCTGATAGTGTATCTCAGGTCACTAGTTCCTTGAAATTGGCCAGTACACTTTGTGTGACCCTAAAGACGTGTGGATATGTGCGTTATCGTGCAGCAGAATCCCTCCCTCCGTGAGCTATTCATGTCATTTCCTGTTGCGTGGTCTACGGAGTGTCTCACAGTACATGGTTTTTCCGAGCTCGAGGAATTTGATGAGTATCGGACCTCGGACGACGAAAAAGATGGTGAGCATCACCTTGCCTGCTTAGGGCACAGCCATGATTTTTTTATTATTTATTTATTTTTATTTATTTTTTAGGGGGAGGTGACGAAACATGCTTCGCGACCATAGATGTCACACTACGTTATCCCAAAGCGGCATATTCAAACTGGGTGAACAGGGCGGCGAAGGCGGCAGTGCAATCCTATGGGCGAGGAATAAGTTTTGAATATAGTGCCGTATTGTTCTATTGCAATCTGATCGCCACTTCAGAGCTATTACGCTGGCTGGTTAGTGTACCGGTAATGCATGTAGTGAGGTCGGAGAGTGGGATGAAATACCACCCCAGACTATAAACACTGAAGGTAGCATCAATATGGCGATGCATAAGGCAACAGTGAAACAGTATCTCACCACGGTGTTCCCAGACTCCAGTTGTTGGGCAGGCAGAATCCGCATTGAAAGACATGTGGAGGCAGCGGATATAGAATTCAGTGTCCCCAATATGGAAATCATCGGCCGCGTGGTCTAAGGCGTCAAGCTACGCACAGGGCGGCCGTTTTCGACGGAGGTTCGAGTCCTCCCTCGAGCATGGGTGTGTGTGTGTTGTCCTTAGTATAAGTTAATGTAAGTAGTTGTAAGTTAGGGACTGATGACCTATGCAGTTTGGTCCCATAGTTTTACAAATATTTGAACATTATGAACGGAATTCATCAGCTATCTCACTTTTCAAATGGGACAGTATTTTCAATCATGTAGTGTCTGTCCAACTTATGTCCCAAATTTGGCTGCAATATATCCCATCCTTGGTGGTGGTTCATTTTGGAAGGTCAGAAATGTGTTATACTGTTTCTTGACATCAGTTTCGAATATCTCCTTATCACGTGGCTGCATCATACTTACAGGATGAACTGTTAATCATGTAAAGCAATGTTTGTAAATCTGTTGGACCAAACTAGTCCCTAGACTTACAAATTAAATTATACTAAGAACAACACGCGCACACATCCATGCCCGAGGGAGGACTCGAACCTCCGACAGGAACGGTCGTCCAGTCCGTAGCATGACGTCTTAGGCCGTGTCCTACGTGAGCTACAAAAGCGAGCAACAGCGACATACAGCGACGCGACACTGCAGCTACAAGCAGCGACATACGGCGACATGGCCAGATGTCCTGTGTGAGCGACAACTTCTCGCTACAAGATGGCCAATAGAAGCGATCAGCAGTTCCTAAAATTTGACACACGTAAACCGTAGAATAATGATATCTCCAGAGTAAGGCAATAACGTTTTATTTACTTTATGAAATAAGACGTAAAAAGAGTGCTGTGCATTAAATTTAGAAAGTGAAGAATGGTCATGGTCATTCACAAATTCAAATACGAAAATAGTGAAGATCACCAGCCAAATACGAGTATAGATACTTTAGAGTTTTTCTTTTGTGACTACAGACCTTCAACAAATGAATAAGTACAGATGGAGTCTTATTGTTGGACGATAGTAAATCATTTAATTGTGGACGGAATTGCTAGCAGCGGGCGTTACATACGAGTAGTGATCTGGACCTCCAAGTTGTAATTTTTTTACCAAGTTAATACCAATATATTCATCATTTTTATTGCAAACACACGTATCCCAATGAAGGCCTACCAAACACATTAAAATCCTGCTGAAACGTTATAGCAAGATATTTTATTCAGAAACGTAATTTTACACACATCTCGTGTGACATCCTAGTGTTACCTCTCTCTCTCTCTCTCTCTGGAGTAAGTTTGATGTTACTGCAAATGCTTAAAAATCACGCAAATGAAATTGTTCAAAACACGTTCATCATTGCGTAAATCAAACTACCACTCACAATAAAAACAAAAGACTGTCATATTAAAAACAATATAAAAATTTAAATTCATTCTTATTTAAAGTCCAAAAGAAAATTTACAAGATTTTTCGACACTTCTTATCCCAATCAAAATTCTTAATTATATGCACAACTGCAATTTTACATTCAGTTATTTCAGAAACAGTTGCATTTATAAACTTCGGGGATTATTAGCTCGCGGAATTCTGGCGACACCCTTTATAACCTCGACAAGCAGACGATTCTCTACAAACTCGACACTATGTCGCGCATGCGACAGCGAAAAGATTCAAGCAGGTTTTGGATTCAAACGTCGCTCGTTGTCGCGTCTGACGCGCGTCGCTCACGTAGGACAGACCCCTAGCGATACACGCTGCCGAGATTTGTCGCGCGCTGTCGCTCGGTTTTATCGCCCACGTAGGACACGGCCTAAGACTACGCGGCCATTCTGCGCGGCGAACTGTTAATCAGCGGTTGATTGTTCTGAATGTCATGGCCACCTATCTGTCAGTGCACCTCAATAATTCAGCTATTATTAAAATAGAGATGCAGTTAATTCCGTCACCAACGAATGAATTCACATAATCTAACGATGGGTATTTGTACATTTTGATGGACTCTAATTTTACCGACCAGAATGTGGAACAGTGTTATTTCTCGTTCCGATGCATGAAGCTTTATCGCTGTGTCACTTGCTTTACAAATGCAAGTAATGAATGTTTAATGTAATTCTCACTGAAACAACTTGCCTCGCAAAAGTGTGGTTTGTAGGATGGATTATTGATTGTGTTTTTGTCATTAGTGACGTCCTAGTCGTGTTCATTTTTAATGAGGATGGCTGTCTTTTCATTATATTCACTACTGCCACCGTTAAAAATTAATTCAATTCGTATTTACAATTCTAACGATGTGAGGACTTATGTTAAGCACAATCGAAACTAGTCCTTTTTTTTAAATGTTTAGTGTAATTCCTGTGTAGTAATTAAAAGATTTTCTATAGAACAAATTAATTTTTATTAAGACCGCTTTCTCCTTTACTTATTAGTTTTAGGCATATATATATATATATGTAGTAACTAAAAGATTTTCTATAGAACAAATTAATAAATTAATTTGTTCTATAGAAAATCTTTTAATTACTACACAGGAATTACACTAAACATTTTAAAAAAGGACTAGTTTCGATTGTGCTTATATATATATATATATATATTGTTGGATTCGACAATACAACGGAGAAAAATTTAAAATACTGTAGGAATAAAACGGAAATAACCATTTCGTACTCGGACATAGATTGTCCCATTGTACAACTTAAAAGCACACAGAAGTAGAACTGTGTAGTTTAGGCCATAGATGTAAAATCGGCAGTCCTAACTTCACGAACATCAGTATATCCAACGAAGTTAACAACTGGGATTAAATATTTGCCAAGTGTGTGACCTATGTTGACTCTTTCATAGACCTCACATCTACCCAGTGGCATATATGAATGGGATGGGGGGGAGGGGCGAGAGGGCCTGTATCCTCCCTTCCCTCCCCCCCCCCCCCCCAATCCAAAAAAAAATAGTGAATATAAAGAAAATGAATGTCACGTGAAAGCATCGCCGAGATAGAAAGTCATACTTTTCTGTATTGGTGAGGGGAGTGGGGTGAACTACGTGCCAGTTAAAAAAAAATAGCTATATTATGTTTTATGGTTTAATCTCAACAATAAAAATGATTCATCTCAGTAATGTAAAAGGAACTTCGGCGCAAATTATCCTCTGCATATGAACAGCAAAACTGATACAAAGTATCATGGGGTGTCTACATAAAAATTTCTTAATTTATCTTTACATCAATCTTGCCCCCCCCCCCCTCTCCAACTCTCGGAAATATATTCAAAAGCTGAAATTTCGGATCCTGCGGACATCAGTCAAGAGTTTCAAATGTTTGTAGAGCTTATGGAAATACGGGGTCATCTGTCCCTAAACTTACAAACTACTTATGAAATAGCTAATACTAAGAACGACACAAATATAAATAATGGTTTAAAAATGCTGGAGATTGCTTGAATAATCAAAAGGTGTTATCAGTAGATTATTTATTTTCAGTTCACAACATGTTTCGGGCATAGCCCATCATCTGGTGATCTGTCAATAAGATACATATACAGCCGACCTTTTTATTATTCAAGCAATCTCCAGCATTTTTAAAATCATTATTTAAATTTTACAATGAAGATTGCATATCTCTACCAAGACTTTCAGTCTAAAATAAGACGACACAAATATACATGTCCGATGGGGGATTCGAACCCCTGACCGTAGTGGCCGTGCAGAACGTGACTGGCGCGGCGCAGACCGCTCGGCCACCGCGGCCGGCCGTCAGGAGTTTTATCGCCGAGAAACAAGACTGATAGGTTAGGATGTCAATGGCCGGTACTTGGCTGTGTAGAGGACGACAGTACGTTGCTCTGATGCTCGACCTGTTCTAGAAAGCGCACGCATAAGCCTTGAGTGAAAGTCTCGTTACGGAAGCGCGGCGTTAGACTGTGCCCATAGGAAACCAGTCTGTCACGTAATGCTGCCGTCCGCGCCGCGCTGCTGATCCGTCAGCAACAAAACACCGACTAGCGATGGGCGATTTGTAAAGCTTCGAAAAAGTCTTCATATATTCTTAATATGTGTAAAAATTGAAGTGTTTGTGCCTATATTTCTCTCTGCAGCCAAAACTACACATCGCAAACTAATAGTGTTTGTATGTGGTAGTAGGTATCAGTCTCCCACTGTGCACTATGGTGATAGAGGGTTTATAACGATAAGGGGGTGGAAGGTATGAGAGTTGAAAGCTACCGACTTATATAAATTTTACGTGTGGGTGGCAATATTTGGCTCTGCAGCCAAAACTACACAATGGAGACTAAAGCTCTCTCTGTGTTGTTATAGTACGTTGTACACCATAGCAGTTCCGTGTCGATAACTATGAGGGTGGAAGATACAGTGATTGAAAGTCGTCAGGTTATATAAAATTCGGACTGAAGACCAGCGATGACTTTTGAGATTACGATAGCAGAGAGGTTATATACAGCGAAACCTGATGCACACAAGGATGCACATTCATCGGTTGTTTTTCTGCAACAAGCGTAAGAATAAAGAAAAATAAGGGCATATTGCAGTTTGAAAAGTAAAACTACAAAGAAAGATGCCAAAGCGTAAGATAGAAGTTTCGCGTTCTCGATCCGTTTCTAAAAGAGAAAACGGCACTGAAAAGTGTATCTACAGACGATAGAAACTTGAAATTTGTTGACGTTGTTTATTTTACACTGTAGGCATCAGCGATTTTTCTATGCCTAGGGGAGTGAAATAGGGGAAGAACTTTTTTATTACTTTTTTTATTTTTTTATTACGTTGCTATTAAGGCAAATTTGAAGCAAGAAATACTAAAATTCGGATTTAGATTTTTGATTGGAATTTTAAAAACACGCGTTTCGATATTTTTGGAAATTCAACCATTAAGCGGGTGAAATAAGGGAAAATCTTTTATGGGTACTACAAAGACTATTTTGATGCTATAAATGCGAAAATTTGGTTTTGGAGCGATCGTCAGAATTAAAAAAAAAAAAAAAAAAAAAAAAAAAAAAAAAAGTGTTTTGGGATGTTTTGAATTCTGCCATCAGTGATGCAATAGGAGTTGGCAAGTTGTATCAAAATAGTTGATTAGGAAAGCATTTTTAAAGCTAAATCTATGAAATATTTAGAAGTAGAAGCAACCAATGCAGACCATCCAGTCGCCGCGTGCAAAACGTCGGGAATTAAGCTAGTAATACTATATCACTAAGTTTCGGGAGCGTCGTCTTCTATTCTGTGAACCTTCTCGAACCAGCATAGATGAAGTCTTTTTAATATGTCGGTAAATTGAAGTACATTGCATGCCATATCTACTAAGACTACAGGAACATCTATCATTGCACTATTAACGAGTCCTCGCGGATATGGGGTGTGGTTCGTGAAGTTCAGAACTCAAATAGCAATCAGCCGAAGCCTTTCCATGCAACTCTCAAAAATTCTAGAGAATATCGAGTTCGAAGTTTATTTATGCCGTTTAATTACATATAATATCTGTGAAGTTTCCGACAGCTGATGTGTCTCATCGGTAACGTTGTAAATTCTTTACCAAGAAATCGTAAGATCGACGGTTCAAATTCCACACTTTTTCTTTTCGTTGTGTTAAAAAACAACACAGTTTAAGTATAAAATTCATCGAATATATGGTGATCAACTCAAATCTAATCGTAACATTTTTATGAAAATTGTACGTACCTTTTTATCCTTGAGTTTCAACACTTTTTTTGAGGAATACTGGAAAACTGCTCACAAAGTGAAAAAAAAACAAAGGCAACCGTTTTCAATTAATAGTGATGTGCATACTAGAAAAAGTATAATTCGACATTATTTTTCATTGAAACCATTCATAAAATATTGAAAATGAAGAATAAACCACAGAAGACCATTTTTCGACAAAAATTACGATTACCTACGTCTTAATTTTTTTAATGATTCTAAAATTGTTTATGGGTTGCTTGAATAATCACTTAGTCGTTGTTAGTAGATTTTTCATTGTAAGTACACAAATTATGTAGCCCGTCACCTGGTGATCTGTCATACAGCCAATAAGAATATACACAAACTTATTTGCAATTTATAATTAAAAGCCGGCCGCGGTGGCCGCGGGGACTGAGGCGCTTCAGTCACGGTCTGCACGGCCACTACGGTCGGGGGTTCGAATCCCCCTCGGGCATGGATATTTGTGCCGTCCTAGTTCGTAAGTAGTTCATAAGTAGTTTGTAAGTTTAGGGACTGATGACCCCGTAGTTGAGTCCCATAAGCTTAACAAACATTTATGTATTTTATGTATAATTAAGAATAAACATCAAATATGGTCAAGATATTAACATCTTAGATTTTCGGGTATTCTGCCGGATAACAGTGTCGAATCTTGCACGATTTTTCGGCTGCATAGCTCTCGTAACCTTCTTCAGGCGCGACCTGAGTCTCAGGTGAAACTGAAGAAGGTTATGAGCTATGAAGCCGAAATATCGTGCAAAATTCGACAGTTATCCGGCAGAAAACCCGACAGCCTAAGATGTCATTAGATCGCCGGGAAAGCTTGAAGAGATAAATGGTCAAGATATTGTTTATATAATATAAAGATAATGTATATATAAAACATTTTAGAAAATAGATTCTATGGCAAATTATCATGTGAGTAGCATGGAAATTCGAGTTAGAGGCCGAATAATGTGATATAAATGTTACAACTTGTTGTAAAGATGCCCTTTGTAAAGAGTGTGTATTTACAATAAATAAACTACTAACAACAACTAAGTGATTATTCAAGCAGCCTATAAGCAATTTTAGAATCATTTAAAACAGTTTGATCCTGACGCATGCCTTTATCAAACCTTTCAGCCTAAAATATACGTCTCATTATCACGTATTAGATTCCTTTTTCATTTAGATCGTGTAGGTATTTGAACACAATGAAAAAACAAAAACTGCAAGTGAGAATGGCAGGAATCGAACCATTGACTCTGAAATTATATTACTTGCAAACCCGAAACGCTATCGATGTACCATAACGACTTTCGGAAATTCTGTCTCTTTTATTTGTAATGAAAAAAATTGCAAGGTAGATTTTCTCGAAACTTTTTTAGAGTTGCATTGAATGGATTTTCCTGATTGTTATTAGACTTCTGAACTTCACGTACCATAAATGTAACAGAAAAAAATGCAACAGTCCTATACTCATGTGACCTCTTTGCAAGAAAAAAAGATGCAAAAATCTTGGCCCGGCCGCAGTGGCCGAGCCGTCTGCGGCGCGCCAGTCACAGTCTGCACGGCCGCTACGGTCGGGGGTTCGATTCCCCCCCTCTGGCATGGATGTTTGTGTCGTCTTTAGTATAAGGTAGTTCATAAGTAGTCTGTAAGTTTAGGGACTGATGGCCCAGCAGTTAAGTCCCTTAAGCTTACCAAACTTTTTTTTGCAAAAATCCTATACCCATGGAACCACTTTGCAAGGGTCAATTGAAACCGTCTGTCTTTTGTACAGAAGTGTTGAAAAATTGCAGTTTGTTCACAAGCTCTGAATACAAATTTTTATCCAATGTTATTCCCACTTGTCTACATTCACATCTACATAGATACTCTGCAAATCTCATTTAAGTGCCTGGCAGAGGGTTCATTAACTACTTCCATAATTTTTCTCTACCGTTCCATTCTCTTAATAGTGCGCGGGAAGAAAGAACACCAAAATCGTTCCGTTTTCTCTTATTTTATTGGGATGGTCATGTCTTCCTAAGTAGGTGGGTGCTAGCAAAATATTTTCACATTCAGAAGTAAACGTCGGTGATTGAAACTTCGCAAACAGATCACGCCGCAATGAATAACGTCTTTCTTTTAATGATTTCCACCCCAATTTGTGCAACATTTCCCCCTCTCCCCCCTGTAATGTGATAAAACAAAATGAGCTCCTCTTCTCTGAACCTTCTCAATATCTTCCGTCGGTCCCACCTGGTAAGGGTCCCACAATGGGCAAGTGTGATGTAGGCAGTCTCTTTGGTGGAGCTGGTTCATCTTCGAAGCGTTCTGCCAATGAAACGTAATCTTTAGTTCGCCTTCCCCACAATATTTTCTGTGTGTTCTCTCCAGTCTAAGTTGTTCGTAATTGTAACTCCTAGGTATTTGGTAGAATTTACGACCTTAAGTTTTGTCTGATTTATCGCGTAATTGAAGTTCAGCGGATTTCTTTTAGTGGTCATGAGTATTACTTCACACTTTTCTTTAGTGTCAATTGCCAATTTTTGCGCCATGTAGAAATTTTGTCTAAATCGCTTTGCAGTTGCTTTTGATCCTCTGTTGAGTTCACTACCCGATAAACAACAGCATAATCCGCGAAGAGTCTAAGGGAGCTATTCGGATTGTCTCCTAAATCGTTTATAATCACAAGGAAGCGTAGGGGACCTATAACGCTTCCCTGGGGAACGCCAGATATCACTTCCGTTTTACTCGATGACATACCGTCAATTACAACGAACTTGTCCTTTCTGATAGGAAATCGTGAATCCAATCGCACAATTGGGGAGATATTCCATAAGCACGCAATTTCATTAGAAGCCACTTGTGTGGGTACAGTATCCAAAGCCTTCCGGAAATCCAGAAATATGGATCGATTTGAGATCCCTGGAAAGGAAAGAAAAAAAGTCTTTACTTGGATGAAAAATAGTGTGATACAAATGTAACAACTTTTTGTAAAGATTCCGAAATGGTTTCACTTGGCACTCACACAATAAAAGGGTACTGCCATTGCCCCCGTTTAACCGGTCTGGAAGTATTGAACCTTTTGCTCGAATATCTCGACATAAATAGCGAGGTGTCTCGCTTTTGTCGATCCTGTGTGAGCGCCGACGCTACCCCGCCCCCTCAGCAGCTCAGGAAGCGACGAGGCTTGTCTGTCGGCAGCTGAGAATAGCTGAAGCGTCCGTATTTTGGTAACTACCGGAAGAGCACCGGGAAGGGCTGTGTGACGCTCCTTTCTGCAGCCCGAGCCGAAAATTAGCAGAGGCGACTGGCGTTTAGACTTGCTCTTTGGCTAAAAGGAGGCGGCAGTCTCGCTTCGGAATTCGTATTAAATGTGCAAAAGAGGGGAGTCTGGAATACAGCAGAGAACACAGCCCGTATTACATTCTCTGGAGCCTGTCAACTGTGCTCACGCCCCCAGCTATCCACATCCACACGTCCCTCTCACTGGAGGAAGAAATATATCAGTTGGAGAGACCGAGTAGATGGAAACAACGGTTTTTAAAAGAACGAGAATGTGTATTTAAATAAGAAAAAATGATTCACTATTCTACAGCTCTTAACATAATTTACTATTTATTGTAATAGTTTTCCCGTATTATACTATCTGCAATTAGGACAACTGGCCCACTTTAGATTACACCAAAAGTGGGCCTTTGCGATCGTCTTTTGACAGCTCGGAATTTAAATGAAAATAACGGCTTAACCATTCATCTGACACGAAAATTGAATAACCGAATTTGTAGAGGAGAAAATTCTCTACAACTTCGCTCCATTATGTTTGTTTCATATCTCGTATCGTTTCAGAGATATTTGCAAAAATAACGGCGATTTTGGGATGTATGTCTGTCCGTAACGTGTTCCCTGTTTTTAATACGAACCGTTCAACCGATCAGCACCAAATTTTACAGACATAATTGTAGGCCACCAGAGACCAGAACCTCCCTTTTTCAAATTTTTCGGACAAAAAATACGGTAGTAATACTAAAAAAAGTCGTTTGTAATGTAATTGTAATTGCAAACGAACCGTTCCTCTGACACGAAAATTGAGTGATTTAATTGAAGGAGGGGAAAATTCTCTACAACGTCGCTCTATTATGTTTTTTTCATATCTTGCATCGTTGAAGAGATATTTGCAAAAATAACGGCGATTTGACGATGTCTGTCTGGCTGTAACGTTTTCCCACTTTTTAGGTCGAACCGTTCAACCGATCGGCACCAAATTTTACAGACATAATTTTTGGTCACCAGAGACTAGAACCTCGCTTTTTCAAAGATTTCGGACTAGAAATATATTATTAATACCAAAAAAGTCATTTGTAACGTAATTTTAATTGCAAATAAAGCGTTCATCAGACGCGAAAATTGAAAAACCGAATTTGTAGAGGAGAAAATTATCTACAGCTTTGTTCCCTTATGTTTTTTTCATACCTCGTATCGTTTGAGAGATATTTGCAAAAATAAAGGAGTTTTGACACCCTCCATTGAATTAACGAAAACCAGCTGTTCGCAGATGTCACGTGACATTCCTCGCCAAGAACTCTCTCTGGCATACGCCATCTTGCGTTGCGTATTTGATGATAATCTTATTGTAACTTACAAGTTGTCATTTCAAAGAAATGGCGCACTGGAGAATTAACAAAAACACCTCGTTCTTCGTACGATAAATAATAATCTAGTGTCTACAAATGCCAATATTAGCATCAGTTAACAATGGCCATCAATAGTATGAGATTAAATAACACAATTTCTAATTGTTAGCTGTTGCGTAGTGGGCAGTGCGTCGGACTGCGTGATGATGAAAGTCAGTGGTTCAGAACCCGCCACTACCTAATTTTTTTTCCTGAAAGGGTTTCAGACACTCTTATTAATTATTTTTTTATTATTTTGGTGCAAAATGTTTGCAAAAACTTATAAAACTACATATCTAAAGTGGGCCGTAAAACACGTCGGTGCGATATTTTTTTTTTATTATTTTTTTTTTTTTTCACGCCAGACGCGTTTCGGTTTTTATTTATAAAGAGTCTTCCATACTTCTTTAAATGTAGATACAAAGGGTTATACATTTGGTTTCGCATATAGAGATTAGATATAGTTCCAACTCTTCGTGCACGCTACGTGTTTTCTTAAAGTTGGTGTATAATTTACTTACGTTATTAATATCTCTCCTTTACATACCACTTCCGGTTTTTCCCCTTATGTTGGATGAGATTAGTCGATTTACTATTTAGTCTTTTCTTGACACTCGAAAATCTACGGTCCTGGAAGTATAAAACATGTCATGCAGCCTTTGCATAACACATCAAAACCAACATTCAGTCATCACCAGAGACACGGAAATGGAAACCAGACGACCAAACAACAAGAAACACCATCCCTTCCTACAAGAAAACTATTGCATCCAGAAAACAATAACAAAAAAGAAAACATCTCATAAGTAAACAAACAAACGCAGCAAACGACACACTTTTCGCCGGCCGAGGGGACTGAGGCGCTCCAGTCACGATCTGCACGGCCATTACGGTCGGGGGTTCAAATTCTCCCTCGGGCATGGATATTTGTGCCGTCCTTAGGATTAGCTAGTTCATAAGTAGTTTGTAAGTTTAGGGACTTATGACCCCGTAGTTAAGTCGCATAAGCTATACAAACATTTGAACCACATACTTTTAAAGCTTACTGACCACCTAACATAATAAACATGAATATATGACAACACCCCTACTCTTACAGCCAGTTACCTTGATCGCAAATTGTATTCTGAGTCATCTTCAGATTAAATTATATGTTGGTCAGTCGCTAGCACCTGCCAACAGGCAGTGTAATCAGTCAATTACAAATTTGCGAATTGTAAATACTAACAAAAGGCAGAACATATGTGACTCACATGTTGATTGAAACCTTTTTGTGGCGAACAATAATAAAATCAGGCAGTGCTGGTTAAAAGTTTCAACTGACTGTGACTTGCACTTGAACCGCATGATCTGTAAAATTTTATCGTGGGCACTGTCTAAGAAAATCGCATTTGTAAAATCTAGCACCAAGATTGGCTGTATCAAGACACAGTCAGTTGAAACTTTTAACCAGCATTGCCTGATTTCCACCACAAAAACATTTTAACCAACATGTGTGTCATATATGTGGAACAGCCAATGTGGTTATTTACAAGTGTTGTACTATCTTTTGTTAGTATTTATAATTCGCAATTTTGTAATTGGTTAATTACAGTGCCTGTTGGCAGATGCTACTGACTAACAGTCATGTAATTTGATATGAAGATGACTCAAAATGACATGAAATTGGTTATCTTTATTAATAAAATATATATAATAATACGGTCAAGACTTCAGATACGAGGGTTGTCCACAAAATGTTTCGTTTTCTATTTCTATCTGCGCCAGCGCTACAATCGCAGTTCCGAGCATGCGCGGCAGTTACTGTGACTCAAGGAGAAGACGTCGCCATTTTCAGATCGTTGCTGCCGACGTGTGCTTTCTAGTGCTTTTTTATAATGTCAGCCGTAATTGAAAATGCCGCCGCGTGTGAAATCGGATCTGTGATTCTCACGTTGGATACCCAAAATTCTTACTGAACTACACGAAAAGCAACGGATGGCCAGGGCACTTCAGGTTTTGATACACTACAATGCAGAAGGCGATGGTTTCCTTTCTAGGATAGTCACGCAGGATGAAACTTGGGTATCGTGCTACACCCCTGAAACAAAATGGCAATCAATGGAATGGAGGCACACTTCATTCTCAACGAAATTTAAGCGTAAGCAAATCTTGACACCTCGAAAGGTCACGATTTTGGCGATAGAAAGGGCATTTTGCTGATTGGTTTCTTACGAGGCAAAGACAGTCAATGCGCATGGTTACTACGAGACCATTAAGAAATTGTGCCGCAAAATACAGAACAAGCGCCGAGGATTACTGTCAAAAGGTGGTTTTTTCTCTCAACGATAATGCCCGACCTCACACGGCAAAAGTGACCAAACAACTCTTACGGGAATTTCACTGAGACGTGTTTGATCATCCTCCGTACACCCCGAACCTCGCTCATAGCGACTTTTATCTCCTCTTACACCTAAAATCTGTCCTTGGTGGTCAACACTTCAACGATGATGGCGAACTGAAAGAACATGTTACCATATGGTTGAATACACAGCCGGCAACCTTCTATGAAGTAGGCAGACAAAAACTTGTGCCACTCTATGACAAAAGAAAAGTAGTTTAACAATTGTAGATTTTTGTACAATAAATATTTTTCTCCACCTGTACACGTTTGTATTATGTAACCAAACGGAACTTAGTTTGTGGACATATCTCTTATTATAGCTACTCCGTTGATATTTTTCTGTTTTGGTAGGAAAAAAAGAAAAAAAAAGGGGGGGGTTGGCCAAAGAAATAGTACTCAAACATGGGAAATACCGAACGTTTCTAAGCATGAAGAATGTGATCATATGTTGGAAAATGCTACTTCTGCAGTTGTGATTCTTGAGGGGTCCTTACCTGGATTTCTGTTGATCACGTAGAAAAGGGGTAAAGTATTTTCGATACTTAGCGTATACTTGTATGAAAACCATTTAGTTTTTTTTCTTTTCTCGTCATCTGTACGTTGTCAACGTGGACAAATAGAACAAATCGGTTGGTCTTTGTACATTACTGGTGGTCTAAGGTGGGCTGTATACGGCTTACAAAAGCACCTTTTGTTCATGGTTGGTTCCTGAGAAAACAACGAAAAACCATGATTTTCTTAATATAAAATCTGCGTATTGTGGAGATGGCCACTTCTACAGTTTTTTTCCTTTGAAATTCGCCGAAATTTTAACCGTATTTTTTGATAATTATATTCTCGAACCACAAACTGCGCCATCGAGGACGCCAGCAGACTGTTCGTGTGCGGCTCTCACTTCTTCCACTTTGTGTAATTGTACGCTGCCTGATCGTCGCTACGATAGTGCACATGCTACTTTCATGGAGTGTACAGCGCACTCTTTTTTAATATGATTTTAAAGGGAGAGTTCCTATGCTTTTCACTATTCATTGGCCTGCAGGCCTTTCATGGACTTTTGGTGCATCTCAACTTGTTTTGGTCGGGAAGGGAGGGTTGTGGTCACAGGAGGAAGTAGTTGCACCATAAAACGACCAGCCCAGTTTTTGTCTGTATATTCGGGAGTACAAAAATACAGAACCATAGATCTAATAAAATTGGAATTTTTTATATTAATTCTGGATTGAACAGAAGTAGAATGTATTATAATAAATACACTGTGTCAACGATGATAAAATCAATGCCTTAAAACTGCTCTCCGTAACTAATCTGTATCTAAATGAATATGATGCAGTATGTAAGTTAGAGAAGTTTAAAAGAAGTCTTGTTCCTTAGAAATATAATTTGTTACAGCACTTTGCTTAACGAGAAAACTCACTTTGTGTTACATGAAATACGAAACACTCGTTATGCAAAATATATTAGATATCTTGAATGATAGCAACCAGGGGTAGCATGCACATATTTATTGTGCTGATAAACGCTGTAAAGCGTGTGAAAACTGTGTAGTAAAAAAGGTTGCGCCTTTACTCATAGGGTAGGCTACAGCAAGGTCTGAGATCGGTACTCCAGGGGGGCTGAGGGGGGGGGGCTACAGCTGACATGACATGAGGAAAGTTTCCAAGCGATTTCCAATAGACAAACAGCACTTGACCGGTGTTGGCTGGTGAAACGTTGTTGTGATGCCTCGTGTAAGGGAGAGAAATGTGTACCATCATGTTTCCGACTTTGATAAAGGTCGGATTGTAGCCTATCGCGATTGCAGTTCATCGTATCGCGGCATTGCTGCTCGCGTTGGTCGATGTCCAATGACTGTTAGCAGAATATGGAATCGGTGGGTTTAAGAGGGGCCGGCCGGCGTGGCCGAGGGGACTGAGGCGCTTCATTTTGTGTCCCAACTTCGTCGCCGCTTTTGTGTCCCAGCCTCGTCGTAGGTGTCGGTGGCCGAGTGGAATAAGACCGACACAGGAATAAGGATAGCACGTTGGTGCAGGTACGGAGGGGAGCAGCCAGAAACTATAAACACCAGAGTAAATTAGAAAGAGATATATATTGCACATAATGTAACAATACTTAACTTTTACATAGTACTGCAGAATGTTGATACATAGTTGTTAGAGGCCTGCCTAGTGCCTGTACGATAGCAAAGTCTTCACTGGTGCCTATCTGATTACGAAGGTCCTAACTCGTTGCTATCTCAGTCCGAAGTGACCGGTGTCTTCAGTGGTGGCCACGAGCGGCGTTGTCGCAGAGGGCGCTCGTGGCTGTCGTCGTAAGAATGCCGCGCCGTGCGTGCATGGCGGCGCGCGGCGAAAGTAGGTGGCGCGCACTTTGTACTTGTGCGACACCACACTTCAGTCACGGTCTGCACGGACACTACGGTCGGGGGTTCGAATCCCCCCTCGGGCATGTATATTTGTACCGTCCTTAGTTGTAGGTAGTTCATAAGTAGTTTGTAAGTTTAGGGACTGATGACCCCGTAGTTAAGTCCCGTAAGTTTAACAAACATTTGAACATTTATTTGGTTTAAGAGGGTAATACGGAATGCCGTGCTGGATAACAACGGCCTCGTATCACTAGCACTCGAGATGTCAGTCATCTTATCCGCATAGCTGTAACGGATAGTGCAGCCACGTCTCGATCCAACACCATCTAGAAGACAAGACCTTCCAACAGGCCGTGCCTACGTCACACTTAGAGGCCCCGGCCGCCATCTGACAGGCCGGCAGCTGCGCGGCGGTGGGCGTGCCCCAGCCAACAGCCAGTGAGGTAGCGCCCGGGGCCTCTAAGTGTGACGTAGGCACGGCCTGTTGTAAGGCCTTATCTTCTAGGTGGTGTTGCTCGATCCCAGAGTCAACGGATGGGGACGTTTGCAAGACAACAACCATCTGCACGAACAGTTGGACGACCTCTGCAGTAGCATGTACTATCAGCTCGGAGACCATGGCTGCGGTTACCCTTGACGCTGCATCACAGACAGGATCGCCTGCGATGGTGTACGCAACGACGAACCTGGCTGCACGAATAGCAGAACGTCATTTTTTCGGATGAATCCAGGTTCTGTTTACAGCATCATGATGGTCGCATCCGTGTTCGGCGACATCGCGGTGAACGCACATTGTAAGCGTGTATTCGTCATCGCCATACTGGCATATCACCTGGCGTGATGGTATGGGGTGCCATTGGTTACACGTCTCGGTCATCTCTTGTTCGCATCGACGGCACTTTGAACAGTGGCCGTTACATTTCAGATGTGTTACGTCCCGTGGCTCTACCCTTCATTCGATCCCTGCGAAACCCTACATTTCAGCAGGATAATGCACGACCGCAGGTCCTGTACGGCCCTTTCTGGATACGGAAAATGTTCGACTGCTGTCCTGGCCTGCACATTCTCCAAATCTCTCACCAATTGTAAACGTCTGGTCAATGGTGGCCGAGCAACTGGCTTGTCACAATACGCCAGTCGCTACTCTTGATGAACTGTGGATCGTATTGAAGCTGCATGGATATCTGTAATACCCGTTTATCATCTGTATTTCTTCTTGGTGTAGCAGTTTTAATGGACAGTAGTGTATTTGTCATGGCATTCAATTTTACTAGGACATTGGTGGTTTTAATGTTCAAATGTTTGTAAACCTAAGGGATCAAACTGCTGTGGTTATCGGTCCATTAAACGTAAAAGCTACTTACATTAATTTATCCTAAGGACATCACAAATACCCGTACACGAATGGGGACTCCATCCTCCGGCAGGAGCGGCCGCGCAAGCCGTAGCATGGCACCTTAAACTGCGCGGCCGAGTGGTGGTAGCCCTGCCCGTGTTACTACGGAATGTTCTGCGAATACACGCTGCTAGTTATTAGCCGCATGAAATGCCACCAAACACAGGCGACGCCCGAATGTGCCCGTCCGTATGGGGAGTCGTCATTGTCTTCCAGAGCTGCGGCAAGTTTGTGGGACAATAAGCCACGGCGGTATAGAGCACGCGCGGGATTCTGCGTGGCCCACGGGCGCATCTCCTATTCGCCGGTTTCTACGCCAGCGGACGCTACGTCACGCGTCGGTGAATGCTGCGAGGAGCTGGTTTCATTGCGACCGGCAGGCCCGTAGTTAGGGGGTGGCAAACTGGGCAATTGTTCAGGGCGGCAATAGTTCTGCACAATCGTATGAACTAGTTCCTATGATTTAAATCTCCTGCTCACAGGAGGGAAAGTAATTTATGCACTTTAACACTGCTCATTAAACGCCAGGCGCACATTCCAAAAATTTGAATCTCCCTATCACTGCAAAATATGAATTGACAACCTCAGTGACGTTTATCATATATATTATTTCTCATATATGTTTTTGTGGGTACGCCATATCTCCCGTATTACTTATCCAAACGTAACCCAGACAGTCCTGAATTTTTTCCCGATTATTTCTGGTTTAAAAGAGCGTTTATTACGTCTGTAATAGATTGTTCAAATGTTGCAACATTGATTTAACACAAATTGCACCCTTAGTCTCGACGTAATAGGCAGTCCTACTGACACAAAGTAAAAATGAAAACACTACTATTACATGTCAGATATGACATTTTAAATGTAAAGCCAGCCATATGTTTCTGAATAGTAAAAACAAAATTGAAGTGCAAGTACTTAAATACCCCAAATCATGAGTTAACTCATACGTTGTTTCTGAATCCCTATTTTCAAAGGTGACTAACATAGAATAACGTGCTAAAACAATGATTGTTAGTATTTGCATGTCAGTGGTCGACTTTCAAATGATAGTCCGATGTTGGAGAAAGTGTTGCCAAAAGGAACCAATCAACTTTAAATGTTTAAAAAAAGGAAACACCATCCTTCTGGAAGGACGTCAGGATAATATGGGTTAATGACTGAGAAATCATTTTCATCTATGGTCGAAGTTACCAACCATTGATCTCTATGCACTCTGGATGTTTAACTGCAGCTGTCTTAGCGTGCCAGCCATAGATATTGATATTTAGTTTCTTGCCAAATTCAAACATGGCTGCTAAGTAGCATTTGAAGAATAAGAGAAGAAAATATGTTTCGATTCCGCTTCGATATCAGCCTACAAAACCGAATATTGAATTAAATTCTAAATCAAGAGGTAAGCAAGCAATTCTTTATCACGTAATAACTAATGGAAACTCGTTTGCCAAATTTAAACATGGCGGACAGTGCGAAATCGTGTGCTAAACATATGAATGTGCAGGCACGCTAAATTCTATGCTCAGACACCAAAGTTATTCATCCAGTTAGTATACAGATCACTGTTACCAACTGACAGTTGCAACGACACTAGCGCTCCTAGTGGTGTGTAAGGCGCCGTAAGACTTTTTTTCTTAATAATTACTGTTCTGTGTAATTGAACAAATATTTTTTGTAATTTTTGTATGCGGAGGAGCATTAGTAAAATGTTGAATGACATAAATAATCGTGAAATAAATGTAAAAACAGCTGAATTTTCCCGATTCAGTGATATAAACAACTTATTCATGTGGAAATACTTACGAATATGTGTACATTTTGCAGGCCGCTCCGCTGAAAGTAAAAGAATATAAACAGACGAGAAACTTTAGTCCCTGTTGTGGTCCATTATTATATGACGGACACTTTCATTGACGAGTAAAAATTGTGTGTGGCGTCTAATGATACGGAGATTTTTTTCCCAATCATCTTTCTTATAAACATATATACTTTTGAGTCTAATTAACTTTACTTATAAAACTACTGATTTGACTAGAAACCGACGACTTACTGCAGAAGGTTGGGTCTTCTGTTGTTTATTAGTAGGGTTGCCATATGTTCATCACCAAAAAAGAGGACAGTTCATATAAAAAAAGAGGACACTTTAACATAATGTGATTTACAACTTTATTAATGAACCACGTAAAACTACTACAAACTAAAACAGCAACACTATGTGGTTGTTGGAAAACGAAATATTATGAACCTTGACGGTCTATTCCTCATCACTACTCTCAATTGCCTCAGTCTTGTCTTATTCACTTTTGAACCAACTATATTTGGTTGACGACGAAATCTCTCTCAAAAGCTTTTTTAACAAGTACTGAGAAAAGCTCAGGCATTTCAAATGTTTGAAATTATACTGTAACACACAGTATAACTACAGTATATTTTAAATCTATTCCTGTCTTTTGTCCACTGTGTTTTCACAAGAGAAAACACACGTTCTGTGTCGGCATTATGACTAGTTATAGAAAAAAAAACAGTTCAGAATAACTAACAACACTAGATGACTGATTTAAATATGCACACCACACTTCAGCTGCTGGTATGTTCTGTTTCCTTTGATAATCTTTCAAATATTTTATAAAATTACAAAGCTGATCGGAGCAGTGTATCATTAATGATTTGTATTTCTCCAGGAGCACATATTTAACACTGACTTTCTCTTCGGCATTATGTTACATTTAAGTTCGTAATTTATTTTGAAGTAAAAGGCTACCTTCGATCTCGAATACACAATACAGCTTTATCCTAAACCACAAAGTATATCAAAAGCAACGCCATAGAACGTAATGCAGAAGACAGAATGCACTGGTAGAAGTAAGTCTATGATTTAGTAAGTGTATGGTTGAATACAGGATAGACAACCGGGTTCCTTCGCAGAGAAGTTCCGAATCGTTTGCAACTGTCAGACCCATGCGGAGTGCGAAATTGTGAACGGCAATTTCACTCTGTGTATGCGCGTAATAGTTGCGAACAGTTTGGCACTGCAGTTCTAATAACATGTTGTCGCCAATAACAAAAAATAAATTTCTTTCTCGGAACCCAAAAAATAGGACATTTTGCAGAATTTTGTAAATTCCGGTCGGACACATTTTCTTGCCTCAAAAAGAGGACATGTCCGGGAAAAAGAGGACGTATGGTAACCCTATTTATTAGCCAGTTTTGTTCTTAATAGAAAACGAAATTCTTGATTAAAAAATCGTACCGTAGATTTGAATATAATGTTAAATAAACTGCCCTGCAAAGTCCCGGTTCATACCTTCCAATGGTTCTTACAAACCTAATAAAGACAAATATTGAATTATATTCTAGTTATTACCGATTTTAATGCCACTGCATGCCCTCCCTGTCGTAAGAAGTATCGTAAAATCAGTTTAATGCTACTATTCACAAACGTCCGGTAACGTATTCAGAAATGTACCTTGCTAGCTTCTTGGGGCGTTAAAGCAGTGGCGTATAACAAAAATCAGTGGGAGTGAGCTTTCGCTAAATACTAAATACCTTTTATGGAGTCAATTGTCATCTTTGGAAATCAGCTGAGGTGGTGTCTGTCTGTGGGCGTCCTTAGATAAGGCTTTCTTTTTATGGAGTAGTAGGATAAGGACATCAGCTTTCCGAAGCATTTCGGTTTACCCAGTTGGTTAGTTTGCCTTTTCCGACAACGGTAACTACAGTCGGAGTTTCCTCCCCGTGATATTTCCGGAAGCATGTTCTAGCCGGTCGCGGTCTCAGCTTTCGCCGCAGGGTGCCAGATGCAAGATTACAAGCGGGTTAATCTGCTCGGGAACTAGCTGTCAACTCAATTTAGGCCCGGTGACGCCATTACGGACGCAATTTGCGGGCCCGCTGTCGTTCTGTGGAAAACTCGCTGTTGCTGTCGGGACTATCTTCCTCGCCATTTCCAAGCGATTGGTCACGCCTTGCCTAAGGCTGTAAGCGCTCCAAGGTAAATTTAATGCACTTCCCGTAAGAAACTTATTAATTAGTTAAGCCTCGTAATTGAATTTTACATTATCTATTTATCGATAGTATCGATATATAATTTACTAGCTCATCAAACATAACTTTCGACACACAGCGTCCCAATTTCTGAATCATTAAAAGAGAGAGAGACTTGAACATGGACTAGTGTTTTATGTCTAGTCATTGCCAAACAGAGTTAGTCAGTAGGCCTACTATGGTACTGTAGAAGGTTTTGAATCATTTGGTTGTGTTGTATTACAGATGTTGTTGCTGTAAGTAATGAAGCAATACTTGATCCATCACAGGTGCTATGTAGGATTCCTGCTTGTAAAAGAAATTAAAAAGTTCCCTGTGAGAATAATGTTCTGTACGAAATACAAACCAGTGGCATAGCACAATTACATGAGGGAGGACGAATAGGACTTAACGTATTTGTACAGCTCCTCGAATCTTGTCAGTAAACGTACACTGCATTTGTTCTCTGCAACCTGTATTGTCTCTCTCCTCAATCTGTCTCTTTTCAAAAAATTCCCAAGAGAAACTGCATGTTTTTTTATATCAAGAATAAAGTCCATATATCTAATATTTGCATTCAGTGTTGGAACATGGGTTTAACATCTATTCGGTGATATTTAATGTGTTTCTCTGTACTCCCTAAAACCTTTCTATTATGTTCAGTGAAATGGAGTATCTCTGATGTGCACGCCATATCAGATATGCTTGCATATTTTGGAACAAGATGTTGTAGCGATGCACGAGACCACTCCCCATCGGGAGTTTGAATCCCCCCCTTGGGCATGGATGTTTGTGTTGCCTTTAGTGTAATGTAGTTCATAAGTAGTTTGTAAGTTTAGGGACTGATGACACCACAGTTCAGTCCCTTAAGCTTAACAAACATACGAACATTATTATTATTTTTTTCTTTAGATGTATTTTCGGTGTCCTATATTTAATGTTTGGTGAGACTTGTCTGTCAAACTTTCTTTATTGGTAATACAAAAAGAATGGGGTGCAGGAAATGGAGGAAGTAGACCACACCCAACATCTAGCATTTTCACAGGGGTAGAAATTGTGTACAAGCTAATGATCACCACCTTCTGTACATATCACTAGTATTACCTAGACGTTTTGCATCAGCATCAACAACATTAGAAATGACACTTGTTTCACTGCACAGTACACAGGGAATGGACATAAATAAGGTTGGACATAAATACAGATGCTAGCCAAACTTGCAAGTGGTGGTGTTGTAATGTTGAAGGGAACCAAAGTGTTTGGCATTTTAAGAAACACCTTATCAGAAAATTATACTACCTACACAGAAAGTGGAAAAACATCACCCTTTTACATCACAATGTGCATGGAAGTATTTTCTGTCATCATGCCCTGTAATGAGAGACATCCTACTTGATATCCCTCAAACCCCTCCTACAGTGGTGTTCCATTGTCCAATTCAACCTCCACAACATACCTAGTGCATCCCTATGCCACTCCCAATTCCATCCTCTTAGGGATCATATCCCTGTGGAAGACCCCAGTGCAAGAACCTATCTAATTCACCCCCCCCCCCCCCAAGTACTTCCTGTTCAAGTCTCATCACAGACTTATCCTATCATAGGCCGGGCTACCTCTAAAAGCAGCCATGTGATTTACCAACTCTGCTGCAGTCATTGCACAACCTTTTCATTGTTAGGACTACCAGCTAGTTGTCCATTAGGATGAATGGCCACCATCAAACTGTGTCTAAAAAAAAGATTGAACACCCTGTGGTGCAGTATACAGGTGAGCACAAAATACTTGATTTCAAGCAATCTGGATCACCCCTCCAGAGCCAGCTCTTCTGAACTGTGCAGATGAAAGTTGTAGGGACAACACATTCGACAGTCCTGCAGCCCTTCTGGACTCAACCAAAGATAACTTATCATTCTCTCTCTCTCTCTCTCTCTCTCTCTCTCTCTCTCTCTCTCTCTCTCTCTCTCTCTCTCTCTCTCTCTCTCTCTTACCTAGCTCTGCACCTCTCCTTTTTCACTCTCCACCCGTTCCCTTTTTCTGCATTCCAAGCTGCATCTCACATTCTCAGATATGGAAACTATGCAGTGCTGAAATTTATATCCCACTTTTGCCTAGAATCGTTCCCCCTCAACTCCTCATTTGCTGTAGAGATGCCTGTTGCACTGGAGCGGACAGAGATGATTGTCATATGAGCACAAGTTGTATGTGACTATGTGAATCTCCTATGGTCGAAAATTTAAATTGTGTGAATATGATTGTTTACTCTACATGCCTGTCTGCAGCTATCCTCCATTAGTGACATTGTGTTAAGTGATAGTGATGAATAGTCATCAAAGAGGACTGTGACAAAAACTAAGAGGATGACAGCTGCCAAGTTTGCTACTGAACTAAATGTCTCTATCTCAAACCCTATCAGCACCAAAATAGTAGGAAGGTAGCCCAATAGTATGGATAATCTCCATATTATGATAAGCAGTAAATGGCAGGATGATCTGGAAATGCAGAACAACTCACTAGTTTTTCAAGTGTCCATTACAGAAAAACTTGTTTGCAAAGCAATAAAACCCAGGCTGGAAAGCATTGGAAGACTAACTCGATTGGGTGCTTCGTAGTGGTATGGTGCTGATTTGGGCAACCATGTGATGTTCCATGGTCTTCATGGGTACCCTTCAAGGTTGTATTGCAACTGAGGATTATGTGACAATTCTGGCTGATGATTTCTACCTGCATGGTGCAATGTGTGTCCCCCAATGGTGGAGATGTGTTCCAAAAGGCAAAGTTCCTGGTCATACAGCTCAATTCTGGTCTGGTATTGTCAGCATGAGGATTAATTATCACATCTCCCTTGGCCACCACAGTTACCAGATTTCAGTATTATTCAGTTTTTGTCACCTGTTTTGAAGAAAATGTTGCACAATTGCTATCCGTTTCCATCACCATTACTTGAACTTGCCACTGTTTCGCCATTAGAATGATAAAAGATTCCTCTAAAAAATGTTTTGAACATGTATTTATCCAATCTGGAATAAGTGGAAGGTGTCTTGGATGCCAAGAGTCTCTCTGTATCGTGTTAGGTGTTATAATGTGTTGCGTTTTTTATGTTCCATAATTTTTTATAATAACCTGAAATTTCTCTTATAAGAGGTCATACAAATGAAATATGGGTAAAATTTTACAGTTTGTGTCATGGTGTAGTGTCGAGTGTTCAGATGTCGCCAGATGTCGACAGCAGCTGGAGCAAACAGAATCATATAGAGTGGCGGGATTACTTTTTCCTGCCGACAATGAAGTAAATAATTAATGCTGTTCCTACTCTGTGCTTGACAGGTTCTCGATGTACCCTTTTCTGCTCAATAAATTAACTGTAATCATCACCAGAAAAATTCATAACAAAACATTCGGAAAGAGAACATGTGCCGTACTTTGCATGCAGCAGCCATAGCCAACATCTGAACACAAAACACCATACCATAACACGGACTATGAAATTAAGCCAAAATCTGGAATAACTTGGAATTGAATTATAACTCATTTTGTATCAAGTAAGCAAGGAACCATCCACAATGCTTGCTATGTAATTACTGCTACACACAACATAGTTATTGTTATATCCATAACATAGGCAGTCTCTGAACACAAAACACTTGCCACATGAAGCCAGTATGGCTAGAGAGACACACAGTCTCTTGTATCTTCAATTCCTAATTTCAAACCTGGAACATTACTACATCTATTTGAAACTAGTAGCAAAGTATCTTGTCATCTTTTTCAAATTAACCCTCTCTCTCTCTCTCTCTCTCTCTCTCTCTCTCTCTCTCTCTCTCTCTCTCTCTCTCTCTCTCTCTCTCTCTCTCTCTCTCTCTCTCTGAAAATTAATGATTCTCCAACTAATGCTCTATGGTAAAATATTAATGTGGCTGTTTGAGCTCAGTGATAGTCTATGTTGAGTTTTTGTTTTATACGGGGAACTTTGGAGTCTCTAAAAGATTTAATATTAATAGTGAATTACTTAATTTTATTATTATGTTCATAAAGAATGGTTACAGCCTTAACTTTTTCACGCATTGTTGAGAAAAATCCAGGAAAATTTAAAATTGACAACAAGGAATTGAGCAGCCGAAGGAATTTTATAGATCAAACAAGAGACGAAGTGAAGGTAAGAATTTTAATTGCTGATTTTTTATTATTTTTTATTTTCAATAACTGTAAAATTCCCAAACTGAAAAGTAAATATAAAGCTTTCAACACTCTGTGTTTACAAAATAAGTAATTCTCTGTGACCATATATTCTCTTCTGCAGACAATGAAAGACAAGATGAACATCTCAAGAGGCAGAGACAGGGATCGAACTGCAAGACAGGTAATATAGTGTTTAATCTCACTTGCATTCAGGTAATCTTATGTGGGCCACTTTTCAAGAAAGTTAGACACCAGCCTAAGTTATCTAATAAAAATGTAAATGTTCACTTATGAGAAACCACTGATCTCCAAAAATTCTTGACTAATTGCTTGAAATTTTGACAAAACATTTCATTCTAATAAAGGAGAGTTATTAATATACCTGTTTATTAAATATATGATAATTAATGTATGCATTATAACTTCTTGTGATTTTTTTTTCCCTAACAGTGGTTCCCTATTATAAAATTTATAAAAGTTCATGTATAATAATTTATTTAAAAGAATTAGCTATATAGAAACATGCATATAAAAAATGCAACATTGTGTAGAAATTTCAGACCATTCACTTAACTTCTGCAGATAAAAGATTTTGAACACTAAACAAGGCTCTATGCTAGACAGAGTTGTAAGAGGATATAGAAGAGGGGGAGGAAATTGAGAGAAGGGAATAGAAGATTAACAGGGAGAGCATGTAGATAGGATGGAGAGGAAGGAGATAGGGGTGCATGGAAAGAGGAGGAAGGAGCATCAGATGGACAGAAAGAGTGGGAGATGGGGAGGGAGGAGGAGGATATGGAGAAGGGGAAGGAATGAGGGTAGAGATAGAGATATGGCAATAGAGATAAAAGGGTAGGGGGTGTAGTATGTATAACTAATTCCCATTCACTTTTCCTGCTTGACTTCAAAGGTACTTCTTAGTCCAATTTTGATTTCATGTTACCTCGAAATGCTTCTATCCTGTGCTACTACATTTTAATTATTTATGATAGTCCTATTGTCTACTATTTTAGTTACAAGTGACCATGCACTTCTCGATATCCCCCCCCCCTCCCAATTGTTTTGCCAAATGGTTTCTTCTTGAATATTCTTGAAACTACAGGGTCTGGCAAAGGGGAAAAAAAAAACCTCTCGCTCATTGTAATAGACTGTTACAGAAAATCTAAATATGATAGAGAAAATTTAGTTTTATTTATGAAAAATGTTTACTTTGCCATTCTGGGATTATTTTGTTTGAAACATTAAATGATGTCCTCCATTGTTGATACACTGAAAAAGTCTATGCCGAAAGTTCTCCATACATTTTCATGTCATTTCTCTAGGAATGGCTGCCACATCTTGGATAATGGTCTCTTTATGTGCTTGAAGTGTTGTGGGACGATGTTTGTACACTAGAGACTTTAAGTGTCCCGAAAGAAAAGAATCGCAAGACAATAAGTCAGGCAACCTATAGGGCCACACGATGTCTCCTCACAAAGAGACAAGATGACCAGGAACCAACTCATGCAACATTTCCATAGAAGACTGAGAGGTGTGCAATGTTGCTCAGTCTTGCTGGAACCACACTTCTTGATCTCCATGATCAGCAATTAACTGGTTTAGCCTAGGTTGGAGGAAGGTCTCTAGCATGTGACAATAACGATTTGAATTAACTGTTACCGTGTAGCCATTTTCTTTGAAAAAAATATGGTCCCCACACAAAAGATTCGGCAACGGCGCACCAAACTGTCACATGAAGGCTGTGTAGTGGTCGCTGATGAATTTCACGAGGGTTTTCTGCAGCCCAGTAGTGGAAATTCTGTTTGTTTACAGTTCCTGATAAATGGAAAGGGCCTCATCCGAAGAAATAAACAAAGTGCCAGGTGAAATGTTTTGAAGAACACAGCTCTGAGAGTTTCAAAATTTATTTCACTTAATTCCTGTGTAACTATGATTTTGAAGGAATGCATATGAAGTTCTCTATGAAGAATTCTTCTTTCACTCCTATCAGATAATCCAAGGGCAGCTGTATGTTAAAGTGCTGAACGCACTGGCAATTGTTGCACAGACACTCTCACACATGCCATATTTTCTGGCATTGCTGCAGTCCGAGTATGGCCAGGAGATTTTCTTTTCAGTGCTGAACCTATATTCCTAAAGTTATACACCCACAGTTGAATAGTTTTCCTATCAGGGACACGATCTTGTCGGCCAAGTTCAAAACGTCTCAGAAACACTCGCTGAGTACTAATTGCAGAACCACCATTACAAATAAATTCCTCCACAAGAAACATGCAATGCTCACCAAGCCACGCCATGGCACACACTGAAAATGGCAACAACAGTGCTTACAAACAAAATACATTCCATGTCAATATTCTCACAACAACCCGCATGCTGGCTACATCAAATGCGGGAGGTTGTTTTTCTGGACCCTGTACTTGTATCATCTTAGTTATCAGGTGGCTGCCCATTGAAACCTTCTCAGATGTATTATGCTTAGTATTTTTGTATGTGAGATAGTATGTGGATTTTCAGCTGTATGAGCAATTTTTTATCGTGGACCAAAGATTTTCTTGTAAACTCTGTTTCCCAAACCTTTAACTGGTATTATTCAGTTTTAACTAAACTCTCTGCTATAGAGGTCATGATGGGACTGATAATTGAGTTATGTAACTCCATTGAAGTTTTCATTGACACTAGTTTTGATCCTACAAGTTTTGTATATGGTAGTAAAGAAGCACTCGACAACTCAAATAAAAATTATTTAAGTGAAGTATGATTTCCAAAAGTGTAAGTTTGTACCAGTTATGGAATTCCACATTTCTGAAGTTTCTCCTTATATGGTGTTTGAAAGAGATTCAATAACCCCATCAGTTACTAATATTTATTGTCACCTTCAGTATTGAAGTGATGAAGATTTGTCGACTATTTTAATAGTTGGTTAATATTGAAATTTCGTTACAATTTACAGTACTGTTCACACAGTCTGTGAGTCAATATAGCCACTGAAGTGGACTACATCACTATTCACATTTGAGGCAATTTAAATGTTTATTGAATGCAACATTGAAGCTCTCCTTCTCATCCTGTTGAAGTGTTATTCATAAAATTAAAAATAGTTAGTTGTGCATTAATTGCTGTAAAGACTTCATAATCAATTTAGAGCATTTTGCCTTTCTTCCACTGTGCCATATAACATTCATAGTATGGAGGTGAAGCAGAGTTACTCAGCTTCATTGTTCTCAGTGAAAGTAGTTAAGATATATTGCACAGACTGATTGCATTGAGGTATGACATTAAGACTGATATGTTAAAATTTTTCATTATTATAAATGTGTAATATTCTGCAAAGTTATTCTTTTTCATAACCGGTTTTCAGTTGTTACGCCATCATCAGCTAAACACTACTGAGATATAGCAATGTAGGTTAAATTCAAAGATCTTAAATTGCTGTGTAGATAATACTTGTTCATTAATTTTCAAAGCAGACTAGTGTGGAATTAACAATGATAAAATATGACAAGATTAAAATTGCTAAAATATGACCAGATACAAAGCACAATATTTGTAATAATAAAATAAGTTGGACAATAGAAATTATCTGGTCAAATTATTTTAAGTTTAACATGTCAAACATTTGGAACATAGAGGGTTGAGAATAAACTGAGTGAACATCTGTGAATAAATAGGTTAAAATTTTAAGTGGTTAAATAATAGTTATTGGCTTACTACCAGTATTACTACCAAAATAATAACTTACAATAACTGCCTGGCAAATAGCTAAACTTCTGTGACCTTACAGAGTAATTAGGCTGCAGATCTGTAGACATGAAGCTACTGGGTAGTGTGTATTTAGATTCTGCAGAATTACCTCTGGTTGTCTGATCTACATCCAACTCACACTGCAGGTCATAAAGGGCTCCTTGGGAGGTTGGTTTAATAGATGCCTTACTCTTTGCAGAATATTCAAATCCTAACTCATTCAGACCATATGTCAAGCTCCCAGTTCCTGTGCAGTTTTTATGTTACAACAAATATATTTGCAATTACAGGTATGAATCAACTACAGCCTGCACAATTTGTTGTGACATGTGAAAATATGTGCAGGACAATGCATTTCAGTATTTTTTTTTTTTCCTTCGAGCAGTCATGTTAAACATTATACTATCCATGCACTCCTTCTTGAGTGACCCAAATGTCCATATACCACACATTGTCTAATACGTATGAGTGCTAGTACATCCCATTATGTAATTCCTACACAGGGAGAGATGTTTATCACAAATATTGCATGCCTTGCTTTGGCTTGCTCCTTGTTGGCGTATGTAACCATCGCAAATTTCCAAAAGAGAGAGGCTGGTCACTATTTACTTCAGCTCACTACTACCAATAGTCACACCAAGAAGACAAAAATAAATGTTGGAGCAAGCTTTCAGAAATTCAATTTCCAAATCTTGTTCCAACATTTATTTTCATCTTATTTGATGTGACTATCAGCGATGCTGAGATGAGGTAAATACTGGCCAGTATGAGGTTACACCGCATTCATATCCTCTCTTGAAATGTGAGGATTCACATGAAATTAGTTTAAAATAAAGGTGAACAGATACTGTGTGCCGTGCACTTGTGTGTGCAGGTACTCAAGAGCAGGGCAGTGCAGCCATGTGGAATATACTTGCTGTGACTGGACAGGAAGCTCTGGAATAAACAAGTGGTGAAGGTTAACCTGTATGGAGAAACTCTGGATCTTCTTTTGTTTTAGACAGTTGAGATTATTTAGGATTCTTTGATGTGAAGGCATTGAGTTAAGATGTGTTCTGAATGCTGCTAAGCAGTTCATGTATCATATTGCACAATGATGTAATAAATGGCATTACAGTTGTTATTTAACTACAGTTTCAAGTACATTCTTTATTATGAGAGAGTAATCATTAGATTTCCCCCTCTTCTACAATCTGTCCGATGTGCCTTATCCTCAAATAGTGCAGATAATCGGCTGAATGAAGAGAAAATCCACATAAGAAGAGGACTCAGTGTACCAGGAGTATTTTACTAATAAGGTATACATATTTGATCTTCGTAACAGATCTCTCTTTGGGAGAATTCTACTAGTCCCAATCTCCCACACATGGTCTGAGAGGGGACACCACACCAGTCACTCTGTCTTTTGAATAATTGTTTCACATCTCACTGAAGAATTTCCATCAGTTTGATGAAAATGTCCTTCAGACTTGCATTTCCATTGATTACATCATTAATCATGGACACTGCACATCATTTTTAAGTCAAAGCAAGGCATGCCAATTTTGTAATTATCTCCCTGTGGTGGTGGGGATTATATAATAGAATGTACGAGCACTCACATTGGTGGTGACAATGTGTGGTGTATGGAAGACTGGGTTGGTCTAAGAGGCGAGCACAGATTGCCTAACGGCTAACGTGCCAGCTCACAAAAGCAGAAAAACCAGGTTAGCATCCTGATCCAGCACAAATACGTCAACAGAAAATGCTCAGTCACATTTCTAATTGTGAATACTTTCCTTATATTTGTAGAGGCTATAGTCACCCCACTTTACATTCCTTCAGACATTTGAAAGACCTCTGCATTGGTTACATTGTTAAACAGGGATGCTGCACATCATATAGTTTCTATGTTGTTTGGTCCAGTGCAGATATTCTGTTGTGGGCTTTGGGCTTTTTTTACGTCTATTGCACACTGTTCTCTTCTGGTTGTTGGATTTGTAACCAATAATTGCCGGTAATGAAGAGTGTCAACCATTTCCTCCTCTTGTTTAGGGTTTTTATACAATTCCTGTTCTTGCACTACTTTCTTGTTGGCATTTTGAACAGCTACAAACCTCATTCATTATTATAAACTTGTCCAAAGACTATAGATATTTGATAATATTTTGTCACTTGTCTATGTTTGGCAATCTTACTATGCTGATTATATAATCTACAGTTTTTCAAAGAGTCCTCTGTGCTCTTTTGAGATAATAATGTAATATTTTGTCAGGTGTTCTTATTCTTGACAAATGGTATGTTCGGTCTTGTCAAAAAAAAAAAAAAAAAAAAAAAAAAAAAAATAATAATAATAATAATAATAATAATAATAATAATAATAATAATCTAAATGCAAACAGGGGTGACCAATTCAGAATTCATGTGAGGTTAATGTGGAGGAATAAAAACAAAGAGGAATGTAGCAGTCATAATATCTTCTAGGTATCCGTAAAGTCGATAGGACGTGTTGAGGTGGTTCACTCTCATCATAAATGATGTGTATGTAGTCCAGCATAATAAAACCACCATAAAACAGTTGGTCTTCTTATATGTTTGACTCAAATAGTTATACTTCTCAAACTACTTTAATGAGCATTCTCATCCATTTACACTTGAGAAGCATATTTATTCATATTTAACTTTAAATAACTGAACAATAAGGTTTTCACAATCACAGTTCTAGCTCACTCTTGAGCAACCTTTTACATAAATCTATTGAAAGTACAATGAGTTACTTTTGGAATAAACAGAATGTCATTTGTTTAGTAATGTATATCCATGTTCCATAGTCCCATCCATAGCTTCTGGCATTTCATGCTACTGCAGACTAATTAGACACTCTGACCACTTTGCTGCACTTCATACCGCCAGAAACTGCAACACACAGACATAATGGTGGCAGTAACAATTCAAGTGTGGTCAGAAATTGTCCAAAAAATGATGGGATAGGAGATGTTGGATTATCTCAAGGCGATTTAGGCGTATGTAGCATTTTGTTCCACTACAGTGTTTGTTTTTGCAGCTGTGAAATATTCAATGTATTTTTTAATGATGATGGATCTACTTTCTAATGTTTAGGCATTGCGTCTTAATTTACTTTGCCACTGATGACTTAAAAAATGTATCTTATTAATTTAAATGTTGTGCTGGTTTAGAATTGATATGATATTTACAACTTTAGTAATTTCTTCCATAATTGTGTTTATGGTAACTGTACATTTTTCTAACTTATTGTTTCAGATCTCTTAATTAAGATTAGAAATTTTCAACCTCTTTTTCTTGTATCACCACCTTCTTTTTCAAGTCTTCAGATTTGTCCTTGATTATATTGCAGGTTCAGCATTTCTGTTTGAATTTTATACATATTGTTTTAGTGAATTTAATTCAAATGATTAAAATTGGTGTGTTTATGACTTAATTTTCTAATTATTTGTAGTTATTCACTATTTTAATTTCTTTGTTGTTCATATGTCAGTCCAATTAATTTCTTTGTATTACACAGCCCCTTCTTGAGAACAGTCCAGTGAGAGTACCATCTACTCATGGAACAACAAAATATTCAAAACTCGAAAATGAACTGGACAGTCCCAATAGGCAATTCTTAGATGATACTCTGCAGCAACAGAACCATATGCTTCGTAGTCAAGATGAACAGTTGGATATAATCAGTGACTCTGTGGGAACACTTAAAACAGTATCCAGGCAGATAGGAAATGAACTGGATGAACAGGCAGTGTAAGTATTCATCAGTGCTAGTGTACTCTCTCTGAGAATGATCTGCTAACTTCAATTTGCAAAGTGCTGCTTTATCATGACATTACTCAAGTTGTGATAAAACTTCAATGATATTTTTGTCAATATGCAGGGAATGAGAGGAATGATCATTTGAAGCAAAAAAGAAAAAAAATCATATGGTTATGTGCCATATTTGAAATGGTTCTGAGATAGAACACATTTATTGCACTTGGTCATTAATTTTCTGTATTTTTCAAGACCTTGTCAGGTTTACACATGTCCAACAAATAGAAAAAAATACTAATTTTACAAAGTATCATTGAAGCTTTGTAATTTTAACGCAATCACCAAACAAGAGTGATGACTCATTGTGCACCCTTCACATATGAGCATTTAGGGCAGTGTGGAGTGGCGCCATGAACTGTGTTCTATCTTCTATTTGGAATAGGGTGGATATGAATATGAAATTTTTTGCTTGAAATGAGTGTTCATTTGTACCGCTGAAAATAAATCTTATTTGGAACAGCCTGTTTGTTATTTATGTTTCCATTTCAATGGAAAATTTATGGTATGATTAGTTTGTCATGCACAGTCATACTCAGATGTATGTTGTTGTGTATTTTGATTTATAGTTTGCATAGGAGACATAGGTTTCTTATACAGCTACATAGATTTGAGGGTGATCTTGTTGGATCAAAACTAGACATACTGTAAAACATGTGCATCTCGGCTGGAAAAGTTAATGTTATATAAAAAAATATAGATATATATGAGTTGCTGAATTCTCTTTTGAAGAAGAATGTGTTAGTTATAGTGACACTGGAACTTAATTTTATGTTGATTGTGAGGTGCTATAATGCACATATATATTACAGTTATCCCCTACAATTGTATGTGTAAAATGAGTACTATTTTCATTTTACACATTTCTTTCATATAGTTTAGAATCTAAAAATACTATTTTTAAGGCCCAACTTGAATACCGATAATTGAAGGAGTAAAGGTAATGGGTAGCTCATGTGCTGAATGATTGGCAGACACATAAAGGATACTGAAATCAACTGTGTGTGTGTGTGTGTGTGTGTGTGTGTGTGTGTGTCACCTACTGCAGCTGTGTTGATTGAAGGCCCTTAGTGCACAATTAGTCTACTCAATGAAAAGCAAAAATTTGGATTTGGGGGAGGGGGGTGATAATATTGTAGTTAAAAATTTTTGTGTGGTGGTAGTGGAGAGTATTGCTTACTTACAGAAGTTTGGTTATGTACTTACAAGGAAAGTACATGGGCTCGAACAAACATATCTGTATGAACATTTGGTTACAGGATCTCTACGTACACCTCAGTGTGCTGGTAGGTGTCGTTTTTATGCAAAACTTTGCAATGATGCTCTAGATGGCACTGTAGATGTAATTGTAGACGCCATATGTAATGTAAATATCTTAACTATAACTTATGTGATAATCATCGAACATGTTCTCTAGCGTATTGTCATAAAAAGCTGTGATGATAGTTGCAACTTCGACCTTCTTCTTGGAAGACTGTTGGTATTCACTGCCACTGCTTCCATCGCCTCGTCCCGTACTTACCAACCAATCGCAATACATCAGCAGGATTGATTACTAATCGCCGCCCCATCTGACACTTCACCACACAAATAACATCACAAAACACAACTTCGGAGGCACACTGCACTGTCCCTACTAGCGAACCGACAGGTCGAAGTGCAATGTGGCAAGGCACACGCAGAGGCCTCTAACGGATGACTGCAGAGTTTTGCAGATGCAGGAGTATCACTAGTGCAATAAGGGACCTTTACATTATCTTTCATACAATTTTGGTGTATATGTGTTTGTTCGAGCCCAAGTACTTTCTTTGTTAGAGATACAGTGGCTCAATAACCCCCTATCTCCAACTGAGTAGATGGAACAGATGGGACGATGGATTGCACTACCCATTGACAGAGACCCACTAACACCTGAAGCTGTACTGATCATCATCTTTAGGGTTTGGAGGGGTAATATGGATGCCGTAAAGCAGAAATTACATGTGCAGTAGTTTGTGGGATGAGCCAGTGTAAATAATATTTTATAGTATTTTACCATTACAGGCAGAAATATAAAACAGTAGGAAATACCTACAGTTTAACAGCTGTTGGTTTTACTATGAACAGAAATTGTAATTTCATTACAAAGTGCTAACAGTTGGTATCAGATACTACAATATAAGAATGGCACCTCATAATTCTATACTCCCAGCCCGACTTGCCACATTACAACAGACATTTGTTTTTGTGACAGATCAGCATGAAGCAGCTCATAAATATGTGTAATTTTGTAGGGATAATAATGCAGGATATTCATGGAATTTTATGAACCATGCTCAGAGACATGTCTTAAATTTTGGCAATTCCCCTGTGCTGCATGTTTACACAGTATAGCTTGACCTCTTCTAAAATGCTAGCAACATGTTCTATTAATATCAGACCAGTTGTTTTCCTTCCTCTACCTCATTGCACTTAGAAATAACCTGACTTTTAGAATTTCATAATCTTTTCTCAAAACCCCTTTGCTGACATCCTTAAGAGGCTGGAACTTCTGTATGTGTAGTGGTTTACAGTTGCTGTTCTTGTGAAAGAGCTTTACCAGCAGACACCATCCTTCATAAAGACAATAATGGCCTTCAGGGGCTCAGAAATTAATTTGTCGAGTACGGGCTTCGCGAACCTGGGGTCCTGTGTCGCGCCAGCAGTCCGCTACACTGTAATCTCTGTGCATGCTTCAATGACCATCGTTCAGTGCGACGGTGGAATGTTGTACGTTTCAGAGCCTGGGTCATGAGGACAGTACAAACCTAAAAAAAAAAAAAAAAAATAATATATAAATAAATAAAAATAAAAAAGAACCCTCAATCTCAAGGTGTGCTATGTGCCAAAGAGATGCAAGGCTGTTTAAGCTGAACAGTCGCTAGCGAGAAACCTCTGAGGAAACTGCTGCACCTCTGTTGTATAAGGCTTACCCAGGCAAGCGGGGCTCTGCCTGGGTGGACCTTATTTCCCTAGCTGCTCGTGGGACGAAAATGAAACAAGCCATTAATAGTATGGGCGGTCGCAAAAATGCTGTCTCCAAGAGAGGAAGAAATGAATTTAATGGTGCATAGAATGACACCCAATCATTCCCTTCCCTGGCCATGCCTTGGGAGGAATGTCAGGCCCTCAACTGATCTGAGCCTTACTCGCCCAGTACCTAGTCTGTCACGGGCTGATGGGGAATCATTCATGCAAACTAAGTCGCAATGTTTTGTTGAGACCATTGAAAATAAGTTTGGCAAGGTGGCATCCTTTTCTAAAATGAGAAGCTGGTCTGTCCTAATACAAGCGGCATCCCCTGCACAGTCAAAGGCTTTACTTGCCTGCAACAAGCTGGGTGATGTCACCGTCAGTATCACACCGCATAAGACGCTCAACATAATCCAGGGTTTAATATATCGCCATGATCTCGTTTCACAGACTGACGATGAATTGCACACAGACTTAGAGCAATTGCATATTAACTTCATCCGGCAAATCTACAGGGGACTGAAAAATAGCAGGGTTGCCACCGGTGCATTTATCTTGACCTTCGAAGGCGACATACTGCCTGAGAAGGTCAAGATAATGATAATACCGGTGTGATATAAAACCATACATCCCTCCCCCAATGCGATGTTTTTGGTGCTGGAAGTTCAGGCATATCTCCTCCTGATGCACTTCCAGCCCCACATGCAGAAACTGTTGGCGTTCATCACATCCAGACGCTCCGTGTACACCTCCTCCTGTGTGTGTGTGTGTGTGTGTGTGTGTGTGTGTGTGTGTGTGTGTGTGTGTGTGAAATGTGGGCTGCAACATCCACCTTGCTAGCTGACCTGTAGTGTGCTCCACAAAGAAAGGAAGATCATGGAGTTGAAAACCCTGGACAGATTAACATACTCAGAGGCCAGAAGAAAATATGAGCATCTTCATCCCGCATGCATGTTGTTCTCCTTTACTGCCATCGTGTCGTTTCCGCTCGCTATGGGGACATCAGTTTCCCATGTAGCACCACCTCCTGTGGGCCACAAACATCAAACTGCTCCCTTGAAGGTTGGGGTCCTTCTTCTGTTGCCCAACCACTACCTCCTGTGGTGCCCCCTCAGGGGCTCAGCATTAATTTGCTGAGTACGGGCTTGGCGAACCCGGGGTCCTGAGCCGTGGGCTGTGTCGCGCCAACAGTCCGCTACACCGTAAGCTCTGGGCGTGCTTCAACGACCATCGTTCGGCGCGACGGTGGAACGTTGTACGTTTCAGAGCCCGGGGATCTTGGCTTAATTGCCCGGGTCACGAGGACGGTACAAACCTCTACAAAAAAAAACCTCAATCTCAAGGTGTGCTACGTGCCAAGGAGATGCATGGCTGTTGAGGTTGAACAGCCGCTAGCGAGCAACCTCTGAGGAACCTGCCGCACCTCAGTTGTATAAGGCTTACCCAGGCAAGCGGGGCTCTGCCTGGGTGGACATTATTTCCCTTGCTTCTTGTGAGACAGAAATGAAATGAGCCATAAACAGCGTGGGCGGTCGCAAAACCGCCGTCTCTAAGAGAGGAAGAAATGAATTTAATGGTGCACAGTATGACCCCCGATTGTTCTCTTCCCTGGCCACACCTTGGGAAGACCGTCGAGCCCTTAACCAATCTGAGCCTTACTCCCCCCAGTACTTAGTCTGTACTCGGGCTGATGGGGAATCCTTTACAAATACTAAGCCGCAATTTTTTGTTGACACTATTGAAAATCGATTTGGTGAAGTGGCATCATTTTCAAAAATGAGAAGCGGGTCTGTCTTAATACAAGTGGCATCTCCTGCACAGTCAAAGGCTTTACTTGCCTGCGACAAGCTGGGAGACGTCGCCGTAAGTTTCACGCCGCATAAGACGCTCAACATGATCCAGGGCTTAATATTCCACCGTGATCTCCTGTCACAGACTGACGATGAATTGCGCACCGACTTAGAGTGGCGAGGAGTTCACTTCGTCCGGCGCATCTACAGGGGACCGAAAGATCGCAGGGTAGCCACCGGTGCATTTATCTTGGCCTTCGAAGGCGATGTACTGCCTGAGAAGGTCAAGATAATGATATACCGGTGTGAAGTAAAACCGTACATCCCTCCCCCTATGTGATGCTTTTGGTGCTGGAATTTCGGGCATATGTCCTCCCGATGCACTTCCAGCCCCACATGTAGAGACTGTGGGCGTCCATCACTCCCAGACACACCATGTACACCTCCTCCTGTGTGTGTGAATTGTGGGCTGCAATATCCACCTAGCTCGCCGACCTGTAGTGTGCTACATAAAGAACGAAAAATCATGGAATTCAAAACCCTGGATAGATTAACGTACTCAGAGGCCAGACGAAAGTACGAGCATCTTCATCCCGTTCGGATGTCGTCATCCTTTGTTGCCATTGCGTCGTCTCCGATCGCTATGGGGACGTCAGCCTCCCATGTCACGCCACCTTCTGTGGCCCCTTTGGGCCAAAAACATCAAACTGCCCCCTAGACGGTTGGGGGCCCTTCTTCTGTTGCCCCCCCCCCCCACCACCAACTCCTGTGGGGGCAACTGTCCCACGACCGTTGGGGACTCCGGTCCCTAACACCCAGTCGGAGAAGCACCAGCCTTCTCCGGCACCTCTCGCCAGGAAGGGGTCCCTGGGCTCCCTTCCTCCTATGGTTTCTCCCACTGATAATGTGGGTACCAGTGAGTGGCTGACACAGCCACTTACTTTGAGTCATGGTCGTAGGGCTTAGAGGTCCTCCTCAGTCCCTGAGGCTGAGGTCGAGGCCCCAAAGCCCTCCCAGCAAGAGAAACGTAAAAAGGAGCGAGAGAAGAAAAAGTTGAAGGCTGCTAAGCAAACGTCTTCTTTGGTGGAAACTGCACCACCACCACCACCACCACCACCACCACCACCTCACACGTCTGACGACGTGGTGGAACTCCTTGCCTCACCAGAGGACTTGGCTATCACCAAGACCTTGGAGGCGATGGATGTAGAGGCCCTGCCTCCACCAACAGCGATGACCGGTGATTCTGTGGAACCAACAGCACCCTCGATACTGCCATGCCTCAGCAATCAAGAAGTAGCATGATCTTGCAATGGAACTGTGGCGGCTTTTTCCGCCACTTACCCAAGCTGCAGCAATTACTGTGCCGCTATCCTGCTTTCTGCGTAGCCCTACAGGAAACATGGTTTCCTGTCCAGCGGACCCCAGCCCTCCGCGGCTATTGGGGCTACTATAACAACCGCGCTGACTACAACAGGGTATCTGGAGGTGTCTGCATTTATGTCCTTGCCACTGTTCCTAGTGCTGCCGTGCCTCTTAACATGGCTCTCGAAGCAGTGGCTGTTAGACTCAGAACAATGCAGGACATAACTGTCTGCTCTCTATACCTCCCACCAGATGAGGTCGTGTCCCTTGCTGACCTCACTGTCTTGGTTGCACAACTACCCCCACCATTTATCCTTTTGGGGGACTTCAATGCCCACCACCCTCTCTGGGGCGGTATACAGCCCTCGGGACGTGGTAGAGACGTTGAAATATTACTGACACAGCAGGACATATGCCTCTTAAACACCGGTGCACCCACACATTTTAGTATAGCACATGGCACACATTCTGCTATTGACCTATCTGTATGTAGCCCAGGCCTGCTCCCACATTTCAGTTGGAGGGTCCACGACAACCTTTGCGGGAGTGACCATTTCCCCATTCTTCTGTCACTCCAGCACTTTGAACCTGCAGGCTACCCATCCAGATGGTGTCTACATCGAGCAGTCTGGCGGCGTTACACCTCGGCTGCTGTGGCTTCTGTTCCATTACCACCTGATATTGATACGGCAGTCCAAAAGGTCACAGCTGTTATAGTCTCAGCTGCAGAAGAGACCGTTCCGATCACCACTGGCTACCCTCGGCGCAAGGTCGTGCCCTGGTGGACGCCCGAGATTGCTGAGGCCATCCGGGACCGTCGGCGAGCACTAAAACACCACCGGCGCCGCCCTACACTTGAAAATCTGATAGCCTTTAAAAGGCTCAGGGCCCGAGCCTGACGACTTATCCGGCAAAGTAAACAGGACTGTTGGGAGTGGTACGTTGCCGGTGCACCCACACATTTTAGTATAGCACATGGCACATATTCTGCTATTGACCTATCTGTATGTAGCCCAGGCCTGCTCCCACATTTCAGTTGGAGGGTCCACGACAACCTTTGCAGGAGTGACCATTTCCCCATTCTTCTGTCACTCCAGCACTTTGAACCTGCAGGCCCTACACTTGAAAATCTGATAGCCTTTAAAAGGCTCAGGGCCCGAGCCTGACGACTTATCCGGCAAAGTAAACAGGACTGTTGGGAGTGGTACGTTGCCTCTATAGGCTCTCATGCCTCCCCTTCTCGCGTCTGATCTCAGGTACGGCGCCTCTTTGGATACCGCCCACCAGCGGGAATCCCATCTCTGACCATTGATGGAACTCTCTGTACTGACCCGGCCGTTATTGCTGAGTGCATGGCAGAGCATTACGCGAGCTTTTCCGCGACGGCAAATTATAGTGCCACCTTCCGCTCCCTTAAACAACGGGTGGAGCGAAATCCTCTATCTTTCCACACTCACCACCGGGAACTGTACAATGCTCCATTTACGGAATGGGAGTTTACCACTGCTCTTGCTGCATGCCCTGATACCTCTCCGGGACCAGACCGCATACATGGCCAGTTCATCCGTCACCTGTCAGCGCACTTTCATCAGAAATTGCTCGCCTTATTTAATAGGATGTGGACAGGGGGTGTTTTCCTATCCCAGTGGAGGGATAGTATTATTATCCCTGTTATGAAATCGGGAGCAGATCCGCTGGCAGTTGACAGTTACCGCCCCATCAGCTTAACAAATGTCCTGTGTAAGTTGCTTGAGTGTATGGTGAGTCGCCGTCTTGTGTGTGTCCTTGAAGATCGGAGTCTGCTGGCCCCACAACAGGGGTGTTTCCGCCAGGAACGCTCCACTATCGACAATTTAGTGTCATTGGAGTCGGCCATCCGTACAGCCTTCTCTAGGCGTGAGCACTTAGTTGCGGTCTTTTTTGACCTCCGGCGGGCGCATGACACAACATGGCGGCACCATATTCTTGCTACACTGTATGACTGAGGCTTACGGGGTCCACTCCCAATTTTTATCAAGAATTTCCTCTCGCTGCGCACTTTCAGGGTTAGAGTTGGTACCTCCTTCAGCTCACGCCGAGTGCTGGAGAACGGCGTCCCACAGGGCTCCGTTCTCAGCGTACCGCTCTTTTTAATTGTGATAAATGGTCTTGCTGCAGCAGTGGGGTCATCGGTTTGTTGTGCCTTATTCGTCGATGACTTTTGCTTATTCTACAGCTCTCCTAGCATTGGTGTTGCAGAAAGGTGTCTTCAGGGAGCCATCCGAAGGGCACAGTCATGGGCCACGACACATGGCTTTACGTTCTCAGCATCTAAAACCCGGGTGATGCACTTTTGTCGTCATCGAGCAGTTCACCCTGACCCAGAACTGTACCTAGCTGCTGACCAGCTTCATGTTGCAGAAAGCCATTGGTTTCTCGGCATGCTCAACCGACTGACTTGGGGGCCACACCTTCATCAGCTGAAGAAGAAGTGCTGGCGGCACCTAAATATATTGCAATGTCTCAGCCACACTGCCTGGGGAGCTAACCGTCGAACCTTCATGCACCTCTTTACGGCACTCATCCGATCACGCCTGGATTATGGGAGCCAGGTGTATGACTCTGCATCACCTTCAGCACTGAGCATCTTGGATCCTATTCTACATGGTGGTGTCCACTTAGCATCAGGGGCATTCCGCACCAGCCCTGTGCCTAGCCTCCTTGCCGAAGCTGGCATCCCTCCCTTGAGGTACCGCCGGCAACAGTTGCTGGCCTCCTCTACGCCTCACCATCCAAATCGCAGGTTATTGTTTGCAAATACCGACCTTCCCTCTCCACAACATCGACCCAGATCGGGTCTTCCAGTCGCGGTCCGGGTACATTCTCTTCTTTCTTCACTCGAGTCTTTTCCTCTCCGTCCTGCATTCTCTTGCCTATCTAATATCCCTCCTTGGACCATCCCTCGCATCCAGCTTCACCTGCAACTGTCCTGTGATCCAAAGGCATCGATTTCACCACAATTACTTCGACACCAGTTTCTGGACATACTTGGCACATTCCGTGATGCAGACGTCATATACACTGATGGCTCCCAGGTAGACAGCAGAGTGGGTTACACCTATGTTCATAACAACCACACTGAACAGTGCTCCCTGCCCCCTGACTGTACTGTCTTTACAGCAGAGCTGATCGCAATAACCCGTTCACTCGACCATCTCAGAGCATGCCCCAGAAAGTCATACCTTATCTGTAGTGACTCCCTGAGTGCCTTGCACGCTCTCGACCACTGCTTCCCCAAACACCACTTGGTGCGATCCATCAAAGTCACAGTGTTTAGTCTTGGCAAGTCAGGCCGTTCTGTGGCTTTCATCTGGACCTCAGGCCACATTGGAATTCCAGGGAACGAACGCGCTGATCAGCTGGCCAAGCAGGCCATCACATGCCAGCGCCTGGATATCGGTACCCCAGAAGGCGATATCTGCTTGGGTCTCCACCGAAAGATCTTAGAGGCCTGGAATTCGGAATGGGCAACAATGAGTATGCCCAATAAGCTCCGTGGAATCAAGCCCACGACAGCAGCTTGGAAGACTTCCCTAAGGCCTTCTCGAAGGGACTCAGTCGTTCTCTGTCGCCTGCATATAGGCCATACATGGCTAACGCACGGCCACCTCTTACACCGAGAGGAACCGCCAGAATGCCATTGTGGAGCTGTGTTGACTGTAGTTCACATCTTGTTGGACTGTCCACTTTTAGCTGCGTTGCTGCCTACTGCACTCCCTTCGATTTTAGCTGACGACGCCGCTATGGCTGACTGTGTTTTAGGTTTTATTCGCGCAGCGGCCTTTTATCACAAGCTTTAATGGTGGGTTCATATGCTTGATCTTCAGGCATACACTGACTATAGTTTTAATCTGTTGTCACTTTTGTCTTGTCAGTCCTTTTTCCGACTGGCAGTTGTATAGTATGTGCAGAACGGCTGGCTCATCTATTATTATCCTAGTGATCAGCCAGCCAACAACATCTGCTGTGATTTTAGTTGATTATTAGTTCCACCTCTACTGTGGTTCCTCTTTTCTTTTTATGTTGTAATTCTGACCAACACTGTCTTCCTGTACGTCATCTGTACTGGTTGCAGGGTACTTATTTTAATCGTACATGAAATCCTGTGATCTCTTAGCTGGGAACAGGGGACTGATGACCCGGCAGTTTAGTCCCCTTTAAACACCCAATACCAACCAATCCTGTGGTGCCAACTGCCCCACAACCGTTGGGGACACCAGTCCCAAATCCCCAGCCGGATAAGCAGCAGCCTTCTTCGGCACCTCTCACCAGGAAGACATCCCTTGGCTCTCTTCCTACCATGGTTTCTCCCACTGACAAAGTGGGTACCAGTGAGTGGCTGACACAGCCACGAACTGCTGGTCATGGTCGTAGGGCTCCACAGTACTCCTCATTTCCTGAGGCTGAGGCCCCAAAGCCCTCCCAGCAAGAGAAACCAAAAAAGCAGAAAGAGATTAAAAAGCCAAAGGCTGCTAAGAAAACGGATTCCACAGTGGAAAACGTGCCAGCACCACATACCTCTGCATCTGAGGACGAGGTGGAAATCCTCTCCTCACCTCACCGGAGGACTTGGCAATCACCACTCTCTCTGGGGCGGTAGCCAGCTCTCAGGACGTGGTAGAGATGTTGTAACTTTGACACAGCAGGACGTATGCCTCCTAAACACCAGTGCTCCCACACATTTTAGTATAGTGCATGGCAAATATTCTGCTATTGACCTGTCTGTATGTAGTGAAAATCTGCTCCCACATTTAAGTTGGAGGGTCCACAATGACCTTTGCGGAAGTGACCATTTCCCCATTCTTATGTCAATCCAGCACTTCGAACCTGCAAGCTACCCATGCAGATGGTGTCTACATCGAGCAGACTGGCTGGGTTACACCTCGGCTGCTGTGGTTTCTGTTCCACCCAACCAATATCGATATGGCAGTCAAACAGGTCACTGCTACTGTAGTCTCAGCTGCAGAGGAGACCATTCTGACAACCACTGGCTCCCCTCAGCATAAGGTCATGCCCTGGTGGATGCCTGAGATTGCTTAGGTCATCTGGGACCGTCGGCGAGTGTTGCAACATCACCGATGCTGCCCCACTATAGAAAATCTCATAGCCTTTAAAAGGCTCTGGGCCCAAGCCCGATGACTCGTCCAGCAGAGTAAACAGGACTGCTGGGAGTGGTATGTTGCCTCCATTGGCTCTCATGCCTCCCCTTCTCGTGTTTGGTTTCAGGTATGGCGCCTCTTCAGATACTGTCCACCAGCAGGAATCCCGTCTCTGAAGATCGAGAGCACTCTCTGTACTGACCAGGTTGTTATTGCTGAGTGCATGGCTGAGCATTATGCACATTGTTTCATGATGGCAAACTATAGTGCATCCTTCCACTCCCTCAAACAACGGGTAGAGTGAAATACTCTAGCTTTCCACACTCATGGTCGGGAACTGTACAATGCTCCATTTATGGAGTGGAAGTATAAAACTGCTCTTGCTGCATGCCCCGATACCTCTCCGGGACCACAGCCAGTTCGTTCATCACCTGTCGGGGGACTTTCACCACTAAGTGCTCACCTTATTTAATAGGGTCTGGACAGGGGGTGTTTCCCATCCCAGTGGAGGGGTAGTATCGTTATCCTCATCATGAAATTGGGAGCAGATCCACTAGCAGTTGACAGTTACTGCCCCATCAGCTTAAGTAACGGTGTAAGTCACCATGTTATGTGGATCCTTGAAGATGGGAGTCTGCTGACCCCACAACAGGGGTTTCCGTCAGGGTCACTCCACTATTGACAATTTAGTGTCACTGGAGTCTGCCATCTATACAGCCTTCTCTAGGCATGAACACCTAGTTGCGGTCTTTTTTGACCTTCAGCACTTTTAGAGTTAGAGTTGGTACCTCCCTCAGCTCCCCCCGAGTCCAGAAGAACGGTATCCCACAGGGCTCCGTTCTTAGTGTACCACTCTTTTAATTGCGATAAACAGTCTTGCTGCAGCAGTGGGGTCATCAGTTTGTTGTTCTTTATTTGCTGATGACTTTTGTTTATATTTCAGCTCTCCTAGCATTGGTGCCACTGAAAGGCGTCTGCAGGGACCCATTCAAAAGGCACGGGCCTCAGCAAATGGCTTTACATTCTCAACTTACAAAACCCGGGTCATAGACTTTTGTCATTGTCAGGCCTTTCACCCTGACCCAGAACTCTTTCCAGCTGATGAACAGCTTCACATCGAAGAGACGCATTGTTTTCTCGGCATGCTGTTTGACTACCAACTGACTTGGGGGGCCACACCCTCGACAGTTGAAGCAGAAGTGCTGGTGGTATCTAAATATACTGCGATGTCTCAGCCACACTACCTGGGGAGCTGGCCATCAAACACTCATCCTCCTCTATGAGGCCCTAATCCAATCATGCCTGGATTATGGGAGCCAGGTGTATGACTCTGCATCACCTTCAGCATTGCGGTTCCTGGATCCCATTCTTCATGGTGTACGTTTAGCAACAGGGGTGTTCCGCACCAGCCCTGTGCCAAGCCTCCTTGCTGAAGCTGGGATCCCTCCCTTGAGGTACCACCGGCAAAAGTTGTTGGCTTCCTATATTGCCCACCTCCACGCTACACCTCACCATCCAAATCGCAGGTTATTGTTTCCAAGTACCGACTTTCCCTCTCCACAACGTCAACCCAGATCGAGTCTTCCGGTCGTGGTCTGGGTATGTACTCTCCTTTCCTCACTCGACTCCTTCCCTCTCTGTCCTGCATTATCTTGCAATCTCATATCTCTTTTTTGACCATCCCTCATTTCCAGCCCCAACTGCATGCAGTTGTCCTGCAACCCAAAGGCGTCAGTTTCGCCACAAACACTCAGACACCAGTTTCTGGACAAACATGGCATGTTCCGTGATGCAGAAGATATACACTGATGGCTCCCAGGTAGATGGCAGAATGGGTTATGCCTATGTTCATGGCGACCACATTGAACAATGCTCCCTGCACCCTGGCTGTACTGTCTTTATGGTGAAGCTGATCGCAATAACCCATGCTCTAAACCATCTCAGAGCATGCCCCAGGAAGTCCTATGTCATCTGCAGTGACTCCCTGAGTGGCTTGCAAGCTCTAGACCAGTGTTTCCCCAAATACCATTTGGTGCGATCCATCCAAGACATGTATTCAGTCTTGGCAAGTCTGGCTGTTCTGTGGCTTTCATCTGGACCCTGGGCCACATCGGCATTCCAGGGAACAAATGAGCTGATCAGCTGGCCAAGCAGGCTATTGTCTCCTGGTGTCAGGATATCGGTACCCCAAAAACGGATATCCACTTGGGTCTGCACAAAAAGATCTTTGAGGCCTGGAATTCAGAATGATCAACATTGAGCACACCTAATAAGCTCCGTGTGATCAAACCTTCAACAGCAGCTTGGAAGACTTCCCTCAGGTCTTCTCGAAGGTACTCAGTTGTCCTCTGTCGCCTGCAAATAGGCCATACTTGGCCACACCTTTTGGACTGTCCACTTTTAGCTACATTGCAGCAGTCTTTTACCCTGCCTTCTGTGCTTCCTTTGATTTTAGCTGATGATGCCCCTATGATTGACCGTGTTTTAGGTTTTATTCACCCAGCTGGTTTTTATAATAAGATTTAATGGTGGGTACCTACACCTGATCTTCCAGGCACCCACCACTTCAACAGTTTTAATCTGTTGTTACTTTTGTCTTGTCAGTCCTATTTCCGACTAGCAGTTTTAGTAAATACAGAATGGCTGGCTCATCCATTATTATCCTAGTAATCAGCCAGCCACAATCTTTTGCTGTGATTTTTACCATAGTTGATTATTTGGTCCATTACTTTTGTGGTTTCCCCTTTTCTTGTTATGTTGTAATTTTCGCACACACTGTTTTCCTGTACATCTTGTGCACTGGTTGTGGGGTGCTTGGTTTTAACCATAAATGAACTAATGTGATCTTTTAGCTAATAACAGGGGACTGATAACCCAGCCGCTTAGTCCCCTTCAAAACATCATCAACAACAGACAATAATGTCAAACTTGTCAGACACAAACTGAGGAATAGCCACGTAGACCATGTTTACTATTTTGCATATTCTGCTTCTTGCAGCACCATCTAGTGTGGCATTTGTTGACTTGCCCTTTTTCTTCCTTTGTAAGAATATTCTGTCCAAATTGATGTCAGATCATTAGAACATGTTCCCTTTCCAACCAACCAAATATACAGTGAGTGAGTGAGTGAGTGAGTGAGTGTGGGTGTGCTTACATTTACTTCCTTCCATTCTCTGTGTTTGAATTATTAAAGTTCATAACATAAATTTTCCTGAAAAATTAAAAGAAATATTTGTTCACAGAATGCTTGATGAGTTTGGTAATGAAATGGAAAATACCGATTCAAAACTTGAATCCACAATGAAGAGAGTGGCAAAGGTTTTTCATATATCAAATGGTATGTCTTCCAATTTTATCATATTAGTATGGTAGTTCCTTTAACACTTAGTAACTGTCAGAAAAGTTCTGTACTTTCTAAGCCATGTCTGTTTTATATGCCTGCATTGCTTGTGACATTATTAGATTAATTGTGCCCACTTAGCAAATTGAAAATTTGAATCACCATGCTAGGGAGTCCTCTTATTTACAGATACTATATGTAATTGATGCTAAAGAGACTTAAATGCTACATTGTAAGTTCAGGTTCTAAGATTTTGGTTTAAGGTAAGTTATATTTGAAACATCACATTCAGTTCAAACTATTTGATACAAATTGTATTAAATGGCATATTCCAAAAGTGAGGTGCATTTGGCTGAAATAAAAATAAATTTCATGAGAAAAGGTTTATACTGACAATAATATGCGATTACATATCAATTCACTTTTCAATATAGTTGCCATTCACATCTATACACTTCCTGTAATGCTGCACCCTTCGGCATAGAAGTCTGCTGCCTGGGATGTGAACCAGTGGGTAATGCTCATCTTGTGTTCCCATCAAAATAATGCCCTTTTAATGCCAAAAAGAGGTAGCCATCATTTTGCTTACACGTTTTAGATTTGGGTGAACTGGAATGGCACCACTGCATTGACTGTCGTTTTGATTCTACATTGGTGTATGCTATCCACGTCTCGTATCCTGTAACAAGGTTGGAAAACAAACTGTCTCCATTTTGAAACTTCCTGGTGGATTAAAACTGTGCAGGAACTGGAATATCAACCTGGGACCTTTGCCTTTTGTGGACAAGCACTATACCGACTGAACTATCCCTGCACACTTCAGGGTCCTTCCTCACAGCTTTACTTCTGCCAATACCTTTACTTCTCCTGTGAAACACAAAAGACTAGCACTCTTGGAAGAAAGGATACAGTGGAGACATGGCTTAGCCACAGCCTAGAGGATATTTCGAGAATGATATTTTCATTTTGCGGCGGAATGTGCACTGGTGTGAAACTTCCTAGTGGATTAAAACTGTGTGCCAGAACCAGAATTTCAATCTGGGTTCACACAGTTTTAATCCATCAGGAAGTTTCATATCAGTGCACAATCCACTGCAGAGTGAAAATATTGTTCTGTCTCCATCTTGCCTATAGTGTTCCAAATCCTGTAATGCACAATGCATTCTCTGCTCTATATACTGACAGGCAAGCAGTTTTGGCACCCTCCTTGCACAGAGTTTCCAATATCCAAGCACTTTAGTGACAACCCTGTAAAGTGAGTTTCAGAACGTTTTCATAGCCAGCCACTAAACATCAATCACCAATCACTTCAAAGATTTTGGTTAACTTGATTAACAATGTCAGTGGTCTGAATACTGGGCCTGCCACTTCGCTCTTCATTGTGGACATTTGTGCAGCCATTTTGAAATTCTTGAAACCAGTCTCAAACGTTTTTGTCTATCATTATGTCCGGCACATACACTACACACAACTCACAATGACTGTCCACAGAAAAAACTTCATAAAAATGAACACTTCACTACTGGTGGGATCTAAGATTGTCATGAGCATTTCGATCTGTTCTCACAGTCAGGCAAACACATATTGTGGCACACCAACACTGCTGTATGTTCCCCAGGAGTTGGTAGACAGTGCTGCAAGTGTGAAATGTCATTCAGGCCTATAACCTGTGACATATTCTTCACCTGACCTTACTTTTGGAATATGCTTTGAACTAAATAGGACACAGTGAAGTAGCCGAGCGGTTTAAGGTGCCTTGCAGCGGACCGCACGGTTGCTCGCCATCAGAGGTTCGAGTCCTTCCTGGAGCATGGTTTAGTGTGTGTGTGTGTGTGTGTGTGTGTGTGTGTGTGTGTGTGTGTGTGTGCTGTCCTTAGGTTAGTTTATCTAGGTTTAAGTAGTTTGTAAGCTATGGGCTGATGACACACAGTTTGGTCCGATAGATTTACAAACATTTGAACATTTTTGAACTAAAAAGGTAGCTATCTTCTAACACGCTTTGTTTTCTTTTTTTGGAGATCGAAGACAGTGGATTGCTATTGGAGTTCTGTCAGGAATAATGGTTATTGTCATCATCCTGTTCATCTTTACATGAAGAGACCTACAAGCAGATCTGTGCAACGGTGCATGAATTTGTGTTTTTCCCCCCTCCCTTATACTGCTGGGTGCAAGAAGAGAGGGGGTTTCAGCACTGAGTGTGTTACACCTTTTGTGCAATAACTGTTACAAAGTAGTTATAAATCATTGTTACATACATTGTTGTTTAATAGTGGAAGGGGAGGTCTAAGTCATGAGTGTTACATTTCCAATTTTTATGTAAAAGTGTAAGTATTACTGAAGGGGTGCTTTATTATTTATCGAGGTTTTTATTCATAACTTATATCTTTTTTATAAATCAGTTTACTGTGTTTGTGATATTCTATCTCACATAAATTCAAAATGTCATCAATAAGTAAAATTGTACTTACAGTTTGTTACAATAAGTTATCTACCAGAATTTAGTCAATTGCCATTTTTCTTCACAGTTTACATTTATTATATGTAACTGAGCAGGTAATGCAACTAATGTCTATAATAGAAGTAAAGAAAGTAATTCTAAGTGCTATTTTATGCAAAACATTTTATTAACTCTAAAAGACAATTTGGTGCCAACCATCACATGTTAGTCTTTAATTTTAGAGATGATCTTCTCATCTGTGCAACAAATATAGATGACAGATAATAAAAATATATAGTGTACAGGAACTCTGAGTGTTCAGTGCGTGGAAAAAAGGACTTTCACAGTTAATGTAGCAAAAGTACCAGTAGATGCATGCATATGCCTTGCATCTATAACCTCTCTTTGGCGATAAATTAGATGGAAGAAAGATAAGTTTCTATGTAGAAAATTTGTGTTCAAATACTTGCAAATAATAAGGTAAGAGACTTCAGTGACTGCAAAACAAAAGTTTAGATAATACCAGATTGTCTCACAACACACAATACTGAGAGAGGCTGTATTGTGCAAATAATTTCACAATGTCGCTTTGAAAGATGGCACAAATTTTGAAAAGCTGTTTGTACAGGAAGGTATTAATTTGCAGTCTTTAAATGTCCTATGTACAAATGAAACACCTGGATTGTGTTGTTCCATTTCCCAAGGTACTTACGGGATTTTTGTGTACAAGATTTTATTTGTGCTTGTCTACTATGATCTTAGAGTAAAATAAGTAGTTTAAATTTACAATTTTCAGTATCTTCTAGGTAACATTTGTAGTATATTTTACTGTAAATTTATGGTGCTGCTGTACTGTATCATTATACACACTATCTTCACCGTTCCTTTATATTACAGTATTCTGTAGTATTATGAAGCTAAGTTTTTCTCAATGATATTTGTGTTATTTTGTACATACCTCATTTATTTGTGATTTATAATCATATGAACATTGTTTAAAAGACTGACTTTGTCATTCTTCTGCTTTAAGTGTGTATTTGCATATTCTACATTGGTATTGGCATAAACTGTGGATTGATTGTTTCCAGTACAAATGAATTGTTGATAAAGAATTAATTTTGAACTGTGCTGTGATAGACTGCAGATTTCCACAGTATCAAGAATGACAGTGTCACACAGTAAAATAATAAATTATAACTTCAGAAAAGTGTATAATACTATGTGTGTAGTATAGTAAAACTACCAGAGAAAGCATTCAATGGCAGCATTTTTTTATCTTACTAAAAATTGAAACCAAATATATCTTACTTATAACTGTGTCACATTCTTTCAAATTACTGTAGAGATTTCTCTTCAGCAGCAGTAGCAGCAATAGGTTGAGTGATTATACTGCTGTTAGTAATAAATGAAAACTATGTGGACAATGTAAGTTTTTGAGACACAATTAAACATGTCACAATAAGATTGATACTAAAACATGTGAAGTGTTAAGAGGCACAGCTACATTAAGAAAATGGAAAGTGGTATCGGACCACTTTTGTGAATACATTAGACTTAAATTTTATGAATGTGATATTAAATTGAAGGTGCACAATGGAAATTTATGGGAATGAGTATCATAAGACATTCCTTTGGACCAGATTATAGAAAATAAAAGAAATGTATTCAATATTACAAGTATTTTTTCATTGCAAATGATCTTTGGTTGCTAAAAATTTAGCATATTCTCTAATGCAACAAGTTTTCTGAAAGGAGCAAGCAATTCAAGGTTAGATACAGATATTGACAAAAATTACTGGTAGACTGTTTCTGTATGTAATTGTATATATTATAATGCCCTTTAATTTGCAGATGGATACTAAAACCCAGAGTTCATATTTACAATAAGTCACTTGCAGATTTTTTCCAAATTATTGCTGATTAAACTTACCAAGGAGGACTGATGTGCTGTATAGAATAACATGCAATGGATTGATACAAGAGAATCATGAAATCTATGTTGTTTCATTCATAAACAATGTACATAGTAGCTGCACATCATAATTGTGTCAGTGGGTTGGCTGTGTCTTTTTTTCCTTTAGACATACAAGTAACAGAGAGTCCCATAACTAAAAGTATTACAGAAAAGTAGGATTACATTCTTAAGCTTTTTAAACAAATGTAGATTTGAAACTGTACATAATAATTTTGAAGTAGACTGTAAGAATTATTGAAGTGTACATTAAAAAGTGCAAGCTTATGGTGACTCAAAAGTAAATAACTGAAGGATAATCATATTGATTTTCCCATGTTGTTGAATCACATATGTCATGCAACATTATTTTGTGCAGAAATGTTAAGTGAACAGGTACTCAGTAAGCAATTCACATAAACTTGAACTTTTTGCTTGTGAATATTATAGTACTTTGTTTTATGATTTACATTGCTCAGCAAAATCAGCTTTATTCTTAACAGAAGAATTATAAAAATTTGAAAATATAAAAATGAAAATGGAATTGATTTTTTATTTCTGTATCATTTCTGTTAAATTACACAATAAATTACAAAATAAACAGATAACCTCTTTTGTTAATAACTTATAATTTTTCTTCAGCTTCTAGCACACCTGTACAAGCAAGTTAAAACAGGTGATGAAATAATCACCTTTCATAATCAGTAAGTGGTGCATCATTCCATGCAACTCAACCGTCTTATGAAATTCCATCTAAACAGTGAACACAGCCACTACAAAATATAGCCAATATGGTAATTGTTGCATCTCAAAAGTACTTTATTGAATCACATATGAGATACATCTTCCACTTGTTGACCATTCGAAAACTAATCTGAAACTGCCTTGCGTCCCGCTCGTCCGCCAGGCCGGTCGCCTAGGTGGCGCTAGTTGTGGCTGAGGGCAGCGCCGTATGTGACAAGCCGGGGGGCGGTGGGCGATTCGAGTGGGGCGCAGCCACAACATATCTCCTCCCTCTTAAAAAGGCAAGACATGAATGGAACAAATGTTGTTAACCTTATATAACATACCATGGCTATAAGATTGCAAAAACTGGTACATATAAAAATCAGTACACACACACACACACACACACACACACACACACACAGTGTACAGTTAATATGAAGTAAAGAAAATGCTATTTTCAAGAAAATACTCTGAAGGTAAGTCACTGACAAATATATGCATTTATTGTTAGCTGTCTACTGGAGAGAAACACGAGGCATAGACACATACTTTGGCGATCAAGCTTAGCACATTACTATTGCCTCGTGTGCACTGTTACTCATTTGTGTGTGTGTGTGTGTGTGTGTGTGTGTGTGTGTGTGTGTGTGTGTGTGTGTGTTTGTGTGTGTGTATGAATATTAAGACAAAAATTCCTAGCAGGAAAATTTATATATAAAAAATAGACGAAGATTACTCGCCAGGCGAAGGAGAACAGGTGTGACAGCATCACAAATACATAAATGAATACACACACACACACACACACACACACACACACAAACACAAGCTTTCGCAACCGAGTTGCTTCTTCAGGCAGAAGGGCAGGAGAGGGAAAAGGAAATGATGAGGGTTTTAAGGAAGGGGGTAAGGAGCCATTCCAATCCCGGGAGAGGAAAGACTTACCTTGGGGGGAAAAAAAGGAGGGTAAACAAATGCGCACATACACCCACACATTCACGCAGACACAAGTACACCTAGGCAAACATACTGTAGAAAGCAAAGAAGTTAGACAGAGATACCACTTTAGGCAGAGGCTCTGTCCAGAGAACCGAGGCAAAGATGTTAAGATGGTGGGTGGGAATTCGAATTTAGCGGAGGTTGAGACCAGGTTGGCAACGGGAAGAGAGAATATGCTGAAGGGCTAGTTCCCATCTCTAGAGTTCTGAAGGACTGGTGTCGGTGGGAAGTATCCAGATAACCCGGACGGTGTAACACTGTGCCAAGATGTGCTGGCCATGCCCCAAGGCGTGTTTAGCCACAGGGTGATTCTCATTACCAACAAACACTGTCTACCTGTGTCCATTCATGCGAATGCACAGTTTGTTGCTGGTCATTCCCACATAGAATGCTTCACAATGCAGGCATGTCAGTTGGTAAATCACGTGGGTGCCGTCGCAAGTGGCTCTGCCCTTGATCGTGTACACCGTCCGGGTTATGGGATTGGAGTAAGCGGTGGTGGAAGGGTGCATAGGGCAGGTTTTACAATGGGGGCGGTTAGAAGGGTAGGAGCCAGAAGGTAGGGAGGGCGGTTTGGGGATTTCATAGGGATGGACTAGGAGGTTATGGAGGTTAGGTGGGCGGTGGAAAGACACTCTCAGTGGACTGGGGAGGATGTCATGAAGGATGGATCTCATTTCGGGGCCGCCCCATTGTGGCCAGTTACCAAGCCCCAACAGAACGAATCTCTGCCTACATAGACCAACACCTTCAACCCATCATGCGCAGTCTCCCATCCTTCATCAAAGACACCAACCACTTCCTTGATCGTCTGAAATCCTTACCCAGCCTGTTACCTCCTGAAACCATCCTTGTAACCATTGATGCCACTTCCTTATACACAAATATCCCACATGCCCAGGGCCTCGCTGCGATGGAATATTTCCTTTCACGCCGACCACCCACTTCCCTACCTAAAACCTCTTTCCTTAATACCCTAGCCAGCTTCATCCTAACCCACAACTGCTTCACTTTTGAGGGCCAGACATACCAACAACTAAAGGGAACAGCCATGGGCACCAGGATGGCCCCCCCGTACGCAAACTTATTTATGGGACGCTTAGAGGAAGCCTTCCTGGACACCCAAACCTGTCAACTGAAGTTTGGTATAGATTCATAGATGACATCTTCATGATCTGGCCTCACAGTGAAGAAGAACTCTAGAATTTCCTCTCCAACCTCAACTCCTTTGGTTCCATCAAATTCACCTGGTCCTATTCCAAATCCCATGCCATTTTCCTCGATGTCGACCTCCATCTATCCAACGGCCAACTACACACATCCGTTCACATCAAACCTACCAATAAACAACAGTACCTGCATTATGACAGCTGCCATCCATTCCACATCAAACGTTCCCTTCCCTACAGCTTAGGTCTTTGTGGCAAACGAGTCTGCTCCAGTCCTGAATCCATGAACCAATACACCAATAACCTGATAACAGCTTTCATATCCTGCAGCTATCCTCCTGATCTGGTACAGAAGCAAATTGCCAGAGCCACTTCCTCATCCCCCCCAAATTCAGAATCTTCAACAGAACCCCAGAAGTGCCCCTCTTGTCACTGGATACTTTCTGGGGCTGGAGCAGACTCTGAATGTGGCTCTCCAGCAAGGATACGACTTTCTTAAATCCTGCCCCGAAATGAAATCCATCCTTCATGACATCCTCCCCAGTCCACCGAGAGTGTCTTTCCGCCGCCCACCTAATCTCCGTAACCTCCTAGTCCATCCCTATGAAATCCCCAAACCACGTTCCCTACCTTCTGGCTCCTACCCTTCTAACCACCCCCGTTGTAAAACCTGCCCTATGCACCCTTCCACCACCACTTACTTCAGTCCCATAACCCGGAGGCTGTACACGATCAAGGGCAGAGCCACTTGCGACAGCACCCACATGATTTACCAACTGACATGCCTGCACTGTGAAGCATTCTATGTGGGAATGACCAGCAACAAACTGTCCATTCGCATGAACGGTCACAGGCAGATAGTGTTTGTTGGTAATGAGGATCACCCTGTGGCTAAACACGCCTTGGGGCATGGCCAGCACATCTTGGCACAGTGTTACACCCTCCGGGTTATCTGGATACTTCCCACCGACACCAATCCTTCAGAACTCCGGAGATGGGAACTAGCCCTTCAGCATATTCTCTCTTCCCGTTGCCCACCTGGTCTCAACCTCCGCTAAATTCGAATTCCCACCCACCATCTTAACATCTTTGCCTCGGTTCTCTGGACAGAGCCTCCACCTCAAGTGGTATCTCTGTCTAACTTCTTTGCTTTCTACAGTATGTCTACCTACGTGTACTTGTGTCTGTGTGAATGTGTGGGTGTGTGTGCATTTGTATACCCTCCTTTTTTCCCCCAAGGTAAGTCTTTCCTGTACCGGAATTGGAATGACTCCTTACCCATTCCTTTAAACCCTCATCATTTCCTTTTCCCTCTCCTTCCCTTCTGCCTGACGAAGCAGCTAGGCTGTGAAAGCTAGCGTTTATATAAAACACACCTCTACATAGCACAGGATTTGCAAAAAGAAAAAAAAAGTTTTTTCTTTATAAGCAAACACTCACACTGGAAAAATCACTTGTGACATGTGGGGCTGTTTTGCTTTCTAATACACTGCGCAGCACTAGTGCCCATTTCTTCAGTATTTATCGTAAAGTCTCTTGCGGGGACTTTGAAGTATGGCCTGAAGTGGCCCTTGCATGTGGAGGTTGTGTGGATCGCAGTATAGGAGACCGCCCTCCTGGAGTATGCCCTGTTGTGTATGCCGGAACGGAGCGAACATCGGTGACATTAGTACACTGGATTCCTCGTAGGTTGCGCCTGTCGGTGCATGGGACAGCTTGACAGGCTCTTCATTTGCCGGTGATGCCAGTGTCTGTTGAGGAAGGAGTGCTGGGTCAACGTCCATGTCTGATGTGTCGGGTTCAGTACCAGGGGAAGTACTTGGTAAGGGCAGGACCCGCTTTCGGAGTGCTGAGCTACTTCTCCTGTGGCCGTGCGAACCTTGTATAAACGCTGTCCTTTTTGTTCCAATATTCTTCCTTTCATCCACTTCTGGCCTCGACCATAACCTCGCACCCATACTGTTGCACCAGCGGAAAATTTTCCAGAAGTAGCAGGGGCTTGTGCATTGAGTGGGGGACGAATGGTGTAAAAGTGTGTGCGGATGTCTGCCATGCAATAGCTCTGCGGGGCTGTGCGTGCCCATAGGTGTGAAACGGTAAGAGGCTAAGATGTTGGTAAGTGCCTCTTCAGTGGTAGCAGAGGTCAGAAGTTTCTTCATTTGATGATTTTTGAAGGTCCTGATGAGGCACTCAACCTCGCCATTAGATTGAGGATGAAAGGGTGGGGATGTGACATGTTTAATGCCCCTGTGGGCACAGAAGTCTGAGAATTCAGAGAATACAAACTGAGGGCCGTTGTCGGATACCAATGTTTTTGGGTATCCTTTAAGGGCGAAAACTTTTGATAATGCGGATAAGGTGGCTGCTGTTGTGGGAGAGGATAACCTGAAGACAAATGGGAAGTTGGAATAGGAGACGACTACCAGTAACAAATAGTTGCCAAGTAGCAAAGTCAATGTGAACATGTTCCCATGGGTGTGTAGGCGACGGCCAAGGAACTGTTGATGTTTTAGGGGCAGGAGCCTGGGCAGCGCATACCTCACAGCTCGGCAGCATGTGCACGATGTCAGCGTTGATGCCCAACCAGTAGACATGATGCCTGGCAAGCAGTTTTGTTCGTGAGATTCCCCAATGTCCTTGGTGTAATAGTTTCAGTACTTCATTCCATAGGCTGAGAGGGATGACTGCTCTCGGTGTAGCCTCTTCTGTAGAAAGGAGAACCACGCCGTTGCGAGAGGAGAGTCGGAGTCACAGTGAGAAGTAGTTCCTAAGCAGATCCGACGCCTTCTTGGGTGGATGGTGGGGCCACCCCTCCCTGATGTGCTGGAGAACTTGTCGCATCACTGGATCTGCAGCTGTGGCTGCAGCTAGCCGTTTCCCCGTGGTTGGAAATCCGTCCACCTCGAGGTGTTCTGCTTCGTCAATGTGGAAACAGAAAAGTTAATCCTTATCAAAGGCAGGGTCGGGGTCTTTGGGGAGGCGAGATAATACATCCACATTGGCATGTTGTGTGATTGGGTGAAAGTGGATTTCGTAATTAAAGCAAGAGAGGTACAAGGCCCATCTTTACAGTCGATTTGCGGCCTTGTCAGATAAAGAAGCAGAAGGGCTAAAGAGCAAAACCAGGGGTTTATGATCCGTGATTAGGTGAAACTTTGTGCCATATAGGAAAACACTAAATTTGCGTAGGTCATACACTATAGCCAGTGCCTTCTGTTGAGAAGAATTGAGTGTTTTGGACGCATAGGCTATGGGACGTTCTGAACCGTCCTGGTATTGGTGGGCTAGTACTGCTCTGATGCCATGTTGTGAGGCATCTGTGGCAAAAACAAGCAACTGTCCTGGCGTGTATGTAGCTAGGCATGGAGCCTGAAGCAGAAGAGTTTTCAGGCGGTGAAATGCCGTTTCACATTCCCCTGTCCAATGATATGAGACATTTTTGTGGAGGAGCCTATGGAGTGGATGGGCCACCTCAGCCACAGACAGTATGAATTTATGATAGTAGGTAATTGCACCCATGAAAGCTTACAACTCTTTAACATTTTGAGGTCTTGGGAGCGCCTCTATGGCTGCCACATCCTTGCAGAGTGGGAGTATCCCCTCGCGGGAAAGCTTAAACCCTAGATAAACCATCAAGGGTTGAAAAAATTGTGATTTTTGTAGGTTGCACTTAACACCAGCAGTCTGTAAAACCGAAAAGAGTTGTTGTAGATTTGCAAGATGTTCCTTGGTTATTTTGTGGGTGACCACAATGTCATCCTGGTAATTTACACACCCCCGTATGTTGACCAATATTTGCTCTAGGAAATGTTGGAAAATGGCCAGCAAACTTGCCAGACCAAGGGGAGACATTGATATTGAAAAAGACCGAATGGTGTGTTTATAAAAAAAGTCTGACGAGAAGGTTCGTCCAAAGGCAGCTGGTGATAAGCCTCAGATAAGTCTATTTTCGAAAAATGTTGGCCTCCTGCTAGTTTCACAAACATTTCCTCCAGTCAAGGCATAGGGTAGGTGTCAATTAAACATTGTGAATTGACAGAGAGGCGGAGAGAACCATTTGGCTTGCGTACAACAAGTAGTGGTGCCGCCCACTCACTTGCTGTAATGGGCAATAGGATGCCTGAGTCTGTGAGCCTGTCTAATTCCTTTTTTACGTCATCGCGCAAGGCTACTGGAAGTGGGTGTACATGGAAGAATTTCGGCCTTGCCGTGTTTTTGAGAGTTATGTGGGCTTCAAAGTTGTTGGCGTGTCCTATGCCTGGCAAGAAAAAGTGTTTGAATTCCATGAACAAAGATTCTAAATTGGAGTAAGGTATTTCTTCTTAGATGACATTAACAGTGTCATCAACAGAGAATCCAAAGAGTCGAAAGGCATCGTATTCAAATTAGTTTTCTGACCCAGTATTGTCAACCACAAAAACAGTGGGCATTCTGGTTACCAATTTGTAAGACACATCTAATTCCATCTGCCCTAGCAGCGAAATTGGTTGCTCGTTGTAGGTGCATAATTTGCGCGTGGCATGGTTCAAAGGGGGTGAACCTAGCAAGACGTACGCATCTGACGTGATAAGAGTAGCTGCCGATCCAGTGTTAACTGCATGCGAACTTGCTTTCCCAAAATTGTGACTTCAATGTAAAGTTTGTTAGAAGCAGCTAAAGAAGTGTTGACATAAAGAATAGAAGAGTCGTCTTGCTCATTCTTCTGAACTACTTGTACTAGCTTTGATTTGCACACAGAAGATATAGGTACTAGCTTTTTGCAACTGTGCAAAGTTGCCCAGCATTGTGGGCAGTCATCTCTAGCGTGTTGTGAAAAACAATGTGGGCAAGAGGGTAACGAAGACTGTATATTGCCTTGTTTACTTTCTCCGGCAATAACTCATCTAAGGCCCACATATTGGAGAGGGGAGAATTAGGTTTAAAGGCTAACATGAGATTAACCGGAGCTTCCTTGTGTGTCTCGTGGATAGCAGTATTGAATGCATAACTTAGCCAGCACAATGATGTGTCCCACTTAGAGTGGTTATCATGATGGAATGCGATAAGTGCCGACCTCAAGTTCCGATTAACCCTCTCCGCGAATGAAAGATTAGGATAATAAGCAGTGGTTGTGGGTGGGCTATTCCTGTCTCAAAACAAAAGTCCCAGAGTTAAACGGTTCCCCTCCTTAGACCTGGGAAAAGGACCCACATAATCGATAACTGATATACATTTTACTCATGGTTGACAACTCTAAGTCAGAAGAGAGCAGTCCCTGTCGGGCATTCATATTCAGTTTACTAATGCTACAAACCTTGCATTCTTAAATTAATTTCTGAATTTGCTTGTCCATACCCTTCCAGATGAACCTCTCATGGATTTTCATCCTAGTTTTAAAATTACCTAAATGTCCACCTAAAGGAGTTTCATGGGAGTATTTAAAAACACATGGCACTAGTTCCTCCGGGAAAATGATCTTATCACCTTGCTGACCTCGGGCGGCACAACATAAAATATTACCCTTCATCGTATAAGGCTTAACGTTCTCCCCTTCTCGCAAATGCTCCTTAATTGTTGCCAACTCTTGAGTCCTTGTCTTGCTGTTGACCAATGTCCTGGAAAAGTTGTGGTAACCCCGTCAAAATAGGACATGCCACCTCCTTGGTTTCCACATCAATAACTTGCACTAGCTCATGGGTGTCCGTGTCTTTCTCCTCATTGCCAAACATATGGCTTAGACCATCTGCAACTACATTCTCGCTTCCTCTAATATGTTTCACTTTAAACTGAAAGGCGGATATCCTTAAAGCCCACTGGCCGATGCGACCTGTTCGCCTTGGGCGTGCGAGCACCCAGTTGAGAGCTTGATTATCTGTCTCTAACTGGAATGGTCGATGCTCGAGATACTTTTTGAATTTCTCTAGAGCGAATAGAACAGTCAATGCTTCCAATTCATAAATTGAGTACTTAACTTCCAGAGGTGAAAGGCTACGGGATGAGTATGCCACTGGTTTTCTTCCACCAGAGCATTCCTGAAGCTTATGCGTCCGTTTGGACAATCAATTGCTTTTCAAAATTGGGTAGGTCCAAGACAGGAGCACTAGCTAACGTGTTCTTAAGTCCCTCAAAAGCTGCCTGTTGAGATGGGCCCCCACTCGAACTTTTTTCCCTTTTTCCGCAATTCATTTAGAGGAGCCACTAGTTGCACAAAATTATTGACGAACTTCCTAAAAAAATTTCCCATACCAACCAGATGGGCTACCCCTTTAACGTTCTTAGGTACCAGGAATTTATGGATGGCCTCGCTTTGAGTCTGATCAATACTAACTCCCGCGCGCGACACTGTGTCCCAGATAGAAAATTTTGGACTTGGCAAACTTAATCTTGGGGGGTTTCACAGTAAATTCTGACTCACGCAATCGTTTTAACACTCCCCTAACATGCTCTATGTGCTCTTGAAAATTTTGACTAAATATCACTAGGTCATCAAGGTAATGGTACAGGCAATTGAATTTCAAATCAGAAAAAAACATTGTCCAAAATGCGCGAAAGCACTGCTGCCCCTATGGATAGAACAAATGGCACTCTGTTATACTCATATAAATTCCAGTTGGTTACAAAAGCTGTAACTGGCTTAGACTCCTCAGCGAGAGGTAACTGGAAATACGCTTGTTTGAGATCAAAGATCATAAACACCGTGGTTTTGTGAAACCAAGCAAAACGAGAATGTAAGTCAGGCAGGGGCATAGACTGCAACACTAATTTTTTATTAAGTTCTCGGTAGTCCACCTCCAGTCTCACACCACCCTGTGGTTTTCGAACTAAGCAAATTGGTGAAGAATAGGGAGATTTTGAAGACCTAATCACACCATCCTCAACATCTGAGCAACCACATCCCATAATTGTTTCATACGAGGTGGGGAAAGACAGTACTGGGGTATTATCGCTCAATTCTATTTTATACTCGACACACTTAACCAACCCTTACCGATTGGTGAGAACATCACGAAATTCCTGATATAGTTGTTCGAGCTGCTCTCTTTGTTGCTGGTTCAAATGATTCGGTTCAAAACCCTGTTCACTACCACCCCCATTACTGTCGATCGCCATGTGTGTACTCAACAGCATGCCATGTTTACAAAATTTCAACACAGAACTCGGTTCGAAGTTAAAAGAGAACTACTTATAATGCCAGTTTGGAACCATCCCAACATGTCCTACAAAATCAGCTTCCAAAATCATATGACCCAACAAACCTTCGGCTACCTTAACCTTAAAGGGCCATGTAAACTTTTGGATGCACAATCTTACTCTCAACTCTTCCAACAACAACATTTCTTGAATTAGCTAACTTGCTCACTTGCCTTTTGCCCGATAATTGCCTAAATTTATAAATATGCTTATGTGTCTCATAAAATTCCTTACTTATCAATGTTGAAGAACTGCCTGTATTGAACAAGGCACAGACAGGATCTCGGTTAATCTCAGTACACACAAAAGGCAGTCTGCTGGTGGGTACCACAATTATTTTATTACAGCGTGGTACCGTCCGCTGTGCCCCTTTCCTCTGGCGTCATTTGTTAGCTTCCCTCATTTTATTTGGACAGTCCCTCACCATGTGTCCTGCACAGTCATGCACTTAACATTTTCCTCCCCCCTTCTCATACGTAGTACTCGATAACCTGTTACCACCTTCTCATTCCACTCCCATTTTTCCACCACTAACACGTTTCACATCAGCATCTTTAATTGCCACAACATCTGTTAAGAGTTGTTCCAGCTGAACAAAATTACTGGGATGGGAACTAAATATCACCCTCATTTTGTCCTCAGGGCACATGCCTTCTAAAATATTATTCATAATTTCTCCTTCGGAGTCAGCAAGTGACAGACACCGAGCCCCTCTTTTTACCCTACACACATAATCCTCTAAGAGCTCACCAGCGCACTGTACCTCCAGGTATAATTTATTCACAAACTCCTGGCGTGTCCGAATGGAGAGGAACCGGCTACAAATAAGTTTATGAAATTCAGCAATCGGTAACCTTCTTTCCTTATCTTCCTCCAATACAAATTCCAAATGTCCCGAAACCATTGCTACTAGCAACTAATAATATTGCCAGTCGCTCAGACCCAGTGCCTCTCCCTGATCTTGCAAATCTAAGAGAAACTGTAAGGACCTTTCAATGCCCTTACTACTCCTAATGGACAGAACGCCACCCTCGTGTAATAACCCGATCAGAGGTTTCGGCAATTTGGCAAATAACTCAGACATGCTCTCATCTCGCCTCACACCTATCAAATCACTATCGCCTGTCTCCTCACAGAAATACCTTTCACTACAGCCTACCTCTGGAACTTCTGCTACCAAATTGCACCGGTAGAGGGAGTGGTAGGACTGGGTTGAGCTGTAAGAAGCTTCTGTCCCTCGTAAAACTTTTATTTTTAATTTTAAACAAAATTTTGAATTTCTATTATAGCCAAAGTAATAACAATTTTATTCAATGTAGCAGTTTCCAAAAAGGTTAATAGTTTATATTCAATCCACACAATGAATCGTTAAATCCTTTCTGTTAATTAAGAAACACATCTTTAAAACTGTACCATAGTACCTTCCTGCTGTACAATATGGTCTTTAATATAAGAAAACCAACAAGGCAAGCACTTTCATTAAACAAAATAATTTCATTTGTCAACAACTGTACAAGGGGGCAGTGTCTATATTAATTATATTAATCTATATTAATATATATAAAATAAAGATTTTTGACTTACCTAAAGTACAGGCTCGTTGATAGAAACATAAAACACACATAAAAACACACAAACATTCAAGCTTTTGCCACCACTGGCAGCTTCTTCAGGAAAGAGGAAGGAAGGAGAGGAGAAAGGGAAGGATATGGGTTTTAAGGAAGTGGAAAAGGAGTCATTCCAATCCCAGGAGTGGATGGACTTACCTTAGGGAACAAAAAGGAAGGTAAATAAATACACACACACTCACACATATCCACATGCAAACACACCTAGGCAGACATTTGTAGAAACCAAAGAAGTTTGACAGAGATACCACTTTAGGCAGAGGCTCTGTCCACAGAACCGAGGCAAAGATATTAAAGATGGTGGGCGGGAATTTGAATTTAGTGGAGGTTGAGACCAGGTGGGCAAGGGGAAGAGAGAATGTGTTGAAGGGCAAGTTCCCATCTCCGGAGTTCTGAAAGATTGGTGTTGGTGGGAAGTATCCAGATAACCCGGACGGTGTAACACTGTGCCAAGATGTGCTGGCCGCGCACCAAGGCATGTTTAGCCACAGGGTGATCCTCATTACCAACAAACACTGTCTGCCTGTGACCGTTCATGCGAATGGACAGTTTGTTGCTGGTCATTTCCACATAGAATGCTTCACAGTGCAGGCATGTCAGTTGGTAAATCACATGGGTGCTATCGCAAGTGGCTCTGCCCTTGATCGTGTACACCTTCCAGGTTACAGGACTGGAGTAAGTTGTGGTGGAAGGGTGCGTAGGGCAGGTTTTACAACAGGGGCGATTACAAGGGTAGGAGCCAGAGGGTAGGGAAGGTGGTTTGGGGATTTCATAGGGATGGACTAGGAGGTTACGGAGGTTAGTTGGTCGGCAGAAAGACACTCTTGGTGGAGTGGAAAGGATGTCATGAAGGATGGATCTCATTTCGGGGCAGGATTTAAGGAAGTCGTATCCTTGCTGGAGAGCCACATTCAGAGTCTGCTCCAGCTGGAGAGCCACATTCAGAGACCGCTCGTAAAAAATAGATGAAGTCCACTTACCAGGCGAAGGAGCACAGGAAGTGATAGCAACAAATAAACACACAGACACACACACACACACACACACACACACACACAAACGCAAGCTTTGGCAGCCTAGCTGCTTCGTCAGGCAGAAGGGAAGGAGAGGGAAAAGGAAATGATGAGGGTTTTAAGGGAGTGGGTAAGGAGTCATTCCAATCCCGGGACAGGAAAGACTTACCTTGGGGGAAAAAAAGGAGGGTAAACAAATACACACACACACACACACATTTACACAGACGCAAGTACACTTAGGCAGACATTCTGTAGAATTTTCCCCCCAAGATAAGTCTTTCCTCTCCCGGGATTGGAATGACTCCTTACCCACACCCTTAAAGCCCTCATCATTTCCTTTTCCCTCTCCTTCCCTTCTGCCTGAAGCAGCAGCTAGGCTGCGAAAGCTTGTGTTTGTGTGTGTGTGTGTGTGTGTGTGTGTGTGTGTGTGTGTGTGTGTGTGTGTTTATTTGTTGCTATCACTGTCTGTGCTCCTTCGCCTGGTAAGTGGACTTCATCTATTTTTTACGTATATTTTTCCTGTTAGGAACTTTTCCTCTATATATATATATATATATATAATCTTCATATATATACGAAGATTACTCACCAGGCGAAGGAGCACAGGTGTGACAGCATCACAAATAAATAAAATAATACACACACACACACACAAATATATATATTTATATATATCGTGTGTATGTGTGTGTGTGTGTGTGTGTGTGTGTGTGTGTGTGTGTGTGTGGGCGCGCGCTTGTTTGCCTTTCCTTTAGACCCCTTAAGGTAAGTCCTTCCACTCCTGGGATTGGAATGACTCATTTTCCACTTTAAATGATGCAATGTATGCAGTGAAAGTTAAATTAACTCCATAACCACAACAGACTAGCGTCGCACCTTTTGACCAGTGAGCCTCTTTCAAGTTACTCATAATAGCACTGTAACAACTACAACCAACTAAACTCATGTGTAGGACTCGAACTACACTACACTCACATTGGTGAACGTTGTTGTCTACAAAATTCCTTTAATAGAAAGGCCACGGTAAAACAGACTTGTGGCACACTGTGTCCAGTGATATAGACCTCAAGTAGTGTCTTCTTCCGGGCAACTATTCCCAATGTAGTGCCTCAAGGAGTGCATTTGGATCTGCACCGGCCGGTTCCCCTTGGTAGCTTCAAAACTGCCGGCTGTCCACTCTGCTTCCACACACAAGACTCCACCTCGGGCTTCATCTCCTCACCTCCACATCTCATGGTGGCACCTCCTTCGCTGTGCTACACTGCAGCACCCCCAAGGTGGTTCCGCAGGCGACCTGTGGCACGGGTTTCAACCATCCGCGGCACCGTGACATCCCATGATGGCTCAGTTGTAGACTTTATAATTGTTGTAACCTGCAGCAGGAAGTGGAGTCAGGAAGTAATAGGACAGAGGTTGCCAAAAAATCTACAACAAGTCAACACTTATTAGACACATAGTAAAACAGAAAACTTAACGTCATACAGTTGAACAGTAGACAGAAATAATAGACTGACAAAAAATCTACACCTCAGACTATCATGACTAGAAGCCAAGCTATACTGATAAATATTAAGAGCATGGAGCCTGCTTGTCCCAACTATGTCTGAACCTAATGCATTACATAAATGGGACCCATTCTTGCATAGTTTTGCCTTTTAAAACCTGGTGATGTGTTGGTACATACAACTATGCAGAGGCATGACCTAGTGCATTATAATCGATTGTGTTGCCAACTGTTGCAATGTCACACACTAGCACTGCACATATTACAAACAATGGCATTAAGCTGTGAAGGTTGCTCAACTTTTCCAAAAATAGGCTCTCATCTACATCTACATGGATACTCTGCAAGTCACATTGAAGTGCATGGCAGAGAGTTCATCGAACCACTCATATTATATTTCTCTATAGCTGCACTCTCTAATAGCTCACAGGAAAAAGGAACACCTAAATCTTTCTGTTGTCAATCTGATTTCTCTTATTTTATTATTATGATCATATCTCCCTATGTAGGTGGGTGCTAACAATGTATGTTCACATTCTGAAGGGAGAGTTGGTGAAAGAAATTTCGCAAATAGATCTCATCGCTATGAATAATGCCTTTCTTTTAATGATTTCCACCCCAACTCATGCATCATTTCCGTGGCATTCTCTCCCCGATAATACAAAATGAGCTGCCCTTCTCTGAACTTTCTCTAAATCGTGCTTCAGTCCCACCTGGTATGGATGCCAAAATACACAGCAATACTCTCAAAATTGGATGCACAAGTGTATTGTAGACAGTTTCTTTAGTAGAACTGTTGCATCTTCTAAGGGTTCTGCCAGTGAAACATAGTCTTTGGTTCACCTTTCCTATTAATAAACTAATGTCATTCCCATTGTCTGAATGAAAAGTGTGCGCTACAAATGCAGTGATGTTAGCTTGTTTAGTCAACCTGTGACTTTACAGTGTTGGCCACTGCACAGGGCAGCTAGTATGCACATGGAGCAGTAAACATAAATGTAGAAATAGAGGGCCTAATGCAAGACGTTGTGAGTTTGGTGTCTGCAGTTTCATTTCTCTGTGTCCCCAATTTTGATGGTTCAGCAAGATTCCAGTGCATAGGAAACCATGTTCCTGCTACTGCTACTTCACCAGGGCTGCATATAACTACAGCAACACAGTCACACATGAGAATGAGCTGTTTTGTTGCTTGTACAGTGACACTATTTGTGGTTTCAGTGGTCACTTCTGTGAAAGATTGTGCTGTTATATCAGTGGCTGGCTTTAGCAATTGTGTGGTACCAATAGTGATCACTTTTATGACATGATATGCTGTTGATGCAGTGGTCACCTGAGTGATATTATTTACAGTGTATTTTCAGTAGTTACTTTTCCAATCCACTCCCATGAACCACAGACATTGTCGAGGTGGGGTGGCTTGCATGCCTCAACGATACAGATAGCCGTACCGTAGGTGCAACCACAGCAGAGGGGTATCTGTGGAGAGGCCAGAGAAATGTGTGGTTCCTGAAGAGGGGCAGCAGCCTTTTCAGTAGTTACAGGGGCAACAGTCTGGATGATTGACTGAGCTGGCCTTGTAACATCACCTAATGTGGCTTTGCCACACAGCTACTGCGAACGGCTGAAAGCAAGGGGAAACTACAGCCATTACCTTTCCCGAGGACATGCAGCTCTACTGTATGAACATATGATGATGGCATCCTCTCGGGTAAAATATTCCGGAGGTAAAATAGTCCCCCATTCGGATCTCCGGGCGGGGACTACTCAGGAGGATGTGATCATCAGGAAAGACAAGACTGGCATTCTACGGGTCGGAGCGTGGAATGTTAGATCCCTTAATAGAGTAGGGGAAATTAGAAAATTTAAAAAGGGAAATGGATAGGTTGTAGTTAGATATAGTGGGGATTAGTGAAGTTTGGTGGCAGGATGAACAGGATTTCTGGTCAGGCGAGTACAGGATTATAAATACAAAATCAATTGGGGGTATCACAGGAGTAGGATTGATAATGAATAAGAAAATAGGAATGCGGGTAAACTACTATGAGCAGCACAGTGATCGCATTATCATTGTCAAGATAGATACCAAGCCAACATCAACAACAGTAGTACAGGTTTATATGCCAACTAGCTCTGCCGATGATGAGGAAATCGAAGAAATATATGAGGAGCTAAAGGAAATTATACAGACAATTAAGGGAGAGGAAAACTTAATTGTTATGGGAGGCTGGAATTCGGTAATAGAACAAGGAATGGAAGGGAAGATAGAAGGTGAATATGGTCTGGGCAAAAGGAATGAAAGAGGAAGCTGCCTGGTAGAATTTTGCACGGAACATAATTTAGTTATAACAAACACCTGGTTCAAGAATCAAAAAAGAAGGTTGTATACTTGGAAGAGACCAGGAGACACCAGGCGATACTAGATAGATTTTATAATGGTAAGACATAGATTTCGGAACCAGGTTTTAAACTGTAAAACATACCCAGGGGCAGATATAGACTCTGACCATAACTTGTTGGTTATGAACTGTAGGCTGAAACTGAAGAAACTACAAAAAGGTAGGAAAATAAGGAGATGGGACCTGTATAAATTGAAGGAACCTGAGGTTCTTAAGAATTTCAGAGGGAGCTTTAGGCAACAATTGACAGAAACAGGGGAAAATAAAGCAGTAGAGGAGGAATGGGTAAAATTGAGAGATGAAATAGTGAAGGTAGCAGAGGACAAAATAGGTAGGAAGGCAAGACCTACAAAAAATCCTTGGATATCACAGGAGATACTAAATTTAATCGATGAAAGGAGAAAATATAAAAATGCAGTAAATGAAAAAGGCAAAATGGAGTACAGACGACTAAGAAATGAGATTGGCAGGAAGTGCAAAATGGCTAAGCAGGAGTGGCTAGAAGGCAAATGCAAGGATGTAGAAGAATGTATAAATAGGGGAAAAATAGATACAGCCTACAGGAAAATAAAAGAAACATTTGGAGATAAGAAAAACAGCTCTATGAATATTAAGGACACTGATGGAAAACCAGTTCTCAGCAAAGAAGGGAAAGCTGAAAGGTGGAAGCCTGAAAGACCTAAGTCGAAACAAGGCCCCTGGAGTAGATGATATTCCCTCAGAGCTACTGAAGTCTCTGGGAGAACCAGCCATGACAAACCTGTTTCACTTGGTGTGTAAGATGTATGAGACAGCCGAAGTACCCTCAGACTTTAAGAAAATGTAATAATCCCCATTCCAAAGAAAGCAGGTGCAGACAGGTGTGAAAACAACAGAACCATCAGTTTAATAAGTCATGGTTGCAAAATATTAACATGAATTATATACAGAAGGATGGAAAAACTGAAAGCCAACCTCGGGGAAGATCAGTTTGGGTTCAGGAGAAATGTAGGAACTCGGGAGGCTATACTTACTTTACGGCTTATCCTAGAAGATCGATTAAGAAAAGGCAAACCTACATTTCTAGCTTTTGTAGATTTGTAGAAAGCTTTTGACAATGTTGATTGGAATAAACTCTTTCAAGTTCTGAAGCAAGCAGGAGTAAAATATAGGGAGCGTAAGGTTATTTACAACTTGTACAAAAACCAGACAGCGGTTGTCAGAGTTGAGGGGCATGAAAGGGATGCAGTAGTTGGAAAGGGAGTAAGACAGGGTTGTAGTCTTTCTCCATTGTTATTTAATTTGTACATTGAGCAAGCTATATAGGAAAGCAAGGAGAAATTTGGAGAAGGAATTAAAGTTCAGGGTGAAGAATTAAAAACATTGCGTTTTGCCGACGACATAGTAATTCTGTCAGATACAGCAAAGGACCTGCAAGAGCAGTTGAACGGAATGGACAGTGTGCTGAAAGGTGCATATAAGATGAACATTAACAAGAGCAAAACTAGGGTAATGAAGTGCAGTGTAAGAAAATCAGGTGATGCTGAAGGAATTAGATTGGGAAATGAAGCAATAAAGGAGGTAGATGAGTTTTGTTACTTGGGCAGCAAAATAACAACTGATGGTCGCAGTACAGAGGATATAAAATGCAGAATGGCAATGGGTAGAAAAGCGTTTGTGAAAAGAGAAATTTGTTAACATCGAATATTGATTTAAGTCCTTTCTGAAGGCATTTGTATGGAGTGTTGCCTTGTATGGGAGTGAGACATGGACGATAAGCAGTGTGGACAGAAAGAGGATAGAGGCTTTTGAAATGTGGTGCTACAGAAGAATGCTGAAGATTAGGTGGGTGGATCATGTAACTAATGAGGAGGTACTAAATAGAATTGGGGAGAAAAGAAATTTCTGGCATATCTTGACTAAAAGAAGTGATAGATTGGTAGGACACATTCTTAGACATCAAATAATTGTGAATTTAGCATTAGAGGGAAGTGTGTGGGGTAAAAATCGCAGAGGAAGACCAAGAGATAGATACAGTAAGCAGATTCAGACAGATGTAGGTTGCCGTTCTTATGTGGAGATGAAGAGGCTTGCTCAGGATAGGGTATTGTGGAGAGCTGCATCAAACCAGTCTCCAGACTGAAGACCACAACAACAACAACTTTTCCAATAGGCCCTGTGTAGTGACTAAGTGGTCATATTGCTTTAAGAGTGATCTTCTAACTAACCCTTTAACTACAGTGGACTTCTACAGAAGTCCATTGTAATCTGGCCTGCCAGATGATGGACTACTCCAGAATTCATCAGGAAAAGAGATTTCGGTTTGATAAACTGTTACAGTCCACAGCAGGGAATATCTCTTTCCTGGTCAATTTCCATAGCAGTCCATCTCTGTAGGGACAGATTATGGTGGTCTTCTACAAAAGTCAACTGCAGTGAAAGGGTTAATATTGAGGAAGCAATGTGTCTGATTGCATTCTTAATGGATAGTTGATTGGCCAAAATGTTCCTATCACTTCCAGTTATCACTACATCTTTACTAGGATATTTCTCTGGAGCTTAATTCACAGATTACATTGTTGACCCCTGATACTTCCTGAAAATACTGCATACCAAGTACTGGGATGCCATAACCAATGAGTTCTACACCGATTTAAAAGTTCCTTACTGCGATCATTTCCTTACAGACGTATCTCTGTGGTCTATTTAATCACTGGACTTGTCTTAGCTTCTACCTTTTAACTCTGTATTTTCAGTGTGTTTTCTAAACCCTTGGGCTGTTTGCTCAAATTAGTCTACTATATCTTTCTTTCTTCTTTCTTTCTCTTTCGCCACACTCCTGCACATGCAGGATCAGCATTGTTATTTGGAATTGGCGTGTTAATATTTTTGAGGTAACCAGATGCCCTTCCTGCTGCCACCCCATTCCCCCCGGGAGGAAATGTGTACTTGAAATGTCTGCGTATAGTGTGAAAGTCTAACGTGTTATCAAATGTTTGCGTGTCGTGTAACTGAGGTGGGACTTGGTTACCAGCCCAGTATTCACCTATGTGGATGTGGAAAACGGTCTAAAAACCACATTCAGGATGGCCGGCACTCCGACCTCCTTCGTTAATCTGCCAGGCAGATTCCAACCGGGGTCGGTACGCCTCCCTGTCTCGGAAAGCAGTGCGTTAGACCACACAGCTAACCGAGCAGGTCTCAAATTAGTCTACTGTATATAGAGCATAAAAGTTGTAGGAGACATTGTAAGGTTATGGATGTTTTTTAATAAAGTAGGAGAGCTGAGGTGTAACAATCATACCCTTACTACCAAGAATAATTGAATAATCATGAATAGTCATAAGATGGGACATTTTGATGCTTTGTGTTGTTCTTATTTGAAATATTAGTTCATTTATGTTTCCTTGGTTCATCTGTATTTTTGGTCTGAGATGCTACTGGGGTATCATACGGTCACAAGGTTCCAATTCCAGCTTTGCTCGGTCTGCAGCATTGTGTGCAGTGAAGTTCCATGGCTTGGATGTGAGAGAGGCTCTCAGGAGATGAATAAGACATGCAGAGAGAGAGAGAGAGAGAGAGAGAGAGAGAGAGAGAGCTATTGTAACATTAATATCTATGTTAAATACGGTGTTCGATAATGTTAAATATGCTGTGTAAAAAGGAAAATAAACTCAGAATGTTACAAAATAAACCATATTTTCCTTATGGATCGACTTGAAAATCTGTAAGTCTACTCTCCTGTTTGTCCAATCTAGAAGACACATAATTAATTATAGTTTCTAGTTACAGATCAATATCTGATTAATTTCATTAAGGTCCTTCTTAAATTGTAAGTTTTGTGTGTCTAGTTTTACAGTAAGTTCACTAATTCAATCATTTAGCTCCTTAGATTGGTTACTAATGATATTAGATTGATTCTTAATTTGTTCACTTAACTTTTAAGAATTTATTCTTAATTCGATCATTTACCTCTTTAGATTGATTGCTAATTCGATCACTGTTGCAAATCTGCACCAACATTACTTTCTTCAGACACTATTCTATATTGTGATTCTCATAATATGCATAAATTAAAACCACTTTTATCACACACTAAACCACTCAGTCACAATGAAAGAAATGTATACACTCACCATGGAATTCGCCAGGAACCCACAGCGGCAGTACTGATCAGACAGTAGTGACGGTAGGCCGCAACTGCAACTCTGCAAAACTGCATCGCGATGTGTAGACACGATGTTGAATCTAGACAGGAACACTCTCATTTTTTTCTTCTGTTCTTCTAGTGCTAGATTTGTGTGTGACAAAATAATGATTCACAGCTTCTGATTTCTGTGAGGCCTCTTTGCTGTTTTTTCACTCTGTAATTTTGAAGTTTGTGTTGTACATTGGTTGCCATGTTGCATTGTTGCACAGCGACCCAGTTGTAAAGAGTCCTATTGATATCTGCAACTGCACCTCATTTCCCTTGGATACCAATTTGCTCAGTATTAAACAGGAAAAACGCACCTGTGAACTGTGCGTGCAGCTAGTAAAATCTTGTTATAGCCGCTCCTTTATCTTGAAGTGCAGGGTTACATGATTTATGTCTTTGTATTAATATCTCCGACTTGTATATATTCTTTGCTTTTATAAGTATACTGTTGTGTTTGTTCAGTTGTCTTTGGTTGTCTTCAGTTGTCTAAGTTGCACAAGTTACAGGGCATTTTGTAATAACGTTAAAGTTGCATAACTCACAAGAATTGGTGAACCCGTCTTGATTTTATGATCGCTTACCGTGTGGTGTCAGGTAAAAAAGTATATTCGCATCACATTCTTGTTGCCGTAACTCCTCGATGTCTTACCCATTACCAAATGGAGACGTGCCTAAATGTGCAGTAATTAATTGCATTGCAGTAAAACCACTACCGTTTTGGAAATAGAATCCAGTGCTTTGGTTTGCACAGCTAGAAAGTTAATTAGTGCTAGCAGGTGTAACTGCAGATGACACAAAGTACAGCTACATTGTTGCAGTGTTCAATGAAGACATGGCTATGGAAGTTCAAGACATTCTAGCATCGCCACCAAGCATTGATTGCTACACACCTATTAAAAATGCACTAATTGCCCACGTCTTGCAATCCGAGATGAAGAGATTAGAGAAGCTGCTCCGCACAGAAGAGCTGGGGGGTCGCAGTCCATCACAGTTGCTGCGATGCCTGCGTACATTTGCCAACAATGCCGTTAACAAGGACATCCTATGGAACATTTGGTCATCACACTTGCCACCTCACACACTTAAGATATTAACAGTATGTCCTGGCGTTTTTGATGCCCTCGGCCAAACTGCAGAATGCATAGCAGAAATGTACCAATCAACTTGCGTCGCAACAGTTTGTCCACAGCCTCAGTCAGATAATAGCCTCACTGCATTACAGGCACAGATTGCTGAGCTCATTGCTGAGGTTGCTACCTTACAAACTCAGTGTCAGATTACCAACTGCAAATCTCATTGCTACTGCTCACCCAAAAAGTGCAGCTGCTCACCCTCATCCGCAAGAATATGCTGGTATCACTGAATATTTGACTCAGAGGAGTGGAAGGAATGTGAGAAGGAAAACTCGACAGGAAGTCAGTGATGATGGCTACTGGCTCTCCGGATGGCAGCCATCAACTGTTTGTAACAGAATGCAATACAAAAGTACAGTTCGTGGCAGACATGGGTGCTGACATCTCAGTTTATCCATCTGCCAAGCTGCAAGTGTGATAAATGCCACTTTTTTGCTGCGAATGGTTCCACAGTCACAACATATGGTTGGGTCACGTTAATGCTAAACTTAGACCTACAAAGCAAATTCAAGTGGCAATTCGTCATAGCTGACGTAATGCATCTGGAACATGGAGAGGACTTTCTATCAATTTATAGACTCCTGCCTGACCATCATCGGCGTCTCCTTGATATCACTACCATGTGGATGATACTGCAGTGCAGATGATAGTCAGAGATTCTCCATTCATAGAGCTCCTTAAGCAGTTCCCGGAGATCACACAGAAAATGCCCACACTACTACCTGTGCTGCATTCAACAGTGCATCATATATTAACTACTCCAGAACCACCACTTCACACTCAACCGCGTCATTTGACACCTCATACACTGAAAATTGCGAAGCAGGAATTTTCATTCATGATTAAGCAAGGAATCTGCTGTCCTTCAAGCAGAAGCTGCTCTGTTAGCGCACCCAGTTCCACAGAAGCCTATCGCTCTAATGGTCAATGCGTCTGCAACTGCCATTGGTGTTGCACTGCAACAGAAAGTTGGAGAACACTGGCAGCCTTTAGCCTTTTTCACTAAAAAATTATCGGCATTTCAACAGAATTGGTCCTCATATGATTGTGAACTGTACATTGCATATGCTGCCATCAACAAGTTTTGCCATATGCTAGAAGGATGACAGTTCACCTTAGCCACAGACTACAAGCCACTGACTTGCCAGCATCCTGAGAAAGCATCACCACATCAGTTGCGTCATTTAGACTACATTGGACAGTTCACCACCTACATAGTCCACATCGAGGGAGACTCGAATGTGTCAGCAGACACTCTGTACCAAATTGAAGCCATCAGTGAAGCAGTTGATTTTGAAGCACTTGCTGCAGCGCAACAAACGGACAATGAGTTGCGAGCATGTTTGACACAACAGTCAGGTCTACAGCTCCGTCATGTGAAGATTCCACTAGCCAACACACTGCTATATTGTGATTTGTTATGTTGCAAAAACAAAACTACAACTGTTTTCAACTGTTGACTTTCGGCAGCAAGCAGTTGGCTCCTTACATAACCTGTTGCACCCTGGAATAAGAGGCACAACAAACTTGATGAAGCAAAATTTTGTGTGGCCAAATATGGACAAAGATTGTAAGGCATTTGTGTGCCAATGTGTGGCCTGCCAACACAACAAAGTTAGTCGGCATGTCAGAGCACCTCTTGGCACGTTCATGCCACCAAATCAAAGGTTTGAACATGTCCATTTAGACATTGTAGGCCCTCTCCCACCATCTGAAGGATATACATACTGCCTTACTGCCACTCGCTGTCTGGAAGTTTTTCCATTGGTAGACATCATGGCCGAGACTGTGGCAACAACATTCTTTCATGGATGGATCACCTGTTCCGGTGTTCCACTTCGAACTAAAACAGATTAAGGATGACAATTTGAGTCATACCTATTCAAAACACTCTCAGTGTTACTAGGTATCAAACACATTAGGACCACAGCTTACCACCCATCAGCAAATGACATAGTGGAGTGTATGCATAGGCAATTAAAAGTATCTCTACAATGTCATGACTCGCAGAGATAGACAGAGACACTGCCCATTGTGTTCCTAGGTCTCCGAGCACCAGTGAAGGAAGATGTAAGAACTACAACTGCTGAACTAGTTTATGGACAACCTATTTGATTGTCTGGCAAGTTCTTCAACAATGTGTCAGATGACCAAATTGAACCATCTGTGTTCATAAATGAGCTGCATGCTCAAATCCGACAGCTGTGTCCTGTTACTCCAAGGGATCAACAAAGCCGCTGCCCGTTCGTTGTCAACAAGCTACATAAATGTCACTACGTTTTTGTATGACATGATGCAGTACGCAAGCCACTACAGCCCCCTTACGATGGACCTTATCGTGTCATCAGTAAGGATGAACAATTGTTCAAGGTCAATGTGATGGGCACACCAACCACTATCACCATCAATAGCCTCAAACTAGCTTTCAGCACCAACTACACTAGTACGGACTCATCAATGGGCACACCCTCCGTGGACAACAGTCTTACCAGCTGCTCCAACGTCCACAACAAAGCAGCCACAATGGACATCTGAGGCTACCACCAATGACCCAGCAGCAGCCTGTGCTAAACCAGTTGTGACCCAATCGGACAACACGTCCGATTCAACATGAAATATCATTGACTCTAAAGGGGGGAGTGGTGAAGTGCAGTGTTACATGATTTAAGTCTATGCATTAATATCTACATAGATACTCTGCAAATCACATTTAAGGGCCTGGCAGAGGGTTTATTAACCACTCTCATAACTTTTCTCTACCGTTCCATTCTCTAATAGCGCACGGAAAGAAAGAACACCTAAATCGTTCAGTTTTCAATCTGATTTCTCTTATTTTATTGGAATGGTCATGTCTCCCTAAGTAGGTGGGTGCTAGTAAAATATTTTCACACTCAGAACTAAAAGTCGGTGATTGAAACTTTGCAAACAGATCACGCCGCAATCAATAACGTCTTTCTTTTAATGATTTCCACCCCAATTCATGCAACTTGTATATATTCTTTGCTTTTATAATTCTGTTGCATTCAGTTATCTTTGGTTGTCTTCAGTTGTCTAAGTTGTACAAGTTACATGGCATTTTGTAATAATGTTAAAGTTGCTAAACTCGCAACAATCTCTTGAGTAAAAATTAATGATAAAATGAGGTCCAGCTATGCTGTGCCTCCAAACTTTTTCGAACTCTTATGCCACCAAGGCAATTAGATGTATTCTTCATTTATATATTAAACATGAGAGTGAAAACAGTAAATAAACAATTTATCACAAAACATAAGTTTTGTAAATTCTTCAAGTTACTTTTTGTTGGCTGTTATTACAAAGCCAAGTTGAATAAATGTATCTTTTCTACAGAACTTCCAACATTAATAAAACAACAGTAATAATCAAAACAAAAGATAATATACATAGAGTTTCTACACAAAACAGAGTTTATATATTGTCTATTCTGTGAACTCTCTCCACTTTCTCCTAGCATCCACTGTGCAGTAACCGACTGCTAGTCACATCTGCAACAAAGACAACAATGTTCAAATGTTTGGAGAGCTTATGGGACGTAACTATGTGGTCATCAGTCCCTAAACTTACAAACTACTTATGAACTAGCTTATACTAAAGACGGCACAAATATCCATGCCCGAAGGGGGATTCGAACCCCTGACTACAGCGGTCATGCAGACCATGACTGGCACGCCGCAGACCACTTGGTCACTGTGGCCGGCCAACAAATACATATCCTTGCAGTAGATACTGCATTGCTAGCAGATCATATGCAAATTAATGCCTTGATAACTCAAGTGGATCCAAAAGGAAAATGTAGTTTATTTTGTAACACTACAGATTTTTAAGTTGTTATGGAATGTTGTGTAGATAAATGTCAGCAAAACTATGGCTCTTTAAGTGTAGAGGTAAATACCTTGAAACAAAAAATGGTATCAACTGATAATGTAGTCGATTTATCATCACGAATAGTAAGAGCTTGCATAGATAATGAAAGGCAATGACTAAAGGAAGAGATTTTCAGGAGTCTTAGGGAAGGAGGTACAGAAAGAATGTATACAAAATTTGTCTCTTATAGATAGTAATGTATATCAAGAACTCAGATGGGAAACCAGTTCTCAGCAAAGAAAGGAAAGCTGAAAGGTGGAAAGAGTACATAGAGCAGCTCTACAAAGGAAATGAACTTAGAGACGATGTTGTAGGAAGGGAAGAGGAAGTAGATCAAGATGAAATAGGAAATACTATACTGAGAGATGAATTTGACAGAGCCCTGAAAGACCTAGGTCGCAACAAGGCCCCAGGAGTAGATGACATACCCTCAGAGCTACTAAAGTCTCTGGGAGAGCCAACCATGACAAAACTATTTGAACTGATATGTAGGATGTATGAGACAGGCGAAATACCCTCAGACTTTAAGAAAATGTAATAATCCCCATTCCAAAGAAAGCAGGCACAGACAGGTGTGAAAATTACAGAACCATCACTTTGATAAGTCATGGTGGCAAAATTTTAACACAAATTATCTACAGGAGAATGGAAAAGCTGGTAGAACCCGGGAGGCAATACTCATTTTACGTCTTATCTTAGAAGATAGATTAAGGAAAGGCAAACCTACATTTTTAGCTTTTGTAGATTTGGAGAAGGCTTTTGACCATGTTGATTGGAATAAACTCTTTCAAGTTTGAAGCAGGCAGGAGTAAAATATAGGAACCGTATGGTTATTTACAACTTGTACAAAAACCAGACAGCGGTTGTCAGAGTTTGGTTGCAAAGGGAGTAAGACAGGGTTGTAGCCTTTCTCCAATGTTATTCAATTTGTATATTGAGCAAGCTATAAAGGAAAGCAAGGAGACATTTGGAGAAGGAATTAAAGTTCAGGGGGAAGAATTAAAAACATTGCATTTTGCCAACGACATTGTAATTCTGTCAGATACAGCAAAGGACCTGGAAGAGCAATTGAACAGAATGGACGGTGTGCTGAAAGGTGCTTATAAGATGAACATTAACAAGAGCAAAACTAGGGTAATGGAGTGCAGTCTAAGAAAATCGGGTGATGCTGAAGGAATTAGATTAGGTAACAAAGCAATAAAAAGGAGGTAGATGAGTTTTGTTACTTGGGCAGTAAAATAACAAATGATGGCCACAGTACAGAGGATATAAAATCCAACATGGCAATGGGAAGAAAAGCATTTTTGAAAAAGAGAAATTTGCTAACACTGAATATTAATGTAAGTGTAAGGAAGTCTTTTCTGAAGGCATTTGTGTGGAGTGTTGCCTTGTATGGGAGTGAAACATGGACGATAAGTGGTGCGGACAGCAAGAGGATAGAGGCTTTTGAAATGTGGTGCTACAGAAGAATGCTTAAGATTAGGTGGGTATATTGCATAACTAATGAAGAGGTACTGAACAGAATTGGCGAGAAAAGAAATTTTTGGCATACCCTGACTAAAAGAAGGGATCGCTTGGTAGGAAACATTCTTAGACATCAAGGAATCGTAAATTTAGCATTCGAGGGAAGTGTGTGGGGTAAAAATCGCAGAGGGAGACCAATAGACGTGTATAGTAAACAGATTCAAGTGGACATGGGTTGTAGTTCTTATGAGGGGATGAAAAGGCTTGCTCAGGAGAGGGGTATTGTGGAGAGCTGCATCAAACCAGTCTACGGACTGAAGACCATAACAGCAACAGATAGTAATATATCTAAGTGTGACTTAAAAGTAAAAGCTTTAGAGTAAACTTCCAGTGTGGAATTTTTAAAATTGAATGAAAGGGTAGGTAAGGCAGAGAGTAAACTTGATAACATTGAGAGCGGAAGGTTGGAGCAGGAAGAAAGATTAACCTTGGGGCTTGACAGCAACTAGGAACAAAGGGTGGCGGAGTTAATTAGTAAAAAACTTACACACCCACTAATAGCAGACAATCAGCAATCAGAACAAGATTTCACTGGTTATCACATTGATAGGCTATGAGAAGAGTTAAATAAAACCCAAGCAGCATTAACTGAAAATAGAGTTGTAGTTCCTAGTGAAAATCATGCAGTCTCCTGTAGGTGCAAGTGAGAACAACTTCTACCTTCTATCTGGAATTAATATTTATAAACATCTTCCGAAGTTTAAACCAGGTGGGGGAGTTCATCCTAACATTTCATTCAGAACTTTTCAAGGAATTTACCTAGTAACTGGATAGATTCATTTAAAATAGACGTTACTCTGAAACATCTAGAGGGAGAAGCCTTAGAATGGGGGACAGCTCTTGCTGATGAGTACAAATCCTAGGACGATTTTAAGAATCAATTTAAAGAAAAATATTGGGCACAGACTTCTCAGAAAAAACTTAAGTTTAAGTTATCTGATCCAGTCCTCCATGACAGAAAACAAGGTACACTACTAGCCATTGAAATTGCTACAGCAAGAAGAAATTCAGATTAAAACTGTTCAAATGTTTGTTAAGATTAAGGGACTTAACTGCGGGGTCATCAGTCCCTAAATTTACAAACTACTTATGAACTACCTTATACTAAAGACGACACAAACATCCATGCCTGAGGGGGAATTTGAACCCCTGACCGAAGAGGCCGTGCAGACTGTGACTGGTGCGTCACAGACCATTCAGCCACTGTAGCCATAAAATGCATTGGACAAATGCATTAGACAAATATATTATACTAGAACTGACTTGTGATTACATTTTAACACAATTTGGGTGCATAGATCCTGAGAAATTAGTACCCAGAACAACCACCTCTCACTGTAATAACGGCCTTGATGCACGTGGGCATTGAGTCAAACAGAGCTTGGATGGTGTGCACAGGTGATGATAAATGGGTATTACAGATGCCCATGCAGCTTCAACATGATACCACAGTTCATCAAGAGTAGTCACCTTCGTAATGTGATGAGACAGTTGCTAGGGCACCATTGACCAGACTTTTCAATTGGTGAGAGATTTGGAGAATGTGCTGGCCAGGGCAGCAGTCAAACATTTTCCATATACAGAAAGGCCCGTACAGGACCTGAAACATGTGGTCCTGCATTATCCTGCTGAAATGTAGGGTTTCACAGAGATCGAATAACACATCTGAAACATAACAGCCATTGTTCGAAGTGCCATTGATGCAAAGAAGAGGTGACCAAGACATGTAACCAATGACACCCCATACCATCATGCCAGGTGATACGCCAGTATGGCGATGACAAATACATGCTTCCAATGTGCATTCACCGTGATGTGGCCAAAAATTGGAAGCGACCACCGTGATGCTGTAAACAGAACATGGATTCACCCGAAAAATGACGTTTTGCTATTTGTACACCCAGGTTTGTTGTTGCGTACACCATCTCAGGTGCTCCTGTCTGTGATGCAGCATCAGGGGCAACTGCAGCCATGGTCTCCAAGCTGATAGTCCATGCTGCTGCAAACGTCGTCGAACTGTTCGTGCAGATGGTTGTTGTCTTGCAAATGTCCCCATCTGCTGACTCAGGGATCAAGACGTAGCTGCACGATCCGTTACAGCCATGTGGATAAGATGCCTGTCATCTCGACTGCTAGTGATACAAAGCCGTTGGGATCCAGCGTGGTGTTCCGTATTGCCCTACTAAATCCACCGATTACATATTCTTCTAACAGTCTTTGGATCATGACCAATTCGAGCAGCAATATTGCGATACGATAAACCGCAATCACAATAGGCTACAATCTGACCTTTATCAAAGTCAGAAACATGATGGTATGCATTTCTCCTCCTTACACGAGGCATCACAACAACGTTTCACCAGACAACGCCGGTCAACTGCTGTTTGTGTATGAGAAATTGGTTGGAAACTTTCCTCATGACAGCAAGTTGTAGGTGTCACCACCAGTGCCGACCTTGTGTGAATGCTCTGAAAAGCTAATCATTTGCATATCACAGTATCTTCTTTCTGTCGGTTAAATTTCGCGTCATCTTTGTGGCATAGCAATTTTAATTGCCATGAGAGTACTATTAAACAATATATCCTGAATCATTTAACAAAAACAAAATTTTTAGATAAGCCAGTGGATGAAGAGTATTTAGGAAATGTAATAGTTCAAAGATGTTAAACCCTGAGAGGAATCGGCACTCTTTGCTGATTTGGCAGTGTGACGTCTACCAGGTCTCGAGTCATCTGATCTGATTTTTCCCTCTTATTTTCTTAAAAATAGATTCTTCACTCTTTTTCTGTCCTTTCAACATGTATCTGTAACTATACATTCTTAGTAAAAAGAATGCAGATATGAAACAGCTGCATATAAAGGTAAGTACTTCCATTAGTTACATACACTCACTTTGAGTGGGGTAATAAAGGGAAACACATGTTACAGATGAGTGCATGTTCGAACACATATTAGAAGTGAGTGCATATTCTATGAGGTACTAGTAGGAAGTGAATATCCTGTTGCAACCTTCCTATAGGTACTCACTAATAAGAATTGGGCAATACATAACTCAGGGTAGTAAAAAGTTTATGGCTCGTTGTCTCTGTTCATAGGGGTGAGTTATGTATGTCAGCTTCTATGCCCTAAACAGCTACCCAATCTGTTTAACAAGGTCAATAAATGATCTGTAGTTTAGCCAGGCTATAAATGTGCATATGATGACGTGAAAATATATTTAAACAAACATAAATTAAACATCTGCATAACCAACAAAATGGATTCTAAGATAAAGAAGTGATTCACTCATGAAGTAATTCTTTATAAATTGAGTTTATTACTCGTTTTGGTCATGAAAATGCGGATGTGGTCCTACTTTATACATTGGTAAATAACTGAATATTTCTCCAACTATTGTTCATGAGAGGCACAATAAGTATCACACGCACGTGAGAGTAAAAGTTCCAAATTATCACTCATAAATTAGTGAAATCCATTGAACATTACAGTTCCAAATTAATCCATGATTAATTACAGTACACTATTGCTGAATTATCACAGTTCCATAGCGCTACTATTCTGCATAGTTTACCACTTTTCACCAGACATATTTAACTATACTAAAATTGGTTGAGACTGAAACTCTTTGCTCAGGTAGCTATTAAGCATGGTGTCTCACTGTTGAAATATACTGCCACCATCAAAATATAGTTATGCAATTATTATTTAATTTATCATAGCTTTTTATGCAAATATATTCAGTTATTGTCCACAATTAATACATATAATTGTTTATGTATTAATTAACTGCTGCATATCTACTATTTTTAGTTGGCCATGAAATATTTAAGTGGCAGTCTACAACATAAAATAAACATTACTAAGAATAATATTAAATATAATAAAATAAAAAATATAGATGTAATGCGCTTTGCTGGATTCATGTTTTGTGTTTCTGTGATGCAATCTATGTTCTGACACAAGAATATTACTACATTAATGAAAAGCATAATGAGAGAATAAAACAAAGTTTATTGAAAGAATATGGAAATAAAGTGGTGTGTCTTTTAATGTAGGTAGTGTGGTGCAACACTGCCCATTTGTTTCTTAAACTTTTACTAATAAACACTATGTATTAATAATTGTAAATATATGTCTTATAATAATACTAGCATATATGTCCGTGCTTTGCAACGGTTTGTTAAAGAGGGACCTGTGTGTATCATAGTATTTTAGTGTTCTGGACCTAGGTCAGCAAAAATAGGATCCTTGTTGGATCGCTCTGTCAATAAATTAAGTTCTCCTAGCCAAGATGTCCAATTTAAGTAGAAGTCATTGTTGAAAACGATGTTAGGTTGTGTTCATAAAGTTAAGACTGAGGTGTATAATTGTCTGGCTGGCATAAACTTCTATCGTTGAGATGAGAAATAGTAATAATAATAATAATAACAATGCGTGCGCCTCGGTTGCACAGTGGTAGAGTGCCAGACTACAAATCCAAAGGTCACGGGTTCGATCGCCGCCAAGTCCTAGGATTTTTATCTGTCACTTTCCACTTCTTTCACCTCTGGCAGTACTGTTCATGTGAAAAATACCGAGTAGCACCGTGGTTCGGAACCCCTCGTTAAACTGTAGGTCCCCCTATAAATGGCTGGGTAAGTCAGTTTGAAGGTCGGAGGAAGGCAATGGCATACCACCTCCAAACAGGACCATGCCTAGTAAAGCACTGTGGTGTTCAAACCAATCTTCGGATTGTTGACTGCTTTACCTCTTTTTTTTTTTTTTTTTTTTTTTTTTTTTTTTTTTTTTTTTTTTTTTTTTTTTTTTTTTTTTTTTTTTTAATAACAATGCCATGTATTCATTCTGTGGTGTAGTACTAAACTGTTTATCTCTCACAGTAAGTGTATGCTGAAGTATTAGAATGTTGCAGTTTTACATTGGAGAGAATGTAGTTATTCTGAATGCAGTGCTCCATTTTTATCAAAAAGTTGACAAATACTGAAAGCCTGGTAATTTAATCAACAGAGCAGTTGATGTATGTTTAAATAACATGTCAATGTCAATGTGAGATAAAGTAAGTTTTGCTAATCATTGAAGGAATGGCGTCAGCTGATCATCTGTATAGAACTTTCCATTAAATACAGTAGTACTTCCAGTGAATTGCCTTGACTGTGTTAGCAGCATTGGCCACTCTTTCAGCTAATACAGGTCCTCGTAAAGCATGGAGGTGAAATCAATTTTGTGTAGTAGAACTATATATTCAGAAGTCGGATTATAACTCTAAGTACAATTGTCTCTGCAAAAGAAGACATCTTTCTCTATCTTAATGTAGTCCGCACTAACAGTAAGTAACTGCAATTTTTAATCATAATATTATACCGAACAATTATGAAAGCGGGGAGGTTTCTGATGAGTTTGTCGCTCGCGTGTGTATATTATCTCTAGTGGCAGGCACAGAGCAGAAATATGTCTGGAGTGAGCATTCAGATGTGCAGAACAGATTTTCTGTCCTCAACATTAAGGTGGAAATATCACCTGATATTGGGGAAAATCTACTAATCAATGACTTCATCTTGGTCCTTTTTTGTTTGGTTAAGATGGATGACTATGTCTAAATGGCCCTTTTAGTGAAGCTGCCTCAACTTTCTTGTTGCTTCTGTGACACATTTATTTAGGTATTATTTCATGTTACGTGGTTGCTCCACGAAAAGGAGGTGGAGCTCCTTTGTAGCCAATGCTGTACAAACCAATCCTAAGAACAAATAAATGTGTGGAAAGAGTAGATTTGTCATAGTATCACAACATTAATTATTTATTTCATTATCAACACAAATTATTCCAGCTTAATGTTGAAAAGATGCACAGAAGCCAATGCTCACTCCATAGATATTTCTACTCTATGTATAATATAGTGGTTATACCCATCAAAAGATGAACTTCTTTTCTGTCCATGACATTGCAAAGCATATGGGACACAGCTAGGAAAAAAAATTAGTGTCCTACCTGGGCTAAACTTTACTTGCAGTGGCAGCGGTTTAGTTTGCTATCGTTGGCAACAAACTATTCGCTTTAGGAGGATGATTAATTTACTGACCAGAACAGCATAATTTATTTATTTCATCATGAACATAAAGAATTGTTCCCCCTATTCTACATAACTGAATTTTGAAAAAGCATTCAACGGCCGTTGCCAAAATCAGCACACAATGCCGCTGCCGTAAGTAAAACTGTACTACTGCTTGTAGTGTATTCATTATAGTTATGAGAATGAAAAAAAAAATTCAGCAACACCATAATTACTTATAATTATTTAGTGTACTAACATCGCCTCACTTTGTCCTTTCCTGTACTATGGTGTTTTCAAGGCATTCCTAAACGAAACACACTCAAAATGTAATGAGGATACACCGAAATCAGAAAGGGAACTATATACATTCCATTTTCCTTGCAGAGAATTCTTATGTAAATCAGAGCATCGACAGAAGCGAAGGAATGTCATTATGTTTTAATTTCAAATGATAGCTGTGAAAAGAAGCACTTTTTTTATTCTTTCCATGGCATTGCAAGGTATGCAGGATACAGCAAGTAAAAACAATTATTTTTTTGTGCCATACCTGGATTAAATTTTACTTGCAGTGGCAGCAGTTTAATATGTTAACATTGGCAATGAAATATTCGTTTTAGGGTGATCATTAATTTACTGATCGGAACAACCTGAATTATTTATTTCATTAACAACACTAAGAATTATTCCCCTCATTGTACGTGACTGATTTTTCAAAAAGGATTGAATGGCCGTTACCAAAATCAATTCACTACACCACTGCAGTAAGGAAAATCATAGCTCTTGTTTCAGTGTATTACACTTTAGTTATGAGAATAAACACTGCAACATTGCCATCTATTAGTTATTTGGTATACTATGTCAGTAACAGCACCTCTATCGGATCTTTGCTATACTACGCTGCAATTCAAGCATAGCATACACCAGAAACTACAAATTATGATATCTTTTATTCCCCTGATCCAATTTTGATTAAATGAAGCTTACATGTTGTGCCAAGGTACTCTCAGTTGACCTATGAAACCCCATGAAAGTTTGTGTAGTACTCTTGGAGATTTGCTGTACTATCCCATATGTATATGCATAGTATACACAAAAACTTCAAATTACGATAGCTTTCCTTCCTCTGATGAAACTAATTCTATTTTACTATCCAAACTATTCTCAATTTACCTGTGGAAACCTGTGAAAGTTCGTGTAGTACTTTTGGAGATTATGCTCAACAAATAGACAAACACGGTGGCTTTTAAGCAAATGATTAAATTATGATATCTTTATTTTACTGATTTTAATTACTGAAGTTGTTATGTAACCACACGATGTTCTAAAGTTATGTGTGAAAACCCCATGAAATTTCGGCAAGTAGTTTTAGAGACACACATGTTCAAAGAGACAGAAAGACAGACATAATGGTCGTAGATAAAAAAAATTGAAATTATGATTTTTTTTTTTTTCCTTTCATGAAATGAAGTTTATGTATTGTCCAGTTATGCTCAAGTTACCTGTGAAAACCCTATGCAAATTTGTGAAGTAGTTTCAGAGATAAGAGGTTTTTGATAGTTGAAAAAACACACATGACGGTTACTGAAAACACTTAAAATTACAATATCTTCTTTTTTTCTGTGATCAGATTTTGATAAAAATTAAGCCTTTATGTTGACCCACTCTTTTCTCATGTTTCCTGTGAAAACTACATGAAGATTTGTCCAGTAGTTTTGAAGATTGAAGGGAACAGCAACAGGCCTACATTTACAGATTTATTTTTAGTATAGATCATTATAGTACTGAAATTTATCAGCTTCTTATCTGTAAGGGATAATGAAATTGTAATTATGGCATTTGTTTGTCACAAGTCTCCTGAATTCATTCATATAATTATAGTTGCCGTATGATCATTCCCTGATTTTATATGGATTTTTAGAATAATTTGTGTGGCTATATTGTATTTCAATTGCAATCTGGGAGAGCTGCCCTCACTCAGCTAAGAGCACCATTTCTGGTTTCTGAGCAGATTAGGAAAATCCTAACTACCTGTATTCCATTCACTAGGTCCAAACGGTTAGCCCGCCGGCTGCGGAACCCAACAACCTGATAAAAACTGCCTTTCACATGGAAACAATCAGCTTCCCCCTGTATCTGTAATATCACACTGGGTAGCTAAGGAACAAGTAAGTATTAGAGGAGGAGAGAGAGAGAGAGGCTCATAGAATTAAGTTGTCCTCAGCAGACAAGAAATGGGGAGACCTGGTGGTTTTTATTGGGAGTAGTAAGCTTAAAAGACTAGCTGCTATCTCTTGTTAGGTACCTATGTGAGGACCTAACTACTGCTGGTTCCTGATAAGTGGGTATGCAGCACCAGAAGAGAGTTGCTGGCGTCTGTGAGTATGCAGGTAAATAGCTGGCTTGATAATCAAAATTTTTGTTTGTTTGCTAGAAGCAATTAAAGACTTAGTAATCATTTCTTTCAAGTCCTAAAACTTGGTTCCCAGTTGTGGATTGGCCTGAAGATTTGTTTTCACTGTTCTTCTACAAAGTCTCTTTGTGTTAAACTGCTAGTTTTTCTGTCTTATTTTAAGCTGAAAGAAAACATAATGGATATGTTTTTACTAACATTATGATCCAGATGAGAAAAAGCGGGGGGGGGGGGGGGGGGGGTACTTATCTGCAGTTGAAGAGGTGTGGTTCTCCTGACAAGTATAGTTTGTCACTATTATAAAGAAAATGTTACTTTTTTATATAATGTAAAATTGAGAAGGCTGATATCAGAGGAGAATGGTTTAAAACAAACTGATGCATGTTAGTATTAAGTAACGATTGTGTTATACCTCGAGTCTGAGTGGGGGAATATGTAGTGTTACAAAATAAAATACATTTTCCTTCTGGATTGACTTGAGTTTATCAAGTCATTAATTTGCATATGAGCAGTCAAGCAATGCAGTAGCTACTACAAGGATCTGTCTTTGTTGCAGATATGACAAACGGTTGGTAACTGCACAGTGGATGCTAGGAGAAAATGGAGAGTGTTCACAGAATAGACAATATATAAACTCTGTTTTGTGTATTAACTCTGTTTCAATTACTGCTGTTGTTCTGTTAATGTTGGAAGATCTGTAGAAACAGATACATGTATTCAACTTGGCTTTGTAATAACAACCACATAATGAGCAAAGTGAAAAATTTACAAAACTCATGTTTTGTGAGAAATTATTTATTTACTGTTTTCACACTCGTGTTTAATATATAAAAGGAGAATATGTCTGATTGCCTTGGTAGCGTAAGAGTTCGAAAAAGTTTGGAGTCACAGCACAGCTGGACCTCATTTTATTATTAATTTTTACTCAAGAGATAAATGACCAGCTACAAGAAGATTTTACTAGCTGCACGCACAGATCATAGGTGTGTTTTCCCTATTTAATACTGAGGAAACTGGTATCCAAGGAAAATGAGGTGTAGTTGCCGACACCAGTAGGGCTCTTTACACCCAGGTCATCTTGCAACAGCACAATGCATGTGAACCTTTAATTCAAATTTACAACTCACCGCAAAGACGTGGCGACGAGCTGCGACAGGCACATACAAAAGACACACACATACAACACATTCAGCTATCGGCCATGGCCTTCTTCAGAAAATAGAGCACTCACGCAATCACACAGGCACACAACACAGTCATACAACCATCACCTCCGACTGCCACACTGGACTTTCCATTATTATATTTAATTCAAATTTGTTACATGTGTATATAGTCTGGAAGTAGAGACAGTTCTCACAGAATAACCGAAGATCCCTTGTAACATATAACCTAAAGCCAGTAGAGTTGGAACTTCTTTAAACCTATTACTTAATTTTCCAGATTTCACCTCAAGCAAACCATCTAGCTTATTTTTTAAATTACAGCTGCCTGTACAGCTCTTAACTGCTCTGATTCTGCATTTGCTACTGCCAAATTAGCTTTGTGCTTTAAAATCACCTCCTCCTCCTTAGTAGTGGAAGGATAAGTTCCAAACAGCAATCTCATACATGGCATACCCATTGAAGCTCTTTGCTTCATAGCATCAGATACGAAAAAAGGCATAGTCAGTATCAATAATGCTGACTAATTGCTTTGTTTCCACATTTGATTAATGATGAAAATTCTCCTCAGAGATGATAAACATTGTTGAAATGAGATAGAATGGCTGGCCAGTACTTACCTTTGTGCTGTACCGCCGACAGTAACACAAATGAAGAAGTAGAAAAAAAAGGGGTCAAAAAGGACAAGCTTTCGGAACACAGTTCCTTCATCAGGTGGGAGAGAAGGGAAGAAGAAAGGATGGGAACAGAAGGGAGAGGTAATTCAAGAGCTAGGTCATGAAGGTGGTGTTTCGGGAGTGTCACCTAGGTCGTGAATTACCTCTCCCTTCTGTTCCCATCCTTTCTTCTTCCCTTCTCTCCCACCTGATGAAGGAACTGTGTTCCGAAAGCTTGTCCTTTTTTTTCTATTTCTTCATTTGTGTTACTATCGGCAGTACAGCACAAAGGTAAGTACTGGCCAGCCATTCTATCTCGTTTGAACAATTGTTTCCACGTTTTTTCATAGTGATGATTTTTGTCTCTCTCTCTCTCTTTTAGCAATAGTTGTTTAATGATAAATCACAATTGCATGCTGTTTTGCTGTACATTTAACAGAAATAACTGATATATTTTATGGAAGGTACATATGTGTATGCAGACAAATGTTACAGAGTTTGTTAACTAATTTTACTGAAACCAGTTGTGCATACGGTAATGGACTGTTGCAACACAGTATTTGACTTCATCACCATGCATATCTCCAACATCAGTCACCAGAGGCATGATTCTGCTTCTCACAGATTTTCTACAACAAGCGACTACTGTATCGTACATGACATTTAATCTACCACATCATATAGTGGACAACATACCTCTTATAAGCATGGATCATTGTATACCCCACCTCATCACAGACGTTGACCTCCACCTCAAGGATGCCTCATTAGACCTCCAACCATCAACAATATAACCATTTCAACAGCTGCCACCCTTTGCACATCAAAAAGTCCTTTCCATATGACCTAGTCACCCGTGGTCATCACAACTACAATGACGAGCAGTCCCACTCCAAATAAGCCAACGGCCTCCCCGATGGCTTCACTGACCATAATTACCCTCCCAACCTTGTTCAGAAACAGATCTCACATGCCCTGGACATCTAGTCACCCACTACCTCCCTCAGATCCACTGTCCAGTCACAAAGGAGTACTCCTCTTGTCACCTAGTACCATGTAGAACTGGAGCAGATAAACCATACCTTCTGCCAGGGTTTGACCTACCTTTCATTCTTCCCTGAAATGAGAAACAACCTGCCCAATATCCTCTCCATCCCTACAATAGAGCTAGATGCAAAACCTATCCTAACCACCATCCCACCACCACCTTTTCTGTATTGTGCAGGTGGGAACTCTCCTTACAATATATCCTTCACTCATGCAATTCTCCAGGCCTAAAGCTTCACTAGTTCCTGCCCCCACTGCCCTCCCTTTCCCTTCCTTTACCTTTCCTATCCACACTAGCCTCACATACTTCTTCCATTCCTGTCTCTCCCCTTCCCTTCCTCCCTGTCCATCAGACAGCACTGGCATATCCCCCCTCCATGCATCCATCCCCCCGTCCCCTTTCTGCTTCCCTCTCCATGCTGCCTCCTCACCTCCACTTTCACTTCGGCTGTTCTCAGCCCCGCAGTAGCTCACAGAGACGTCTCTGTGGTGAGTAGCAACGTATCCTTCTCAAAACTATTGTTGAATCCTTCCTGGAATTTCCATGGTTTGTTCTAAGGAAATGGGGGGCAAAAGGAAAAAATTGGCCTTTTTTTTTTTTTTTTTTTTTTTTTTTTTTTTTTTTTTTTTTTTTTTTTTTTAATAGCACAAATGGTAGGTGTAGCTATAATTCTACTGTAATTGCATGAAATTAGTTACAGTTAATACTTTAAGGCCATAAAAATGTAACAGCTGGCTATGTGGAAGTGGCACTCATAACAAATTAACAAGTAACATTTGTACAACTAACAAAAGATTTATTTACTTCTTCGTATTTTACATTTTTTTTTTTTTTTTTTTTTTTTTTTTTTTTTTTTTTTTTTGCAAAAGCCTAAATACACTTATATCAGGTGATATCCTGTTTGCTGTAGTGATGTGCAGCATACTCTTTATTGTAGGGTTCTGAAGCAATTACCTTTCTTGATTGAATAGAATAGATGCTTGATCTGAACATGCACATAAATCAGCTACATACCTATGAAGATGGTGGGATATTTCTGGCTTTATATTCTTATACCACTGAGATAAGTTTAAGCAATTGTACTACCTGTTCTTTAAAAACATTGAATTTTGCATGTCAATTATTTCTAATTTCACTGCAGGTGGCACATTAAGTATAAAACGTTACCACCTTACAGTGTTCTGTTCACCGACTCAGTGATTGTGGTCTTCACGTCTTAATAAATCTGCATAGCATCAAAGTTCAGGACAGTTACCTTGATATCTCATGGATGTAGAATCTTCTTAAAATACAGCATCTACATAATCTGCTTACAGGAATCCCTAGAATTCATTCAGAATATGTGCAGCTAGAGAAATGTTCTCTATTTTATGTGTGTGTCAAAATTAAGGCAAGAACTCAGAGCAAACACCAGGTATCTGTAAAGCGGTTTATTTCATCACTTTTGCCCTACAATGCATTACAACAATATGTACATCGGTGCCCAAACCGGCATAGTGGCGGCCTGGAAAACTGTTACAAGACTGCCTTTCTCGGTCTTTGTTTGGCCTCCCTTTTATAGTCTGGCCTACAATACCATACATTGTTACAACTATTAAAGATATGAAAAACAATTAGTTTGACCATGTTATGGCAAGATAATAGTAACTTTACATTCAAAATTAAGGTAATTATCAATTTGCATCGATTCATAATAATCCTGCTTTCATATATTGGGTTGCAGATCTGAAATAAGCTTAACTATAAAATACAACAATACATTGTTTGTTTATACTAAGATCTTGAAAAAATAGTGAAGGGCAAATGTTCCTACCATGTACAGAATAATGAAATAAAGTATTACTTGTTTTGCTGTATGCAAGAACATGGGAATATTTCATATAGGCTTAGTTAATCTACAATGCTGCCCATGCTGGCAAGTTTATATTCGAAACATTTATTATATTTGTGTTTTCATGGCCAGTTCCTACTCAAATATACAATAGAATATATCTCTAAGTATACTATATCACTTTAAGTTTTCCTAAAGTGCATATTAGCAGGTTTTAGTTTCATGGACATGTGCTCTTGTTTATTTTCCTATTTTATGATGAAAAATTATTTGTTTGTCTCCCTAGCAATGTATATATCTTCAATTAACCATTACTTTATCTAGAAATCATGTTTCTTATATTACACACACTCTGATATCACAAACTGGCATTTAACAGTTGAGGTTCTAATAAAATAATTTGTTTAATTTGCTATCTGGGTGATGAAGCAGTAAACATTTAGCTCTGTAGCTTGCATATTAAATCTCAAGTACAACAAGAAAAGTGAGTAGTTAACAGTTGCAATTCCTGCACTAAGTAGTTCAGTTCTTGGAAGTGTGACTCGAAACTATTAATTAGTTGATTAATTATATGTTGACAGTTTACAATGGAGAAGTCATCAGGTAAATTTAAAGAGTGTAGATGGGTGAAGAAACTCCAATTGCCATGACCCATTTTCCTCTCAAATGGACGCAGCTTATCTCTGAATGCAGTTTGTTATGCTCGTTGTAATGCAACAGAAGACTGAACTTGTATAACGAATTATTCAAACTCTGATTCTGAATGATTCTGTATATACATCTTCTTTTTTGAAGTTTCAACACTTTTAAAGAGAATTTCACATGATAACTTTATATTTCTACGATATGTCATGTAATGGTACAGGTGTATGTTTGACTTAAAACCCACTTCATAACATAGCAGCCATGTAATAAATATGATTTCACTTGTCCACTATGAAGTATCTAGCATCAAACATACAAAATGAGAAAAATAAGACAATACGCACCTTTTCAGATGTCCAATGTTACACATAGAAAGACAAAGTATATTAGTTTATTGCTTTTAGAATAAAGGTTTATTTCTGAAATCACTTTATTCAAATTCATGTGCATTTTTGTTATTTTGCACTTTATTCTTAATATTAGCAACTACAACAGTATTCAGTGCAAATACATTTTTCAGTTTAAGGCACTTCATTTAATATGTCACTAGCAATGTTAATGACATATCACAAACATCCACATAAACAACTTTATTCAAACCATGTATCCACACCTCACAAACTAGACAAGTTAAGTATTTATTTACAATATTCAGCCTTAAATTTCAGCAATGTTACCCTTTATTTTAGCACTTGTTTAAAAGTGCCTTAGCAAAGAGTTCAGAGGTCAGTTGTGTCTAGTGTATGTATTGCTAACCAGCTGTTGTCGGTATGTCAAGGAGAATGTAGAGAGAGAAGTGTGGGATCCTTGAGGTAATATGATCATCATTAAATAGTTTATGCAAGATGTCTAATGAAGATCTTTATTTGAAATAAATGACAGTTTTATCAACCATCTGATTTGCAAGTTTCCATTAACAAGCTGGCAGACGCCCGAACCTTTCAGTTCAGCGAGAATCATATTGTTACAGACAATGAGACCATCAAGACTTGAGATATGCGATGATCTTTAATATTTCACTTATAATTTTTTATTGCACACTCTGATGCTAGCCTTCCTGAAATGCTACATTCAAGAAACAAAATAGTGGAAAAAAAGCATTGTAACATAAATATCAAAATATCATCAGAGCAGTGAGAGGTAGACTACAAAGAATACAATCAACAAATCTTTACCTCTAATAATACAAAATTGCATTTTTATATCAACCAGAAGAGCAAGGTCCATTTCAGATCTCTGAGTTAAGAATTTTCTTCTCCTTCCATGTCTAGAAAGAAGCCAATTTCCTCACTAATTACAAAATAGACATCAAGAATCTTACTGCTGCTGATCCAGCAAACAGTGTAATGCTACAGTAGAGCTCCAAACTCGGTTTCAAAATCCTGAAAAAAACCTTTGAACTGACAATGTTTAACATTGTGTCTTTGTATAAAAAATTCACACACTTGGCAGCAATGTCCAGTACATGACAAAGTTCCAAAGTTTCAGCATACAATGCCTCCTGATAAATATAACAGTATATACCACAGATCTCCTTTCCATAGTCACTCGTCAGTTTACTTTTTAAGCAACAGACAAAACCTTGCTGATATCCAATCATCTGAGCCACACTGACTATGGCCAAGGAATGTAGTATTTCCCCCAGGTAATTTCATGTTGTCCACACATTCACATGTTGCTGTTGTGGTCTTCAGTACACAGATTGGTTTGATTCAGCTCTCCACACAACCCTGTCCTGTGCAAGCCTTTTTATCTCTGAATAAGAATGGCAACCTACATCAGCTTTAACCTGCTTACTGTATTCGTCTTTCAGTCTCCCTCTAAGACCTTTACCCCACATACTTCCTTCTGATGCTAAACTGACAATTCCTTTGTTCTCAGAATTTGTCCCACCTATCTATCCTTTCTCTTAGCCAAGATATGCCAAAAATCTCCCCCCCCCCCTCCCCTCCCAATTCTGTTCAGTACCTCCTCATTAGTTACATGATATACCCACCTAATCTGCATCATTTGTCTGTAGCACCACATTTCAAACTCCCATACAATACTACACTCCAGACATATGCTTTCATAAAAGATTTCCTAACATTTAAATTAATATTGGATGTCATCAAATTAAGCTTCTTTGGAAATACTTTCCTTTCCATAGCTATTCATGCATTTTATATCTAACACTTTTATTGTTCCATTACCTAATCTATTTCTAATAAAAAAGAAAAAAAATAAAGTTAGGAAAAAAGACAGGGAAAAATAAAAAATTAGTAAAAAAAGTAATTAATTAATTCCCATCTTATTTTTAACTTTATTTTTTGCACTTTTTTCCCTATTTTTCTTTTTCTTTATTATTCTTATTGTTTTAAATCCCCCACTCCCTCCCCATACTCCTGTATAGCTCCCTTTTATTCTTTCCTACCCATCCCTTCATTGTATTCATTGGCGCAATTCAAATTCCTGCCTATCAGAGCCTTTACTTTCCATACCCACCTTTACCTGGCATCCTTGCCCCTCCACTCCCTACCATACTCACTGTTGTAGATGCTTGTGTTGCTGGAGTGACCGGACATGACGGTTGTGTGTGTGTGTGTGTGTGTGTGTGTGTGTGTGTAGTTGTCCAATTGATTATGTGAATGTATGTGTTTCTTTTTCTGACGAAGGCCAAGCCAAAAATTTAATGATGATTATTTTCGTGTCTGTCAGCAGCACAGCGAGCCTCTATACAGTGGTTGTTATCTATGCTCCAATACTGACATTCCTATCGGATTTTCCATTGTTAAAATTATTTTAATATTAGATGTTTTCTACAGTTCCAAAAATGCCTCACTCAATATACTATTTTAACTTACATCTTCCTATATGTTGCCCTTCAAATTAAACTCAGTTTCTTGCAATCTTTCCTTAACTCCATCATAATTCACTGTGAGAAGACGATTGTAATTATGCTGTAAATTGTATTTTTTGCAGAAACAAGCAGTTTGTGGCCCATTGAATAGATACAGTTGTTCTAATGAAGCAATCACTGGGCTTTAATGACTACACAATTTTGTTGCTGTCGAAATTGCAGAGTCCCAAGAACTAAACAAGCGCATCTGTTTACTTGTGCCCGCAGAGTACTGCCCCACGACCACAGCTCCAAGCTGAATCCACGTGTGCTCTTGCCCACTGGGCTGCTGTTGGTACAGTCTGTCCTAGAGTATTGTTCGAGTATTCGGGATCCCCACCAGACTGGATTATAGTAAGACATAAAAAGCAATTCTGTGCTGTCTTACCTGACCCATCTCTAAGTGTTCTATGGTCTCCCGTGAACTAGTCTGCACTCATTCCACGCAGGCAGCAATTTTCCAAATGGATGCATCACATTCTCTCCAGCCAATAATTCACCCTCTTTGAAACTCACTAATTTGACAATACAGTTTGTGTATCAGTCGGTGAGGCATCCTCCACTACTGTTCTAGTCACACTGATCCATTACCTTCAGTTTATAGCAACAACACAGGCACATTTTACCAGTAGGTGATGTTGCTCAGTGGTATCTATGTTGACCTTGAACCCACTTTCAACATGGTAGAAGTGCTTATCATTTTGGTAGAACATACTAATGTACATCTTAATATAAACAAAAATTGAGGTTCTTTTCCTGCAACAAGTGTTCGAATAAAGAAAAATAAGTTCATGTTGCAGTTTGAAAAGTAAAACTACCAAGAAAGATGCCAAAGTGTAATAAAGAAATTTTGCATTTCTAAAAGACAGAAAAACAGTGCTGAAAAGTGAAACTACAGACGATAGAAACTTGAAATTTGTAGATGATGTTTATCTTACACATGATCAAATGTCTGTATTTCTATGGGACCAAACTAGATTGGTCATGAGTCTCTATTTTATCTTACACTGTAGGCATCAGCAATTGTTCGATATTCCCATCCCTAAGGGGGTGAAATAGGGGATAAACAGTTTTTCAAAATACATTGCTATTAAGGCAGTTTTGAAGAAATACAAAACTTTGGATTTAGATTTTTGATTGGACTTTTAAAAACAAGTGTTTTGATATTTTTGAAAATTCAACCATTAAGCAGGTGAAATGAGGGAAAATCCTTTAAGGATGCTACTAAGACTATTTTGATGCAAGAAATGTGAAAATTTGAATTTGGAACTGTGGTTAGAATTTTTTTTAAAATGTGTGTTCAGGATGTTTTGAATTCTGCCATAAATGGTGCAATAGGGGTGGCAAGTTCTGTCAAAATACTTGCTTAGGGAAGCATTTTTTAAAGATAAGTTCTACGAAAATTTATATTTAGAAGTAGAAACAGCCAATGCAGACCATCCAGTCTACGTGTGCAAAGCAGCAGGAATTAAGATAGTGTCCTATAAATGTGAACTTCCCATTCCCAGTCTACCAAGTTTCCCCCTCTCCTACTGAACATGAGTGTGTCTGAACTGCCTTTATGTAAGATGCAAGACCAGTGTATAAGAAAATCAATTCTGGGAGAAGTACCTAGTTTGACTATTGTTACAGCATTATATGACAATAGTAAAATGAAAAACCACTTTAACAACTACATTGCAAGTCACTGACTTGCAATGTCTTAAAACTTTATTTTATTTGTTATTTAACAGAGTATCCATAGTTACAAACAATATTAAGTTTTTATCTTTGGAGACATTAAAGTTGTATCATTCTCTTTTCTGGGTCATATGCATATCTTTTGAACGCAACTGTAAATTTCACAGGTCCAGTATCATTTCCATCATCTTGTGCAGCAACATTTTTACCTTTTTTCTTTGAGCTAAGATTTAGTTGAGAAACAGTTGTATCCTTTAAACCACCTGAAACATGATAATATACAGAATATGCAGAATGGTAAAAAAGCCAGGAATTTATGCAACAGCATATAAGCAGTAATGTTAAACACATTAAACAAAACTTGAACTTCATGCAGTTAAAATCTACACAAGCTACAAAATGTAAATAGTTGTGCCTATTTGTATATTCTATTAATCCAGAGTTATTCATATGGGCAATGTATGTAACATACTTCAAATGCATGTGCATACAAAATCCACCATCATTCACACATAACAGCAACAAACTGTCCATTCACATGAACGGTCACAGGCAGACAGTGTTTGTTGGTAATGAGGATCACCCTGTGGCTAAACATGCCTTGGTGCACGGCCAGCACATATTGGCACAGTGTTACACCGTCCGGGTTATCTGGATACTTCCCACCAACACCAATCTTTCAGAACTCCGGAGATGGGAACTTGCCCTTCAACACATTCTCTCTTCCCCTTGCCCACCTGGTCTCAACCTCCACTAAATTCAAATTCCCGCCCACCATCTTTACCATATTTGCCTCGGTTCTGTGGACAGAGCCTCTGCCTCAAGTGGTATCTTTGTCCAACTTCTTTGCATTTTACAAATATCTGTCTAGGTGTGTTTGCGTTTGGATATGTGTGAGTGTGTGTGTATTTGTTTACCTTCCTTTTTTTCCCCTAAGGTAAGTCCTTCCACTACTGGGATTGGAATGACTCCTTTTCCACTTCCTTAAAACCCATATCTTTCCCTTTCTCCTCTCCTTTCTTCCTCTTTCCCTGAAGAAGCGACCAACGGTTGCAAAAGCTTGTATGCGTGTGATTTCATTTGTGTCTGTCGACGAGCCTGTCCTTTGGGTATGTCATATAACGAAAATTATAGAAGGAAACTTTCCTGGTGGCATAAATTTATTTCAAAAATAGAAAAGGGATGACTTACCCAAAGGACAGACTAGTCGACAGACACAAATAAATTCACACACAAACACACATACAAACTTTCGCAACCATTGGTCACTTCTTCAGGAAAAGAGGAAGGAAGGAGAGCAGAAAGGGAGGATACGGGTTTTAAGGAAGTGGAAAAGGAGTCATTCCAATCCCAGGAGTGGAAGGACTCACCTTAGGGGGAAAAAAGGAAGGTAAACAAACACACACACATTCACACGTATCCACACGCAAACACACCTAGACAGACATTTGTCGGCTTTCTATGTTTTTTTTGCCGATGACATAGTAATTCTGTCAGAGACTGCACAAGATCTGGAAGAGAAATTGAATGGGATGGACAGTGTCTTGAAAGGAAGATATAAGAGGAACAATAACAATAGCAAAACAAGGGTAATGGACTGCAATGTAAGAAAATTATATTAGGTAATGAGACAGTAAAAGTAGTGGATTAATTTTGCTATTTGGGTAACAAGATAACTTCTGATGGCCAAAGTAAAGAAGATATAAAATGCAGAATTGCTATGGAAATAAAAGCGTTTCTAAAGAAGCGAAACTTGTTAACATCCAATATTAATTTAAATGTTAGGAAGTCCTTTCTGAAAGCATTTGTCTGGAGTGTAGCATTGTATGGGAGTGAAATGTGGATGATAAGGAGTTCAGATAAAAAGATGATAGAAGCTTTTGAAATATGGTGCTACAGACGAATGATGAAAATTAGATGGGTAGATCACATAACTAATGAGGACGGTGCTTAACCGAATTGGGAAGAAAAGAAGTTTCTGGCATATCCTGACTAATAGACGGGATAGATTGGTTGGACATATTCTGAGACATCAAGGAATTGTCAACTTAGCATTAGAAGGAAGTGTGTGGGGTAAAAATCATAGAGGGAGACCGAGGGACGAATATAGTAAGCAGATTCAAAAGGATGTAGATTGCCAAACGTATTCTCAGATGAAGAGACTTGCACAGGACAGGGTAGTGTGGAGAGCTGCATCAAACCAGTCTGCGGACTGAAGACCACAACAACAACAACAACAACATTTAAAATATGGAGGAAAAATTTTTGCTTTCTGTCACACGTTGTTGTTTCAAGTAGAAAGCCCAAATGGTCCGCCTTCAGTTGTATCACATCTTTTCTGGGCTCAAACTGAATCACACTTTTGTCTTGGCAGTGAGTTGTTGCATTCTAACCTGGCTTTCCCTTGTTAAATAGTTAGCTACATCAAGTACTTAAGAAGTGTATTAATTTTGAAACATCAATTTTAACAGCTTAACTGCTTTTTCATATCAAAAGGCACAATTTGTGACTGAAGGTGTGAGTGTTTTCCTTTAAAATGTTATCAATAAAGATAGTTCAGTACACCCAAGCCAGTATAATGCTTCAGCCTTGTGAGGTCAGCAGAGGAGCTACTTGGTGAATTAATGATGGTTCCAAGGCAGGAAACCCAACCATGACCAGGTGGACAGCATGTTAAATAGATGCGTCTCCATACCATATCCAGTGATGCCACTGGCAAAGGACGAGATGATGGTTGGTCAGTCTGACTGGTTCATTTTTGGACCTGAATACGTAATTGGCTTGCTACCTTCAATATATGTTAATCTAGCTAGGTGTACCAGATAGCTTCAGAGGATTTTGGAAAACATGAGACTGGTACTGCATTGGCAGTGCAGTTGTGTCACTGGTAGGAGTCTGGATATCTAAACTGGTAAAATCATTGCCCATGAAATGCAAAAATGTAGGTTCAAATTTAAGCACAGGTGACTCCTGTATATTGGAAGGGTAAAAGTATGGACCCACAAAACTACATACCAATACCTTTGACTTTGATTTGTAGCAGAATTCTTCAACATATTTTAACAATGGAGGATAGATAACAACTTACATTAAAGAAGCTCGCTGAGATGCTAACAGGCACGAAAAATAGACAATTACAGTCACACAACTTAAATTTTTCGCCATGACCGTCATCAGAAAAAGAAACACATGCATTCACACGATCGTTAGACACAAACAACCACCATGTCTGGGCATCATACTTCTTTTTCGGATGAAGGTCATGGCCGAAAATTTAAGTTGTGTGAATGTGATTGTCTATTTTTCGTGCCTGTCAGCAGCTCAGCGAACTTTTTTACAGTGAGTTGTTATCCTCCATTATTGACATACCCATCAGATTTTCCATTGCACATATTTTAAGTTTGAATATTATAAATTTCCTTGAGAGATAAAAGCACAATTTTAGAATGCAGCACTCTTGCAGAAGTCACCACCACCACCACCACCCAGTTCAATGTTAATATTGATGCGTCATCTGATGTTAAGCCTATTACTTCAAAATCATTCTACACTGAATCCAAGTACTTTCTCCTTGGTCTACCTCTCCTCTTTCCCTCTACTGATGAACCCATGAGCATCTCAGGTAACCTTGCTTCTCCCTTGCATGTAACATGACCCCACCATTTTTAGCCTGTTTGCTCTAACTCCTTCATCTGGAGTTCATTCCCAGATTTTCTTTTATTTCCTCATTATGGACACCCTCCTGCCATTGTTCTCATATGTTAGTGCCTGCAATCATCCTTGCTACTTTCATATCTGTAACCTCAACCTTATTAATAAGGTAACCTGCATCCACCCAACTTTCACTCCAATACATCAAAGTTGATTAAAAGATACAGTGGTGCACTGTTAGCGCACTGTGCACTGTGGTGCACTGTTGGTAGTCTTCATGCTGACTTCCTTCTTGAGGAAGAGAGTAGATCTTTGCTACACCTTGATTCAAGTTCTCACAGACATTACTTTTATTTTGGAGATGCTGATCTTCATACCGTAATCCTTACACCTCTGATCTAGCCCAGAAACATTGCATTGCAACCTTTCAATTGAATCTGCCATCACAACTAAGTCGTCTGCGTATGTGAGACTGCTTATTTTGTTTTCACCTACTTTAATCTCACCCTGCCGGTCTATTGTTTTCAACATATCTACATCTACATGGACACTCTGCAAGTCACACTGAACTGCAGGCAGAGGGTTCATCAAACTGCTTTTATAATATTTCTCTACAGTTCCATTCTCCAATAGCTTGTAGGAAAAAGGAACACATAAATCTTTCTGTTTTGATCAGATTCCTATTATTTTATTATGATGATCATGTCTCCCTGAGTAGGTGGGTGCTAACAATATATGTTCGCATTCTGAAGAGAAAGTTGGTGAAAGAAATTTTGCAAACAGATTTTGTCGCTACAAATAATCCCTTCCTTTTATGATTTCTACCCCAACTTGTGCATCATTTATGTGACACTTTCTTCCCTATATTGCAGAAATACAAAACAAGCTGCCCTTCTCCAAATTTTCTCTAAATCATTCGTCAGTCCCACCTTATGTGGATCCCACAATATCCAGCAATACTCCAAAATATGACACACAAGTGTAGTGTACGCAGTTTCTTTAGTAGAACTGTTGCATCTTCTAAGTATTCTGCCAATGAAACATAACCTTTGGTTCACCTTCTCTACAATATTTTCTTTGTCTCCTTTCCGATTCAAGTTGTTCATAATTATTATTCCCAGGTATTTAGTTAAATTAACAGTCTGTAGATTTGACTGATTTATCATGTAAATGAAGTTTAGTGGATTTATTTTAGTGGTCATATGGATGATTTTACACTTCTCATTATTAATGGTTAACTGCCATTTTTTGCAACATGCAGATATTTTATCTAAATCATTTTGCAGTTGCTGTTGATCTTCTGGTGACTTTACTAACCAATAAATGACAGCATCATCTGTGAACAGTTTAAAAGAGCTACTCAGTGTGTCTCCAAAATCGTTTATAAAAATAAGGAAGAGTAGGTGGCCTATAACACTTCCCTGAAGAATACAAGATATTACTTCCATTTTACTGCATGACTTTATGTTAATTACTACATATTATGTCCTTTCTGACAGGAAATCATGAATCCAATCACACAATATTCCATAAGAAAGCATTTTATTACAAGACGCTTGTGAGGTACATTGTCAAAAGCCTTCCGGAAATCTAGAAAAATGGAATCTAATTGACATCCCTTGTCAACAGCACCATCACATCATGTGAGTAAAGAGCTAGCTGGGTTTCAAAAGAACAATACTTTCTGAATCCATGTTGACTACGGGTCAATAGGTCGTTCTCTTCGAGGTAGTTCATAATATTTGAGGAAAGTATATGTTCTAAAATCCTGCTGAAAACCAACGTCAATGATATAGGCCTGTAATTTTGTGGATCACTCCTATTGCCTTTCTTGAATATTGGAGTGATCTGTGCAACTTTCCAGTCTTTGGGCACAGATCTTTCACTGAGTAAGTGGATGTACATGACTGTTAGGAATGGGGTTATTGCATACTCTGAAAGGAACCTAATTGGTATACGATTGGGATCAGGAGAATTATTTTTGTTAAGTGATTTAAGTTGCTTTAATACTCCAGAGGTATCCACTTCTAAATTATGCATGCTGGCAGCTGTTTTTGATACATTTTCTGGAATATTTGCTTTGTCTTCTTTACAATCCATAAATAGTATGAACAACAGTGGTGACAGGTTACAGCCTTGTCTTGCCCCTAAAACTACCCTGATCCATGCACTCTATTTACTGTCAACTCTAACTGCTTCCAGACAGTCTACTTAAAGACCTCTAATTGCCTGTGAAGTTTGCCTCCTATTCCATAATCTTGTATTTCTGACAATAGCTTTCTCACAGAAACACGGTCATAAGCCTTTTCTAGATCTATAAAACATGGATACAATTCACTGATCTACTAATAGCACTTCTCCATTATCTGCCATTAGCTTCAAATTTGGTCCTGGCAGCCTCTAAGAAACCTACATCCACACTGATTTTCATCCAACTTGTCTTCAACTAATACTCACACTATCATTTCAACAATATCCGAGAATATTTAACCCACAACACTAATTAAAGAGAAACCTGGCTAGTTGTTACAATCTTTTCTGTTTCCATGCTTCAAAACTGGCATGATTACTTGCTTTTGTCCATTCAAATGGAACCTGTCCAGACTCCCATGTTATTTCAGTTATCCTATGTAACCATCTGATGATTAACATTCCACTGTATTTGATGAGTTCCAATTAATATCATCTACCCCAGCCACTTTAATACACTTCAATCAATTGGCCTCTCTCCCCACTTTCACAAATGTGAACCTGTTTCCATAATCATTCCCACCCCATTCTACCTCAAAATCTGACCTATCACTGAGCATTTCACCTACATTAAGCAACTCTTCAAAATATTCCCTCCATCTGCCCAAGACATCCACATGATTCACTAGCAGCTTTCCTGAACTGTTCAAAACACTTGTCAAATCCTTCTTTCCTCCCATTCGAAGGCTGCTAATTATACTCCAGAATGGTTTTTCCACAGCTTGACCCAAAGTTTCTAACTTATTTTCAACGTCTTCCCATAATTTCTACTTGGATTCTGCAATTATCTGTTTGGCTTTGTTTCTTTCTTCAATATAACTTTCTCTGCCTGCCTGCTTTCTGGTATGGAGCAATTTTTGAAATGCCTTCTTTTTATTTTTACAGGCTGCTCTGATTGTGTCATTTCACCGAGCTGTCTGCTTATTCCTGCCTTTATACACTGTTGTTCCAAGACATATCCTAGCCACCTCTAGTATTGTGTTCCCGTACCTTGTCCATTCTTCTTTCAATGACTACCTTCAAGTAACTAATAACTTTCCGAGATCATTGTTATATATTTGTGTGTGATTTTCCTGTCCTGAAACTTCTCCACTCTTATCCTTCTACATATGAACCTAACTTTCTGCACTTTTGGCCTCACAAAACCAATTTCACGGCAGATTACATAATAATCAGTATCATCAAAGAACCCTCTGAAAACACGTGTTCCTGACTGCATTCCTGAATTCCTGATCTTTTATTACATAGTCACTGACAGATCTGGTTCCCCTGCTTTCCCATGTATACTGGTGAATGTACTTATGCTTAAAAAAAGAAGTTTGTATAACTAAGGCCATACTGGCCCAGAAACCTAAGCACTGTTTTCCATTTTTGTTGTCTCCTTATCCTCTCAAAACTTATCCATAACCTTTCCATACCCTTCTTTTTGATTTCCTATCTTGGCACTGAAGTAACCCATGAGCAAAACACTGTCCTTGCCCTTTACTCTAACAACTACATCATTGAGTGCATCATAAAATCTGTCTATCTCACCTTGATCTGTCTCTTCACAGGTCAAATACACTGACACAATCCTGTTTTTCTTGCTGTAGATGGCCAAATCTATCCACATTGTACGGTAACCGGCTTCTTAATAGAAGCGACTTATTTTCATTTCGTGTGTGCTTTCTTTTACAGTTCTTCTAACTTTAGTGTGCTCGCGTGTTTATTTATTAAGAATCGCATTTGGTTGTCAGTTCAGTTGTTAGTGTTAGGTACATATTTTTCAAAGCTCACTGATTATCAAACTTCTGTGTCCTCAAGTCATACTTATTTGGAATATACATAGGTTTTTAGAATGGCTAGGAACTGTGACTGCTGCAAACGGATGCAGGCAGAGTTGTTGACTCTTCGCTCGCAGCTTCAGGCGGCGTTGGCTTCGCTGGCAATGCTTGAGACTGCAGTGGGTGGGCGCCGCTGTTGTGGGCCGCTCGCGGGGGTGCAGCAGATGCCCTGTGCGCCTGTTGTGGCCTCCAATCGGCCTGTGGCTGTGGCCAGCCCACTCACTGCCCGCGAGAGGGTCGCCACCCTATTCATGGTGGATTGGGAGGTCTCCTCAGCATGTGTCAGGTGGCATAAGACTTCCTGGGGAACCAAAGTGGAGGCCTCCCCGGTTAGTCTCACGAACAGATTCAAGGTGCTGTCTGTGGCAGAGGATGTTCCTGACACAGATGGTGTCACTTATTCTGTGCTCACCCCTCTGCCTGCAAGATCCGGACACACACAGAGGGTGAGTTTGTTAGTAGTTGGGAGCTCCAACGTTAGGCGGGTGATGGAGCCCCTTGGGAAAATGGCTGCTAGGGAGGGGAAGAAGTCCAATGTGCACTCCGTTTGCATACCGGGGGGAGTCATTCCATATGTGGAACGGATCCCTCTGGATGCCATGAAGAGCACAGGGTGCAGCCAGCTGCAGGTGGTGGCTCATGTTGAGACCAACAATGTGTGTCGCTTTGGATCGGGAAGAGATTCTTTCTGGCTTTGAGCGGTTATCTGAAGTGATCAAGTCTGCCAGTCTTGCTTGCAAGATGACAGCAGAGCTCACCATCTGCAGCATTGTTGACAGGACTGACTGTGGACCTCTGGTTCAGAGCCGAGTGGAGGGTCTGAATCAGAGGCTCAGACGGTTCTGTGACAGTGTGGGCTGCAGGTTCCTCGACTTGCGCCAAAGGGTGGTGGGTCTTCGGGTTCTGCTAAATAGGTCAAGAGTCCACTATACTCAGTAAGTGGCTACACGGGTAGCGGGGGCTGTGTGGTGTAGACTGGGCGGTTTTTTAGGTTAGAGGGCGTCGAGAATACACAAAACGGGTTTCAGTCTCAAAGGGGGCAGATCAGACACAGGAAGAAAGCAGATCTAGGAACCATTGATGTAACAGTTGTAAACTGTCATAGCTGTATCAGGAAAGTTCCAGAGCTCCAAGCGCTGACAGAAAGTACTGAGGCACAAATCATTATAGGTTCTGAAAGCTGGCTGACGCCAGAGATAAGTTCAGCCGAAATTTTTTCATAGGGCCAAATGGTCTTCAGAAAGGATAGATTAAATAAAAAAGGGGGTGGCATGTTTATTGCTCTTACAAAGGGTTTATCCTGCAGCAAAATTGAGGCAGATACTTCCTGTGAGTTGGTATGGGTAGAGGTTATATCTAAAACCACAATAAATTAATAATTGCATCTTTTTATCAGCCTCCTTACTCAGACAATGCAGTTGCCAAAATGTTCAAAGGAAGCATGAATCACATTTCAAATAGGTATCCGAAGCATACTTTTATAATCGGTGGCCACTTTAATTTACCCTCGATTTGTTAGCATAATTACGAATTTAAAACCGGCGGCAAATATAAAACATCATCCGAATGCTTTTTCTGAAAGCTACTTCAAACAGTTCATGAACCCACTAGAATAGTAAATGGTTGTGAAAATACCCTTGATCTCCTAGCAACAAATAATCCTGAGGTAGTAAAGAGCATCAAAACAGATACAGGGATTAGTGAACATCGAGTTGTAGTAGTGAGACAATTTCGAAATTCCCAAATGCACCAAAAATAAACAAAAAATATATCTATTCAATAAAGCAGATAAAAATTTGCTTCATGCTTTCCTGAGTGATAGTCTCCAGTCTTTCAAAACTAAAAATGCGAGTGTAGATTAGTTGCGGCTTACTTTCAAAGACATAATATCAGTACCAATCAAGAGATTTAAGCCAAGTAAATTAATAAAGGAGGGGCTGATCCCCCCCCCCCCCCCCATGGTACACAAAACAGGTCAGATCACTGTTGCAGGAGCAAAGAAAAACACATGCAAAATTAAAAAAGACACAGAATCCACAAGACTGGCAATCTTTTACTGAAACTCGCAACCTATCGCGGACTTCAATGCGAGAAGCCAGTAGTAGTTACCACAATGAAATCATGTCTCGTAATCTTGCAGAAAATCCAAAGAAATTCTGGTTATATGTGAAGTACACTAGCCGCAAAACACAAACAATACCTTCACTATGCGATAGCAATGGTAATACTACTGATGACAGTACTGCTAAGGTAGAATTACTAAACACAGCTTTCCAAAATTCGTTCACCAAAGAAGACGAAGTGAACATTCCAGAATTCAATCCAAGAACAGCTGTCAGCATGCGAAACTTAGAAGTAGATGTTCCTGGAGTAGTAAAACAACTTAAGTCACTAAACAAAAAGAAATCTTCCAAGCCAGATTGTAGACCAACTAGATTCCTCTCATAGTATGCTGATGCAATAGCTCCATACTTAGCTATCATTTACAACCGATCACTCAGCGAAAGATCCATATCCAAAGACTGGAAAGTTGCCCAAGTTACTCCAATATTCAAGAAAGGCAATATGAGTGATCCCCAATATTATAGGCCAATCTCATTGACGACGATTTGCATTAGGATTTTGGAACATATACTTTGTTCGAACATTATGAACTACCTAGAAGAGAACAACCTATTAACCAATAGTCAACACGGATTCAGAAAGTATCGCTGTTGTGAAACACAGCTTGCCCTTTATTCACATGAAGTGATAAGTGCCATCGACAAGTGATCTCAAATCGATTCCATATTTCTGGTTTTCCGGAAGGCTTTTGACACTGTACCCATCAAGCGGTTTCTAATAAAATTGCTTGCTTATGAAAATATCTCCCCAATTGTGTGATTGGATTCATGATTTCCTATCAGAAAGGACACAGTTCGTTGTAATTGACAGTAAGTCATCAAGTAAAATAAAAGTGACATCTGGTGTTCCCCAGGGAAGCGTTATAGGTCCCCTACTCTTCCTTGTGTTTATAAACGATTTAGGAGACAATCTGAATAGCTCCCTTCGACTGTTCTCAAATGATGCTGTCATTTATCGGTTAGTTAAGTCAACAGAGGATCAAAAGCAACTGCAAAGCGATTTAGACAAAATTTCTACGACGTGCATAAATTGGCAATTGACACTAAATAATGAAAAGTGTGAAGTAATACACATGACCACTAAAAGAAATTCGCTGAACTTCAATTACACGATAATCAGTCAAACCTTAAGGTCGTAAATTCTACCAAATACCTAGGAGTTACAATTACAAACAACTTAGACTGGAGACACATAGAAAATATTGTGGAGAAGGCGAACCAAAGATTACGTTTCATTGGCAGAACACTACGAAGATGAACCAGCTCCACCAAAGAGACTGCCTACATCACACTTCTGCGTACTCTCCTGGAGTACTATTGCCCATTGTGAGACCCTCACCAGGTGGGACTGACGGAAGATATTGAGAATGTTCAGAGAAGAGCATCTCGTTTTGTTTTATCACGTTACCGGGGGAAGGGGGGGCGTCACAGAAATGTTGCACAAATTGGGATGGAAATCATTAAAAGAAAGACCTTATTCATTGCAGTGTGATCTGTTTGCGAAGTTTCAATCACCGACTTTTACTTCTCAACATGAAAATATTTTGCTAGCACCCACTTACTTAGGGAGAAATTACAATCCCAATACAATAAGAGAAATTAGATCAAAAATGGAACGATTTAGGTGTTCTTTCTTCCCGCACTCTAATAGAGAATGGAACAGTAGAGAAAAAGATTGGAACATTAGAAAGAGTGCCATCACCACGATAACAGGTAAAGAAACAATTCAGCATGTTCTGACATATACCAGTATTGAATGTTTAAATCTATAACATACCATGAAGACATGAAAAATCAGTTAACATATCACTAATTACAAATTAAACATATTTTGGCACAGTGCACAACCCAATGGCACAAGTGCAACCAAGAGCCTGGGAGCCTCGGTGACCAGCATGTTGGGTCGCATAGTATCCAAGTTGCAGCGACTCTGCAACATCGAAATTCCAGTACCCCTTGTGAATGGGCCCATTTAACAGCACATGCCATGTCTCTTGGTTGCAGAGTAGTGTGTGTGTGTGTGTGTGTGTGTGTGTGTGTGTGTGTGTGTGTGTGTGTGTGTGTTAGTACTGCTGCTTACTTGTTTTTTTGTATGTTATCTTCCCATTTTCATTTAACACCAAGGTATAAATTTAGATGCATAGTGCTTTCTCTCAACAGTTGCCTTAAAAATGACAGTGTGTGCTCCAGTTGAAATATCGGTGGTCATCTATCCTCTTAACCGGCTGCATACCAAGAAGTTATTCAAGCACAAATATGGTCCCTTGCCAAAATTTTTGGAGAGGAAGTCTGAGTGAGGACTGAGGCAGACAGTTCTCCACTTTTGTGTCAAAGTCTTTTAAACAGGAACACATTTGCCTCTTCTATGCTCTGACAGCATTTTTAAGTTGGTGAAATTACACATCAAAAGTAAAAAACACAGGTGCCAAACAATTTAGAGGTAACTCACAGCTGCATACAATTTTGCACCTGCTTATATGCTATACAGACATGAGTGGTCAACAAATATGAAACATAAGGAGGGTAATTTAGAAACTGACCTGGTATTCTGATGTTTACTTTCCCACTCTGTCCAAATGCTCCATCTATCACACCTTCTTCCCCAGTAGACAGGTTCACTTTTAATCCTACAAATAGTTGAATGTTTGTTTCCTTCTTGAAAATGTCTTTCCCAATAACTTCATTATCATTTTTTATTCTGTCAATGCTTCCTGTCTTACATTTGTCTTTATAAACTTTGAGTTTCGGTAGTACAACTGTAGAATAATTTTTATCAACTATTCTCTCAAGCATCTTTCCCCAGAATGCTATTCGACAACTGTTACTATTGATATCAATGTCCAGTTTTGAACCAATGATAATGGAACCAGAACTTGCCAGTATTGGTTTCTCAAATTCAAGTAAAACATATTGTTTTAAAGGTAATTCTTTTTCTGTCTGTTTCGTGCTGTCTGATTCATCAGACAGTAGCTCATCTTGAAACTTGTATATCTGGTCATAACTGAAGACATTATCTCCGTCAACAGACTTTTCACAGCACTTATCACTCTCCATGAGGCCAAAAATGGAAACTTTTGCCATCACAGTTTCATAACCAACACTTATATGGAATTTCATTTTCGATTTTACAGAACTCTTGAAATACCTAATCTTCTGTGCAGAAATAATTGCAGCATGTATATTTGTGATGTATCCTGGGCAACACACAAGTCCTCTTTCTAGAAGTTTTGGGTCAAACTGTGTAACACATATGCCAACTCGATCTCCCTGTGAGGCCTGCTCAACTGGCTGGTGAAACATCTGCATTGTTTTTACCTTTTTAGTAACTTGCATTGAAGGGATTTCTATAGTCTGAAAAAGAAGCAACATACACATAAAAGATTATACAAATTTTTTATCGTTAAATGTCTATTTTAAAAGACAACATAAATACCAATAGAATATGTTACACTATTTAAACTGAAATTTCACACATAAAAAACTGAAGATACACAAGAGCATCCAAAGCTCTATTATTATTTCTAACAAATTAAATGTATTCTTTAACAGCTAGTTGCAAACAATACTCATAATATTACATATATATGGTACCCGTTCTTTCAGACCTGTCTACAAGAACAGACACCATATTCAACTCTGCCAATAGGCACTGATATACATCAGTGGAGGAAAGTTGTACATTTCTGTTGGACTGGGATTCAAATCCAGGTCTCCTGCTAATTACACACCTGCACAGATTACAGTGTCACACTTCCTGTCACAATTTCTGTGAATTCTCGATTTATACACACACTACTGATGTAGTGCCCCAGCCTATTATCCTCATTATTCACTGCATTTTTTCCAATTTCCCTAAGAGTTCGGAAGCACAGTGTGCATCGGTACTGAAAGGATCACTGGCTATCATCACAATAATTAATTAATTAATTATTAACAAATAAGAAAATAATTGTAGTAAATCAGATTGCTTGTTTTAAAAAATGCAATAATTTAAGAAATTTCCACTTACAAAGAAAAATACAGTGAATTGCACTGGAGTGGACAATGACACACCCCCCTCCCCCCCAAAAAAAAAAGTCCTTTACGTGAGTTTCTTTGTTTCTAAGTCATAGAGGCTCATTCCATTCTTTTTTTAATATATATAAAATTGGAGCAATGCTCCTCCCAACTGCTTGCTCGATACTGACACGCCAATGTCTTTGGGTATAAAATTGTTGATTTTTGTTCAGCTGTCGACACTCTACAGTATGGAATCTACTGCAACGGTTTCTGAACTGGTCTACAAGCATTTACGAGTTGAAAACTGACCACAGGTGCACAGAAATGTGCCCAATAACAGCTATGTGCCATTGGGTTAAGGTGCCAGATATGTTGAGAAGCTATTTCTGCTCTTTCACAGCTTTGACTCTGGCCAGGAAATTTTTTCCTTTATTGTGATTTGAGACGATAGGACCATTTGAAAAAAATCTGAAATTTTAATTCTTCCTAAGTTGAATAGTCATCAGAGATTGCAAATTGTAAGGTTTTCAAAATTTATTCATGAAAAATTAATGCCATCTTTATGAGTGTCAATTTTGATTCAGGAGAAAATGCAGGAACACGTGAGGCAATACTCACATTAAAACTTATCTTAGAAGATAGATTAAGGAAAGGAAAACCTACATTTTTAGCATTGGTGAATCTGGAGAAAGCTTTCAACAATGTTGACTGGAATACACTATTTAAAATTCTGAGGGTAGTAAGGGTAAAATGTAGGGAGCGAAGAGTTATATTCAACTTGTACAAAACCCAGACAGCAATTATTAGAGTTGAAGGACATGAACAGGTCGCAGTGATTGGGAAGGGAGTAAGACAGGGTTGCAGCAAGCTGTGAAGTAATACAAGGAGAAATTTGGAGAGTGAATAAAAACCTTGCGGTTTGCTGATGACATAGTAATTCTGTCCGAGACAGGAAAGGACCTGGAGGAGCAATTAAATGGAATGGATAGTGTTTTGAAAGCAAGATATAAGATGAACATTAACAAGAATAAAACGAAGGTAATGGTATGTAATGTCAGAAAATCAGGCGATGCTGAAGGAATTAGATTAGGTAATGAGACAAATAAAAGAGTAGAAGTGTTTTGTTATTTGGGAAGCAAGATAACTACTGATGACCAAAGTAAAGAAGATATAAAATGCAGAATGGCTATGGGAAGAAAAGCGTTTCTGAAGAAGTGAAATTTGTTGACATCCAATATTAGTTTAAATGTTATGAAGTCATTTCTGAAAGCATTTGACTGGAGTGTAGCACTGTTTTTTTTTTTTTTTTTTGTGTGTGGTTTTAGGGCGCACAACTTCTATGGTCATTAGCGCCCAGCCAAGAACGTAGATTCGCTATGATCTCAAAAAAATGGAGACTGTCAGAACATCAACAAGAGGCTAAAAACGAAAGATAAAAGACAATTAAAAGGGTTAAATAACCTTGGATAAGTTGGCCAAGTTGATAAAACGCAAAACTTGAGCAGCTGCTCGTGTGTCATCAGCTAAAATTTCCTCCAGAGTAGACGGAAAGTGAAGGGCTACACGGAGATGATTAAAATTAACACAAGTCAGCAAAACATGTCGCACTGTCAGCAGTTCACCGCAGGAGCACAGCGGTGCAGGTTCGGCGGATAGCAAGTGACGGTGGCTAAAATGGCAATGACCGATCCGCAACCGAGCCAGGATGACCTCCTCCCGCCGAGAAAGGCGTGAGGATGTCCTCCAAGCGGTCGGGATCGGTTTGACAGTTCGCAATTTATTGTTGTACAGTGAAAGCCACACACTGTGCCATTGCGACACGATACTCCGGCGAAGAGCCCGTTGAACATCGTCCGATGGGACGCAAAAGGTAGCCATGCGAGGCAAAAGAGCTGCTGCCTTGGCTGCTGTGTCGGCGGCCTCATTCCCGGGCACACCCACATGGCCAGGGACCCACAGGAAAGAAACGTGACAGCTGTCATCCGCCAGCAACTGGAGGGAGCGTTGGATCCGATACACGAGAGGATGGTTCGAGAAAGGGTCCTTAAGACTCTGCAGGGCACTAAGGGAGTCCGAACAGATGGCATAGAAAGGTTGGCGGTGGCGGCAGGTATACAAAACGGCCTGGTGGAGGGCGAAAAGCTCAGCCGTGAAGTTCAAGCACCGGTCAGGGAGCTTGTATTGGAAACGGTTGTCCCCGATGACGAAGGCAGATCCGACACCGGCAGTGCTCTTGGAACCATCAGTGTAAATAAATACGGCATTATCGAACCGCGAACGGAGTTCGACAAGCCTCGAGCGGAATACCAAATCCGGAGTGCTCTCCTTGGGGAGCGAACTAAGTTCGAGGTGTGTATGAACCTCGGCCTGATGCCACGGTGGCAAGGGGCTTTCGCTCAACCGAAGGGTGGAAGGAAGGGTAAAATCGAGCCGCTGTAGCAGGCGGCGAAACCGAACTCCCGGTGGAAGCAAGGCAATCGCAGACAACTGATATTGGCGATCGAGTGAGTCGTCAAAAAATAATCTGTAAGATGGATGGTTGGGCATCGACTGTAGGCGGCATGCGTACCGACACAAGAGTATGTCACGTCGATTGGTCAAGGGTAACACAGAAGCCTCGGCATACAGACTTTCAACAGGGCTGGTATAAAATGCACCGGTCGCCAGACGTAATCCACGATGGTGGATAGAGTTGAGACGGCGGAGAATCGACGGCCGTGCTGAAGAGTATACAAGGCTTCCATAGTCGAGCTTCGACTGAACAATGGCCTGGTAAAGGTGAAGCAGGACGGTACGATCCGCTCCCCATGACGTGCCACTGAGGACACGAAGAACGTTAAGGGTTCGGGCACAACGGGCAGCCAGGTAGGACACGTGTGTGGACCAGCAAAGTTTCCGATCCAACATGAGTCCCAAGAATTTCGTAGTCTCCACGAAAGGGAGAGCAACAGGGCCGAGACGTAGAGAAGGTGGAAGAAATTCCTTGTATCTCCAGAAATTGATACACACAGTTTTCTCAGTGGAGAATCGGAAGGCGTTTGCGATGCTCCAGGAATATAGACGGTCAAGACAGCGTTGGAGAGAACGCTCCAAGAGACACGTCCGCTGGGCGCTACAATAAATTGCGAAATCGTCAACAAAAAGAGATCCGGAGACGTCGGCTGAAAGGCAATCTACGATCGGATTGATTGCAATGGCAAAGAGCGCCACACTCAAGACGGAGCCCTGTGGTACCCCATTCTCCTGGCAAAAGGTATCTGACAAAACAGAGCCCACCCGTACCCGGAACTTGCGATCCGCCAAAAACGCTTGAATGAAAAGAGGAAGGCGGCCCCGAAGGCCCCATGTGTGCAATGTGCGGAGAATGCCCGCTCTCCAACAGGTATCGTATGCCTTCTCCAAGTCGAAGAACACTGCTACTGTTTGACGCTTCTTTAGAAAGTTGTTCATAATAAAGGTCGACAACGTAACGAGGTGGTCAACAGCAGAGCGGTGTCGACGAAAACCGCATTGGATATTAGTCAGGAGGCGGCGAGATTCGAGGAGCCAGACCAACCGAGCGTTAACCATGCGTTCCATCACCTTACAGACGCAGCTCGTCAGAGAAATGGGGCGATAACTGGAAGGAAGGTGTTTGTCCTTCCCTGGTTTGGGGATGGGGACAACAATGGCTTCACGCCAACTTGTGGGAACATGACCTTCAGTCCATATGCGATTGTAGGTACTAAGAAGAAAGCACTTGCCCGCAGGAGAGAGGTTCTTCAGCATCTCAATATGAATGGAATCAGGCCCGGGAGCAGAAGACCGGGACAGGGCGAGAGCACGATCTAGCTCCTGCATGGTGAAGGCGACGTTATAATTTTCACGATTGAAAGAGCGGAAAGAAGGCGGCCGTGCCTCCTCTACCTGTTTGCGAGGGAGAAAGGCAGGGTGGTAATGGGCAGAGCTCGAAACCTCCGCAAAGAAACGACCCAATGCATTTGAAACATCAGCTGGGTCCACGAGGACTGCGTTCTCCACGGTCAGGCCAGGAATCGGGGAGTGGACCTTGATGCCGGACAAACGGCGTAGGCCACCCCAGACAACCGTGGAGGGAGTAAAACGGTTAAAAGAACTAGTAAAAGCAGTCCAGCAAGCTTTCTTGCTGTCGTTTATGATACGACGGCACTGCGCTCTCATACGTTTGTAATTGATGCAATTCTCCAAAGTCGGGTGGCGGCGGAAGGTGCGTAAAGCATGGCGCCGGGCTCTAAGCGCGTCGCGGCAGGCTGCAGTCCACCAAGGGACCTGGACACGACGTGGAGAAGAGGAAGTACGAGGTATGGAACGTTCAGCAGCAGTGAGAATAACCTCTGTGAGGTAGTCGACCTGACTGTCAGAGTTGGGAAAATTCTGATTGTGAAAAACAGCCATGGAAGAATAAAGCCCCCAGTCGGCTTTAGAAATGTTCCAACTGGTGGGACGTGGAGATGGGGAATGATGTAGGAAGTGGATGATACAAGGGAAATGGTCACTCGAGTACGTGTCAGAAAGTGCATACCACTCAAACCGACCGGCAAGCTGAGGAGTGCATATTGCGATGTCTATATGGGAATAAGTGTGTGTTGTGTCAGAAAGGAAGGTCGGTGCACCGGTGTTGAGGCAGACAAGATCGAGGTGGTGGAGAATGTCCACCAAAAGGGAGCCTCTCGGACAAGGTGCCGGAGAGCCCCATAGGGGGTGGTGGGCATTTAAATCGCCTACCAACACGAAAGGTGAAGGGAGCTGGTCAACAAGGTTTAGCACATCTGCCCTAGTAAGGGCAGATGACGATGGCGAATAGATATTACAGAGGGAGAAGGTAAATGTGGATAAGGTGATGCGGACGGCAACTGCCTGTAGGTGAGTGTGCAAGGAAATGGGATGGAAATAGACGTTGTCTCGAAGGAGCATCAGAACCCCACCATGGGCTGGGACACCTTCCACGGGTGGCAGGTCAAACCGCACAGAGGTGTAGTGTGGAAAGTCTGCACGATCACGTGGACGCAACTTAGTTTCCTGGAGGCAGACTAGAAGCGGGCAGTGCAATCGAAGGAGTAGTTTTAACTCCTCCCGATTAGAACGAATGCCGCAAATGTTCCATTGAAGGAGCGCCATGATAAAAATGAGAGAAGAAATAAGGATAAAAACCAAGTAGCGAGCGGGGTCACCTCGACGGCCGCTGAGGACCGGATTTCGAGGGAGCACTGCTATCGCTGTCTGGGGGTAAAGGGTCTTGTTCCATTTGTTCGACCGACGCGCCTGCCACCTCCCTGAGTTGATCAGGAGGGGCAGTTTCCACCGCCGGTAAAGGGCCGGGCGCCCGGCAAACGGAGCGTCCCGGTGAAACAGAAGACGGCCGAGGCCGGCGACTGTTGGACGGCGCGACAGATGGGTCACGCCTCGGCGGGGAAGGAGAGGAACTCTTTTTCTTGTCAGCTCTTCTGGAAGAGTGACGGCGGGAAGAGGCAGTTGACTGTTGGGAAGCCTGAGAACGCAGAAAATCCTCACGGACGGGTCCCTTTTTCAAGGTCCGGGCATCTTGTTTAGGTGCTCGCGGTTTACTAGAGTTTGACGAAGACTGTACCCTAGAAGCAGCAGGAGGAAGCGGGGACGTGGAACGGGCAATCTTCGGGCTGGCGGATCGCACAACTGTGTCAGCGAAAGTCAAGTCACATGTCTGGGTACTGGAATCCTTGGTAGGTCGAGTTGAGGTGAGTACCTTACTGTATGTACCCGCTGGGAGGACAGTGGGCTTTCGACTCGCCAACAACTTACGAGCGGCAGATGTCGATACCTTCTCCGTAACCCGAATTTGCTGTATTACCTTCTCATCCTTGTATACAGGGCAGTCGCGAGAGGATGCCGCATGGTCACCGTTGCAGTTTAGGCAGTGAGGGGACGGAGGTGGGCAATCCCCCTCATGGGCGTCCCTACCACAAGTGACACACTTTGCTGCATTTGGGCAATGTTCATGGGTATGGTTGTACCTGTGGCACTGAAAACAGCGCGTTGGGTTAGGTACATAAGGTCGGACAGAGATGACTTTATACCCTGCTTTGACCTTCGACGGGAGGTCAACTCTGTCGAACGTCAAAAACACAGTACGAGTCGGTGTCAACTGGTTATCGACCTTTTTCATCACCCTGTGGACGGCTGTCACACCCTGATCGGACATATACGATTGGATGTCTTCATCAGACAACCCGTCAAGGGATCTCGTAAAAACTACCCCCCGTGACGAGTTGAGTGTGCGGTGCGCTTCTACCTTAACTGGAAACGTGTGCAACAACGTAGTACGTATCAGTTTTTGGGCTTGGAAGGCACTTTCCACTTCCAGCAACAATGTGCCATTGCGCTGACGTGAACAGGTTTTAACAGGGCCAGCAATTGCATCTACACCTTTCTGTATAACGAAAGGATTGACAGAATTGAAATCCTTTCCGTCGGTGCGAGAGACAACCAGAAATTTAGGTACATTAGGCAGAGTCTTTTTAGGCTGAGGCGAGTCTAACTTACGTTTGTGGGTCAACGTCACGAAAGAAGATAAGGAAGTCATCGCGGAAGTGTCCCCCGTGATTACCGGCGTCTCCGATGGCGCGCTCCTTCCTAGTGGGGGCCCTCTCCGAGGGCTTACCCGCCTTAGGTGATTGTTCACACCTCAGGTCACACCTCCCGAGAACTGACGGAGGGACCAATCGGCACGTTCGGAAGGTACCAGCTCGGGTAATCACCCCTCCCTGGGCCTGGCCTTTACCAGGGGGTACGTACGTGCCCTACTTGTCTACCCGGGGCGGGGAATTACGCGTTACCCCGTCACCTGCTACGCACGATAATGCGTGGGTCGGCCTTCAGACACGCACAGGGAGGAAAGAAGAAGAGGATAGGAAATGAAGAGAAAGAAGGAAGAAGTGTCTCAAACGCCGAAGCGGAGACTAATGAGGAGAAGAAGGCTAGGAGAGTACAAGGAGAGAGAGACAGAAAACAAAGGGTAAGAAAGGAAGGAACGAAGGAATAAGAGAAACGACAACAAGAACCACCGTAGCTCACGAAATATGCCCGTCTCCGGGCGAAGGCATAAACCGGGAGGGACAGTGAAGCAGCCTGGGGCAGAAGAAAGGCTGCTCCGGCTCGGGGCCCCGTGCGCGCCACACACGTACCCACAAAAGAACTGTGGGCCCCCTGGGGGGAGTGTAGCACTGTATGGGAGTGAAACATGGATGATAAGGAGTTCAGACAATAAGATGATAAAAGCTTTTGAAATGTGGTGCTACAGACAAATTATGAAGATTAGATGGGTAGATCATGTAACTAATGAGGAGGTGCTCAACAGAATTGGGGAGAAAAGGAGTTTCTGTCATATCCTGACGAAGAGAAGAGATACGTTGGTAGGACACATTCTGAGACATCAAGGAATCGTCAACTAGGCATTAGAAGGAAGTGTGTGGGGTAAAAATCATAGAGGGAGACCGAGGGACGAATACAGTAATCAAATTCAAGAGGATGTTAGTTGCCGTTTGTATTCTCAGATGAAGAGATTTGCACAGGACAGGGTAGCATGGACAGCTGGATCAAACCAGTCTGCAGATCGATGACCACAACAACAACATGATTATTTTACTATTTTTAATTAAAGGGTTGACTTTAAGGCATGATATCTGAACAATGGACAAATTTTATTTTTAATTTATCTGTATACTACTTTTGAACAATTTCAAAGTATATAAGTGATTATCTTCATTGACCTTCCTCAAAAACGGTTTTTTGCATGTAAAATGCAAAAGTGCACATACAAATGCTGTCATTATCTGAACATTGAATTCAGCCTCAATGAGATCTTTTGCACAATGGATTAATAGATACAATTTCCCAAGGCATCAACTCTGCTTCATCAATCTAACTTTGCTTATATAATGTAACATAACTACTGTTAAGGCGGGTATTACACTGTAAAAGATCTTTGACAAAGATCTTTTATCAAAGCTCTTTGGTCAAATCTTTGACAGTGTAATGGGTCATCTTTTATAAAAGATTTCTTTTATAAAAGATGTTTGATAAAAGTTAGCGAGAGAGCCTAGCTTTTATAAACGTTCGCCATTGTATACATGCGTCTTTCGTTGCTTTGACGCCTTTTAACGTACAAATTAACGTAAAAGTGTATTTGTTTTTGTCGCTACTGCCACAATGATCGTTTAAAAGTGAGAAGTGTGCGGAATATTTAATACAAAGCACATTTCCAAAAATGTAGGGTTAGAATCGTATAAAGAAAAAGCTACTGCTGTCAGTTGTATTCAAAGTGGCTCACTGAGGTTGATGATAGGGATGAAATTATATGGATCAAAGGATATATGGAGATGCATAAGTTAAATAAATGGTTTTTATTTGTGTTACTCTAACCTTACCTCGTAATTCCTCCTAAAGTGATTTACATCTTGGTTCACTCATGTCTGGAATAATACGTGAAATCTTAGGCCTACACTGTAGGATTAGTGAATTTTACTACCTGCTGGAATAGATTTTGTATGTGGATATAAATGGGAGGATCTTCAGTGGAAAGGGATTCATGATTTGCGTAATGAGGTACTGCACTAGTTAGCTCCATATTTTTTCTTGCTTTGCACGATGCTTTTCGACATTTAACCAAAAGTCCAGGTATTTATACGGATATTTTATGTTTCGGAAAATCGGGCAAAACAAATGTTAGACTGCAGCAAACATAAAAATGTTTTTCGCAGCACATATTCCACAATGAAGCCTAACATGAAAGAACTACGAAAATATTCTCTTCTCAATTATCATAAAGTGTCTAACGAAGTTATGTTTAGCATGACACGTTAAATTATTTCAGTTTTCATTATTTACCCATTGACACAGCTTTAGGGCCTCCTGAAACATCGATTATAATGAAGTATTTATAAATATATGGGTGAATTAAAATATTTGCTCACATGTTCTTAAACAATTTAGGTTATTATTTCCCAGCAGTGTAGCTTGTGGAGTACATTTGTGCAAGCAGTTTTCGTATTTTCCTCTTGCTATTCATGGTTTTACCTAAAATTGTTTCCATTTTTCGTTCTTTCCAATGAATGCATTCCCGAGCAACATTATATTACGTACTATAATACAGACACTTTACTATTTGGAGTCTTATTCCGAGCAACTATGACGAAATATTTTACGATAGTGTAATGTGCTCCTGTGAGTAGTTTCGTCAAAGATCTTGGATAAAATCTTTGACAAAGATCTTTGTCCAAGATCTTTTACAGTGTAATACCGGCCTAAGACAGATATTCTAATGGCTATACAAATGGCCAATGGGGTTAATCAAAAAATAAATCAAAAACTATTTACTCCATGCTCCAAGAGCAAATAGGAACTGAGCACCAGAAAACCCCAAAACTGCAATTCTGCATGTGGCCTTTTTAAACATTCCCAAAATGAAATTTTCAATCTACAGCAGATCATGCACTGATATGAAAATTCCTGGCAGATTAGAACTCTGTGCCAGACGAGCACTTGAATCTAAGATTTTTGCCTTTTGTGCCCAAGTGCTCTACTGTTTCCAAACAAATTTGTGACAATGCCATCACAATGTAATAATATTCCAACTTGGATTTGCCACTCTTATAATAAAAATTTGAAAGATTTGACAGATTAGACAAGAATATACAATACAATGATCAATTATTCTATTTCTTTTATCAGCACTGCCAAAATAATCTATTCTAATAAGTTATATGCATGCAGCAGATGGAGAGTGTTTCAGGGGTGGGTTTGGAAGTAGAGAGAATTTAGAGCATTTCAACATGCAGAAGCGTATAAATTATTACTTCCCTTCCTAAAATACTTTATGAACCATCATCCAAATTAAAATGTTGTGTCTGTTCTGAAGCCAAGTGAGTGTTACTATAAAACCCCTGGAAAATTGACTGGCTGGTCATTTACAGACTCCTGAATGATTTCAAAACAAAATCCTGCAGTTCACACAACTTAAAAAGTTGTAGACACACATCTGTCTGTCTGTTAAGATAGAGGATAGAGACGCAGTTCTACATTCAGATCTGAAAAGGAAATAAAACCTGCAAAAATTTCAGATATTGAAATTTGTAAGCCAGTATTCTCACACAATGAAAAATCTGCTAGTTCTACCTCTTTCCTGTCAACTGCAGCTTATTACTCTTCCCTTTGAGCCACTCTTTCTTCCTCTGTATTACCCAACAGCAATATCATTGTGTTGCTTGCACTGTGAAATTGTTTTACAGTGTCATTTGCAGTACATGCTTCTCAAACTACCATTTCAGCCAATTCACTAGTCTGAATTTCCATCTGTCTTGTCCCCTAGTAGTACAATACTTTCTTACCCAACCTTTATATAGGATTTTGACAAAGTAGAAGAAATGAATTATTCAAAAGCAATGCAGATGCTAGTGAAGCCTGTTTTAAGTTGCACTGTTGTATTTGATCATAAACAGCACCTGTACAATGTTCTCAATATGCTTCGAGTGTCAGTCATAAAGATCAAAACTGGGACAAATAGACTGATAAAAGGCAACCACTCACCTATACATGAAAGATGTGTGGCACACAGACACATATACTGTACATCAGAAATCAATATATGTATTATCTATACAACTAACACTCTTTTTCTAATGGAAGTACACACATTCAAAGGCATAATCAGACAGACACCCAAACATACTTGTCAGTGTCCTGGCTAGACTGTTGATTATCAATAGTAGTTGCCTGGACAGATGGCACTGGGGTAGATGTAGGACGGTTGTAAGGGGCAAGGAGAGGGTAATAGCATACTGTAAAGTAGGTCTTTTGATAGATGACTAAGCAGCTGCATAAAAAGCTCAAAGGAATTCAGAGCATACAGAATATACAATGAAAAGAGGTCATGCCCACATTGTGAACACTGCACATTAAAATTGAGCTTCCACAATAGGCCTGTCCTTTCATAAGATAGGAGATACTTGTGACTGAACTACAGTGAGACATGTTGGGTAGGTGCACGTGACAGATCTTGCATCAGGACAACTACAAGGGAATAATGCAGGTTGTGTAGGATTGGTAACAGGATTGGAAGAGATATTCTGAGGGCTGGGAGGACGGTGGATAACATCTATTGGTTATTCAAGCAAATTAAAAAATTCAGCAAAGGTTGCATACCTCTACCAAGACTTTCAGTCTAAAATCAACATAATTTTGTGTGGTGTGGGTAGAATTTGTGAAGGCTGAACCTCATCTGAGAGAGAGCTGGAAATTAGGAGATGGCTATGTGAAGAATTTGGTTAACTTTTCATGGCCAGGCTGATATTTGGTAATCAGAGCAGTGATCATCAGTGGCTGGTTAACAGAGTTTCTGGTTTCAGAGGAGGAGGAGGAGGAGTAGGAGGAGGAGGAGGAGGTGGTGGCAGACGAGATCTTTTTTCAGGAGCTGAATAGG